>CM069150.1:8375691-8815691 GCA_035221665.1 Okamejei kenojei | reverse complement strand
CTCTCTGCCTCTCTCTCTCTCTGCCTCTCTCTCTCTCTGCCTCTCTCTCTCTGCCTCTCTCTCTCTGTCCTCTCTCTCTCTCTGCCTCTCTCTCTCTGCCTCTCTCTCTCTCTCTGCCTCTCTCTCTCTGCCTCTCTCTCTCTCTGCCTCTCTCTCTCTGCCTCTCTCTCTCTGCCTCTCTCTCTCTCCTCTCATCCTCTGCCTCTCTCTCTCTCTGCCTCTCTCTCTCTGCCTCTCTCTCTCGTCCTCTCTCTCTCTGCCTCTCTCTCTCTGCCTCTCTCTCTCTGCTCTCTCTCTCTCTGCCTCTCTCTCTCTGCCTCTCTCTCTCTGGCCTCTCTCTCTCTCTGCCTCTCTCTCTGCCTCTGCCTCTCTCTCTCTGCCTCTCTCTCTCGCCTCTCTCTCTCTCTCTGCCTCTCTCTCTCTGCCTCTCTCTCTCTCCTCTCTCTATCTGCCTCTCTCTCTCTGCCTCTCTCTCTCTCTCTCTCTCTCTGCCTCTCTCTCTCTCTGCCTCTCTCTCTCGCCTCTCTCTCTCTGCCTCTCTCTCTCCCTCTCTCTCTTCTGCCTCTCTCTCTCTCTCTCTCTCGCTCTCTCTCTCTCTGCCTCTCTCTCTCTGCCTCTCTCTCTCTCTGCCTCTCTCTCTCTCTCTGCCTCTCTCTCTCTGCCTCTCTCTCTCTCTGCCTCTCTCCTCTCTCTCTCTGCCTCTCTCTCTCTGCCTCTCTCTCTCTCTGAGGCCTCTCTCTCTCTGCCTCTCTCTCTCTGCCTCTCTCTCTCTCTGCCTCTCTCTCTCTCTGCCTCTCTCTCTCTGCTCTCTCTCTCTCTGCCTCTCTCTCTCTGCCTCTCTCTCTCTGCCTCTCTCTCCTCTGCCTCTCTCTCTCTGCCTCTCTCTCTCTCTGCTCTCTCTCTCTGCTCTCTCTCTCTCTGCCTCTCTCTCTCTCTGCCTCTCTCTCTCTCTGCCTCTCTCTCTCTGCCTCTCTCTCTCTTCTCTCCTCTCTGCCTCTCTCTCTCTGCCTCTCTCTCTCTGCCTCTCTCTCTCTCTCTGCCTCTCTCTCTCTGCCTCTCTCTCTCACTCTGCCTCTCTCTCTCTGCCTCTCTCTCTCTGCTCTCTCTCTCTGCCTCTCTCTCTCTGGCCTCTCTCTCTCTGCCTCTCTCTCTCTGCCTCTCTCTCTCTGCCTCTCTCTCTCTCCTCTCTCTCTCTGCCTCTCTCTCTCTGCCTCTCTCTCTCTGCCTCTCTCTCTCTGCCTCTCTCTCTCTCTGCCTCTCTCTCTCTCCTCTCTCTCTCTCTCTCTGCCTCTCTCTCTCTCCCTCTCTCTCTCTCTCTCTCTGCCTCTCTCTCTCTCTCTGCCTCTCTCTCTCTGCCTCTCTCTCTCTCCTCTCTCTCTCTCTCTCTGCCTCTCTCTCTCTGGCCTCTCTCTCTCTCCTCTCTCCTCCTGCCTCTCTCTCTCTGCCTCTCTCTGGCTCTCTCTCTCTCTCTCTCTCTCTCTGCCTCTCTCTCTCTGCCTCTCTCTCTCTCTCTCTCTCTCTGCCTCTCTCTCTGCTCTCTCCTCTCTGCCTCTCTCTCTCTCTCTCTCTCTGCCTCTCTCGCTCTCTCTCTCTGCCTCTCGCTCTCTCTCTCTGCCTCTCTCTCTCTGCCTCTCTCTCTCTGCCTCTCTCTCTCTGCCTCTCTCTCTCTGCCTCTCTCTCTCTCTCTCTCTCTCTGCCTCTCTCTCTCTCTCTCTCTGCCTCTCTCTCTCTCTCTCTCTCTCTCTCTCTCTGCCTCTCTCTCTCTCTCTGCCTCTCTCTCTCTCTCTGCCTCTCTCTCTCTCCTCTCTCTCTCTCTCTCTCTGCCTCTCTCTCTCTCCTCTGCTCTCTCTCTCTCTCTCTCTCTCTGCCTCTCTCTCTCTCTCTGCCTCTCTCTCTCTCTCTCCTCTCTCTCTCTCTCTGCTGCTCTCTCTCTCTCCTGCCTCTCTCTCTCTCTCTGCCTCTCTCTCTCTTCTGCTCTCTCTCTCTCTGCCCCTCTCTCTCTCTCTCTCTCTCTCTCTGCCTCTCTCTCTCTCTGCCTCTCTCTCTCTCTCTCTCTCTCTTCTGCGCCTCTCTCTCTCTCTCCTCTCTCTCTCTGCTCTGCCTCCTCTCTCTCCTGCCTCTCTCTCTCTCTCCTCTCTCTCTGCCTCTCTCTCTCACTCTGCCTCTCTCTCTCTCTCTCTGCCTCTCTCTCTCTCTCTCTGCCTCTCTCTCTCTCTCTGCCTCTCTCTCTCTCTCTCTCTCTCTCTCTCTCTCTGCGCCTCTCTCTCTCTCTGCGCCTCTCTCTCTCTCTGCGCCTCTCTCTCTCTCTGCGCCTCTCTCTCTCTCTCTCTGCCTCTCTCGCTCTGCCTCTGTTCTTGATTAATATGGGCTTCATGGGTTATGGGGCAACAGCAGGAAAATGGGCTTGAAAAGGAAGATAGATCAGACATGAGTGAATGGCGTTGTGGACCTGATGGGCTAAATGGCCTCATTCTGCTGCTCGAATTTATGAATGAAGGATACAGAGAGTATGTAAGAATGAACTGCAGATGCTGATTTAAACCAAAGATAGGCACAGAAGCTGGAGTAACTCAATGGGACTGGCAGCATCTCTGGAGAGAAGGAGTGGGTGACGTTCGGGTCGAGACCCTTCCAGTCGGAAGAAGGTTCTCGACCTGAAACATCACCTATTCCGTCTCTCCGGAGATGCTGCCTGTCCTGCTGAGTTACTGCAGCTTTCTGTGTCTATCTAAGGATACAGGGAATGGTAGGTACTGCCTGAAAAAGGCAGCCAACATGGCAGACCCACACAATCCTCTCCACGTTATCATTTTGCTACTGCCATTGGGGAGAAGGTGCAAGAGGCTGAATATCATGACCATGAACAGTAATCATCAGGCCCTTGAACACAGCAAAACACTAACCACTACTTCAGCAACTATGATGTTTAATAAACTGTGTTTTTCGTTACACCACAGATTTTGGTTTTGCACTGTTTTTGTTGTCTAGTATCACTGTTAAGTATTGATTATTATTTGTGTGTCTTTGCTTTAATGAGACAGTTGAGCTGGAGCAATTAAGAATTTCATTGCCATTGATGGTTCATATGACAATTGAACATTCTTGACTTTTGATTCTTGACCTGAAAGGAGAAATGGATGTGCATCCAGGTGGGGCACAGGGATGAGGGGTCTAAAAGGGAGGGGGGGGGGGGGGGGGAGGGGGGTTGGTGCTTAAGTTACATTAGTTACCTAAAATTGGAGAATCCATTGTTCACACCATTAGGTTGCGTGCTACCCTAGTAGAATATATGAGATGCTGTTCCTCCAGTTTGTGTTTGAATACAGAAAGGTCATGATGGGAATGAGAGGTACAATGGTCAGCAGCAGGTAGATCCAGCAGGCCCTGGTGGCTGGTGTGAAATAGTTTTTGCCCTTCCCTAGATTTGCACAGAGCCTCACTATCCTGGCAAAAGCATGGGGTTGAGGCTCACAGTACCTCAATCACCTCACGCATTTGATGATTCCCACATTTATTTTGGCTTAACTTATTCTGAATGTCTCTGTGGCTGGAGTTCTTCATTTTCACAGTTTGTTCAGGGTCACAAATACTTATTGTTTCATAACAGGAATTTTGCAATTCTTCATTCAGTTTCTTGTGCAAGTGTTGGTTCTTATCTTGAGTGTAACGTTCTCCAGATGAAAACTGGGTCGCGTGTGGCTGTAACCAAAGGTGAAGTGAAGCAACGCGAAGGGGAAATACACATGCCATGTGCAGGCTCTGAAATGATAGCTGAGTTCTAACTATCTCTGGGGCAACAATGGTATGTTCCTCATTTCCAATCTAATTCTAGTTGCAAACGGCCCACTATTATTTCAATCCAGATTCTGTGTTTTGCATAATGGAAGTGTAGAGTGTGTTAGATCTATGGGAAAGTAGTTGATTGCAATTCCTATGGTTTAATAAAGTCCTTATGCTGACATATTTTGTTCTGTCTGAGAGCCCCACCAAATTGTTCCCAAAAATATAATGGGGAAGACCATTGTGCCTCGAGTAGGTTCTGCCCTTCGACTTAATCGTGGCTGCTCTACACATTTCTCCACCCACCTTATTCTACATGTACGCATATGCACTCTGCCACAATTGGATGCTTTTCCTTCAGTTTTGGTGGGTTCTGAGAAAGTGGGAATTACAGATTCTCCTACAAATTGGGTACATGGTGGTTGGCAAGGCAAATGGATGGCCCTGTAGCTAGTTAGTGAGGTGTTCCTCTCCATCCATCACTTGCTCTCAGAGTGGAATTGAGATTCTCAACCATTCTGTCACTGAACGTAAAACACAACATATAAAAACAAGCCAGTGGGTGCATCATCTGAAGATCATTCTGGACGTGGAACACGGTCCTCACGGAGTGAGATTGCCCACCGGGAATAAGCTGATGTGTCAAACCGGTGGCTGCCTCTATGAAACTAGTCAGAAGATCCTCCAACTCACTCTAACATAGAACCAGCGCTCTGGTCATCAGTGAGCACCTTCCAATCTTGATGTTTCAGATGAGCTCAGACGGGAATACCATTCTAAGCTTGAAAATAAAACTGATCCATATTCCAAACTCTGCTCACAATAGTTTGACACACCATGTACATAATAATTCCAGCATTTATTTTGACTGAAATCATTCTTAATTTCTCTGAACCTGGAGCTTCTTATCTTTGTAGTTTGCTCAGCTGCACTGATATTCGTTGATTCCTAATCCAGATTTCTGCCTCTTTTCAGTTTCTTGTGCAAGTATTGCTTCAGATGTCGAGAGTCCATATCTGCCCTGGGGAGGATTGGGTCACTTGTGGCGGAGGAACATGCCGTGTGCAGGCTCTGAGATAATCCTCGTTACAAACTTCCCACCATTATAGAAATTGTGATTCAGTGTTTTGCACATTCTGGAACACAAACCAATGTTGAGAATTGGGTAGCACAATTTAACTGTTCCCAAAATGGAGCCTGTCAAAACGGCAAGGATTATCTGTTTCAATGAGATAATCGGTTTCATTATCTCTGGATTGCTTCCAGTGCCACGTGCTAGTGAGGACAGGAACCGGGAGATAGAGAATCTGAATGTGTGGCTGAGGGGCTGGAGCAGGGAGCAAGGATTTAGATTTATAGACCACTGGGATCTCTTCTGTGGTAGGGGTGACCTGTACAAAAGGGACGGGTTACACTTTAACTGGAGGGGGACCAACATTCTGGCAGGCAGGTTTGCTAGGGCTACGGGTGTGGGTTTAAAACTAAATAGTGGGGGGGGGGGGGGGGGGGGGGGGGGGGAGGGATTGACAAATTGGGAGTATAAAGATGGAGTTCAAGGGGAAGTGACTACAGGAAAAATTACAAAAGATTCTCGAATTAATGGGAAGGAAAGCTCGAGAATGGACAACAGAGTAAGGTCAGGGCCCAGGTGCGGGGGGGGGGCGGGGGGGGGGGGGGGTGGGGGGGATGGGGGGGGGGGGGGGGGGGGGGTGGGGGGGGGGGGGGGGGGGGGGGGGGGGGGGGGGGGGGGGGGAGGGGGGGGGGGGGGGTGGGGGGGGGGGGAGGGGGTGGTGGGGGGGGGGGGGGGGGGGGGGGGGGAGGGGGGGGGGGGGGGGGGGGGGGGGGGGGGGGGGGGGGGGGGGGGGGGCGAAGTGAATACGGAGGTCAAAGTGTCGTATATGAATGCGCGAAGTATAAAGGAAAAAAGTGAAAGAGAATTTCCACAGACTCGCCACTCTCTGTGAGAAAAAGTGTTTCCTCATCTCCGTTCTAAATGGCTTCTCTCCCTCCTTATTCTCAAACTGTGTCCCTGGTTCTGGACTCCCCCCAAACAATCAGGGACCATGTTCCTGTCTCTAGATGTCCAAACCCTTAACAAACAATCTTTTATCGTCTCATTGAAACATGTATAAAACAAAGATCCTGAGGAAAACTGACAGGGGTTTTTCCGTATGAGATGTTTGAACACAAAGGAGGAAATGTAGTTTCAATTCAAGAATAGTCATTTAAAACGGTGGTGCATTGAAACAACCTCACAAAGTGGCAGAGAATCTCTGGAATTCCCTCTTTTACGTAGTTGAGGCACGATACAATTTGGGGGAATTGCCAGAAAAAGCAAGATAACTCTTTGAAATATCAGGCAAATTCAGGGTTATACCCGGGAAGCGATACAGACCAAGAGTTGAACTCTATAGCAACCACCTTTCAGCATGCATGATGTTGGAATTGGCAGGACAGGTCTCGTGGAGAGGACCAGGCCAAGTTCCCCACTTCTATCTTATGCTCTTATGTTATCACACGATCAGTTGGGAGAAATAAGTAATCTCCACGCCAGTCATGGTTCTTGACTGCTCCCTCGTGATCAGGAGTGGTGGGAATGCTGGGCCTAGGAGGGCTGCTGCTGTGAAATGGCATTCGAGGACAATTTCACAGCAAAGCACTAGTACAGAGGGTTGAGGAAGGTCTTTGAAATGTTCCTTTCGCCAACCACACTTGGCTGCCACTCTGTTTCTCCGATAGCTTTGCCTGCTCTGCCTTTGAGTGGTTGGGAGCCATTGTGGATGGAGGCGATGGTGGTGAGGGTAGCGGGAAATGAGAATGTTGTACTAGAAAATTAGAAAAGGACTGAAAAGCTAAATGCAGGTAAAATTATTCCCAATATGTTGGGGGAGTCCAGAACCAGGGCCACAGTCCAGAAATAAAGGGGAGGGGGCCAACTTATAAAAAAACTGAGATGAGTAAAAAAACTTTTTCACCACGAGCTCGAGAATTGCGGTGGAATTTGTGGAATTCTTTGCCACAGAAGGCAGTAGAGGCCAATTCACTGGATGAATTTAAGATAGAGTTAGATAGAGCTCCCGGGGCTAGCGGAATCAAAGGACATGGGGAGAAGGCAGGCATGGGTTACTGATTGGTAATGATCAGCGTCGTCGATCACAATGAATGGCGGTGCTGGGCTCGAAGGGCCAAATGGCCTTCTCCTGCATCTATTTTCTATGTTTTCCAAGAATTGCAGATGCAAGTTTACAAAAACAAAGTGCTGGAGTAACTCAGTGGGTTATCCAGACATTGATCAATGTTTTGCATCAGATAGGATCGGATGGTGCACATAGATTGGCCCCTCCAGCAGTCATGGGTGTATTGGGTGGCATGAACATCTTTGAGGTCTCTCAATACGAAAGGTAAATCATGTCTGACGAATCTTGTGGAATTTTTCGAGGATGTAACTAGTAGCGTGGATAAGGGAGAACCAGTGGATGTGGTATATCTGGACTTCCAGAAGGCTTTCAAGGTCCCACATAAGAGATTAGTATACAAACTTAAAGCATACGGTATTAGGGGTTCAGTATTGATGTGGATAGAGAACTGGCTGGCAAATAGGAAGCAAAGAGTAGGAGTAAACGGGTCCTTTTCACAATGGCAGGCAGTGACTAGTGGGGTACCGCAGGGCTCAGGCTGGGACCCCAGCTATTTACAATATATATAATGATCTGGATGAGGGAATTGAAGGCAATATCTCCAAGTTTAGCCGGGATGACACTAAAGCTGGGGGGCAGTGTTCCGCTGTGAGGAGATGCTAGGAGACATGCAAGGTGACTTGAGATAGGCTGGGTTGAGTGGGGGCAAATGTTTGGCAGATTGCAGTATAATGTGGATAAATGTGAGGTTATCCACTTTGGTGGCAAAAACAGGAAAAGACCGGACTATGTATTTAAATGGTGGCCGATTAGGAAAATGGGGTAGATTGCAGCGAGACCTGGGGTGTCATGGTACACCAGTCATTGAAAGTAGGTCATGCCAGGTGCCAGCAGTCAGTAGAAAAAAAGCGAATGGTATGTTAGCATTTTCAATAGCAAACGGATTTGAGTACAGGAGCCAGGAGGTTCTAACTTCAGTTGTACAGGTCTTGGTGAGGCCACACCTGGAGTATTTAGCGTACAACAGTTATGGTCTCCCAAATCTGAGGAACAAAAAAGGGACATTATTGCCATAGAGGGAGTGCAAGAGATAGGTTCACCAGACTGAATTCCTTGGGATGTCAGGACTGTCTTATGAGAAAGACGTGGATTAGACCCTCTGGGGTTTATACTCTCTCTGGAATTTAGGAGATTTAGAGGGGATCTTATAGAAAACTTACAAAATTCTTAAGGGGTTGGACAGGCTAAGATGCAGGAAGATTGTTCCCAAAGATGTTGGGGAGAGTCCAGGACAAGGTCACATCTTAAGGATATAAGGGGGAAAGTCCTTTTAAGACCGAGATGAGAAAGTTTAACTTTTTTCTCACAGAGAGTGGTGAGTCTCTGGAATCTCTCTCGCCACAGAGGGTAGTTGAGGCCAGTTCATTGGCTATATGTTAAGAGTGAGTTGGATGTGGCCCTTGTGGCTAAAAGGGGATCAGATGGGTTGGGAGAGAAGGCAGGTACGGGATACTGAGTTGGATGAACAGCCATGATCATATTGAATGGCGGTGCAGTGCTCGAAGGGCTGAATGGCCTACCCTCCTTGCACCTCAATTTCTATGTTTCTTCCTAATGTTTTCAATAATGGTGGTACATACCCGCAGGCACCAGTGCTGCGTGGAGCACAGGTATTTGACACAACACCCCTCTGACATTAGGCAGGGTGGTGATTATGTTTGAGAGGCTGTGCTGCTGGGATTTTGTGTCAGGAGAAGGACCACACACAAATCCTGGACGTTGGTCCTACATTTCTTAATTATGCCCAATCGTGTAATTGCCAGGCGGTAAACCCCCTAAACCGGCCCTGACCTTGGTCACCCAGAGGAGGAGAGCACGTAGTGTCCTCCATTTGGATTATGGGACCAGGGTTTTTTCCAAGGCTGAACGTGAAGCTCCTTGTTGGCTTCATCTGACGTTTTATGGCTGGCATGGGCTGGGACCAAGGGTAATCCAAGTTCTTGCCGAGGATCATCCCTGGTGATGCCTTCTCTCTGAACTGTCTCCAGGGATAATAATCATCTTTAAATTTGGGGGCAAAGGCTGCACAGAAATTTTTTTTGATGAAAATCTTTAGCTCGTGCCTAATATAATGCAATAGGAATGCCCGGAGGGGCTCAGTTGTAGAGTTGCTGCATTACAGCTCCAGAATCCTGGATTTGATCCTGAACTGACAAGGTGATGGTCTGCCCCTCTTCTTCTGTTTCCCCTCCACCCTACTACCCCCCCCCCCCCCCCCCCCCCAACCCCCCCCCCCCCCCCCATTTCCCCTCCCCCACTGCCTTTGAAAACCCACAAACACGGAACATGAGTCTGACTGGATGTATCTGCATTCAGAGTAGTTGCAGGCAGGTTCAGCAATTGAACACTCACTGGCCACACACAGTAAGGTGAACTCACCGGTCTAAGAATCCATCCCATACCTCTCCCCCACACATCTCCCCCACATTCCTCTTTCTGCAAAGTGTTTGCTCTGAAGCAGATAGCCGGTTCCTCATGAAGCGGCAACCAAGATTCCGCGTTCAAGATTCTTCAGTTTCCTTTTGTTCCCCTTTTCAGCATGAAGATCTCATGTCGCTGGAAACAGTAGCCTTCTTCCAGCCCACAATTGGTTGTTCTTTTTTGTCCTGTGCCTGAAGTCTACAGTGTTTACGGTCAGAGTTCATACAGGCGCTGCAAACAATCCCCCTTTTTGCCCAACTTGCTCGCACTGACCAAAACCTGTAGCCACCGTGCCTGCATTTGGCTCATATCTCTCTAAACCTGTCCTACCATGTATCCCTATCCAACATGTTTCTTAACGTTTGTTGATACCGACCTGCTTTAAACTAACCTCTCCTGCATCACTTGTCCAGACGCCCACCCAAACTGCCTGATAATCGGTTACCCTCTACATGTTCCTAGTAAACTCTTTCTCACCGCTCACCTTAAAGTCTAAGGATTTCTCTGGACTTTCTCTCCGATCCCCCCCATCCCTCCACTCTGGGCAAGAGGCTCTGTGCGTCTACCTGATCTGCTGGCACTCATGATTTTGTACCCCACTATAGATCCATCCATCCATCCTTCGCGCTCCTAGGAATAGAGTCCTAGCCCACCTCACCTTAGTCAGGCATTGTCTTTTTCCAAGCATCTCATCAAAAATCCATCTCTGCATTCTTTACCACTTGGACAACCATTTTTCCTATAACGTGGGTGCCCTGACTGAACGCACATACTCAAATGTGTGCCATAATTTTTTTTTGGTCCACGCCTAATGGTTCCTGCGACTCCACACACTTCAGGAGGACTATGTGACCTGCACTCCTAATCCCCTCTGCTCTACAACACTTCCCCAGAATTACATTCTGTGTGTGGGGGACTGTCCCACGTTAGACTTACCAAATGCCCATACCGCACATTTCTTTGTATAATTCACAACCATTCCTGAGCCCCTGCCGCAACCAATCAAGAATCCTGCTGCAAAATTGTGACACAACCATCATCACTAACTACACTACCGCCCACTTTAGTGTCATCTGCAGACTTGCTAATCATGCAGTTCGTTCCATTCAAATTCATTATATACACTGATAAACATAATGGGCCCAACACCGAACTCCGGAGGCACACGACTAGTCCACTGGCCTCTAGTCCGAAAAACTACCTTCCCACCATCAGCCTCCATTATGCCTTATAATACACTGCCTTCAGCTTTGTGCTTCCTAGGCATTTGAGGTCATCTCCCTTCTTCCTCGTGGTGAGTGGTTTGTGCACGCTGCTATCCATCTCAGCTCAGCTGCTGCTTCAAGGCTCATGAACTGTTTTAAATAAAACAACGTTCATTCTTCTATCCCTTTGCCCACCTCTGGCTTGCAAGTCTCCAGTAGTCAGGATACACCGTGGTGCAAACAAAGGCTCCCGTGGTTCCTTGCATCTTCTCCAAGAATGTGGGATTTGGACATTCCCGTGGCTGCCGAATAGGTTTTCAAACCTAAACAGTCACGCCAACGAGGGTGGACTGGGAGTCGATTTAAACCAACCCCAACACGTAATGACCAGCCGGCCTGCTTGGTGGCAATAGGTATTTGGGCCAGACTGGAGCTTGGAGTACATCACCAAGCGGACCATGGGCAGTGGTGGCCTGCAGTCTAGGCCGTGCCAGAGATGGCTTGATGCTCTCATCTAATAAACCCTATAAACGGGTTTCCTCTGCTTTTCTGGTGGGAGGGTGCTCATTAGCCACTCCTTCCTGCCTGCTGGCTGTGCCAGTTGAGCCCCATCTCCGCCAGTGTGGTGTGGTTTTGCGCATGCCGCAGACCTTTGAGAACATAGGCTTTTGGGCCTGTCAGCACAGTCAATATTTCTCATAAGTTTGGGTGGCCTGCTGGTGGGCAACTGTAATGTTTGGGATCGTCGCTGTGCTCTGATTGTAGTAGCAATGTCATAATCTTGGCAGTTCGTAGTACTCGGGAGGAGCCTGTAAATGCACTACTGCTTGGAAGCAGAAGCTGATCTCCTTCCCGAAGTCCAGCAAATGGGCTCTGTTGGATAATTATTAGCACGGTGAGGTGTGATGATCGAGGAGGGACAGCTGATGCTGGTGCACAAAAAAAAAAAAGAGCTGGAGTTTCTCTTCTCACAGCCGGTAAGCAGCGGTGACATGGACAGGTGACGTTTTACAGTTGGGGATCGATGTAGTTTGGGGGGGGGGGGTTTGGGATGAAATGAAGCCAGTTATTGACAGCAGAGAGAGGGCGGGTCCTAAAATTGTGAAGGCAATGATATGGTTTGTGTGAGGGGGGTTAGAAAATTTGATAAAAAATATTTGAATGTGAATGGAATGAAAAATATATACCAAATGAAAACATATGAGATGTAGATGTGTGAACTGTGTAGTGAGAGTAGAATAAGGAGGGCCGGGGCAGAATGGTGGCGTGTCACAGTGAACTAACTGTGGCTTGGAGGCAGATGGGTTGAGACGGGGGTTGAAAAGATTTTTAAATAAAAGAGACTAAAGTTTGATTAGGATTTTTTTTTTTTTTTTTTTTTTTTTTTTTTTTTTTTTGTTTCTGTGTTTCAATGAGTGTAGGGAATATACGGACAGGGGGGGGAGGGGGGGGAGAGATGGGTGGCGTGTCACGTGAACTGAATCTGTGTATAACAAGTTATGGCTGGTAATGGCTTGGGCCGAGTAATGTTAGTAAGCTGCCGAGTTCGAGCTGTATGTAGGATGTGCCATTTAAATATAGAGGTGTGCATTCCTTCGTCTATTCGGGCCCCATGGTGCAGCATGTTAGGGACTCTGTCGACCCCCCCCCCCCCCGGCCCCGACACCTGGGTCTATAGACACGGGCTGCTCCACTGAGTCGAGTTTGGGGTCATTAGTATGCTTCATGCCTATTACCCTGCCTGCACTGTGTTTTATTTTTGGCGCGCAGACACAAAACTCCCTCCGTAAACTATCACACAGGAGCCGCTGAACGATTGGCAGCCCCGCAACCGTCGTGTTTTTTTTTTTTTAAAATTTTCTTTGGTGCATTTTAAAATAAGTTGTGTAAATGTTCACTCTCTGGTTTGATTTTACGTGGGGGGAGTGAAAGTCCGGCGAAACCATTTTTCAGTGTTCTCATTACCTTGCCTGAGATTTTTTCCATTACTTTCTCAGGATCGTGGTCCTTGTCGCTTAAACGTCCCTAACTATCGCTATGGAGCTGGAGGCCTCCTGGCTGACCTTGAGTGCCCCGCGGGGGCGTGGACTTAACATCGTAGTGTCCTTGCACTGGGATCGCTCCAACCGCGGCCTGCGAACTGTTTCACCAACGAAGCTCGCAGTCTCAGGGTGCTGACTAAACACGAACCAGCAGAGGCTCGACCAGCCACCGACCCCACCTCGGGGTTAGATTTGCTTGGGGGTGCCTGACATCCCCCCCCCCCCACCCGATGCAGGAGCTGATAATCGCCCGGACGCGGAGGGCCCTGGCGCCGCACACTACGGGTGACAAGATGGCCCCGTAACAGTCTTACTCGAGGCGAGATGCCCCCGACGAGGGAGAGGAAAACAAGGAGAGATTGAACTTTTATTCGCTCTTCCATCACAGAGAGGAATGTGGAGGATTCACTGTGGGGATGGATGTTATTATGTAAAAAAACAAGAGTGTGTTTGTGTGTTCTGTTGCTTATTCTATTGTAGAGCTTGACTTGGCAAATGAAACTTAAGAATTTCCTCGTATGTTGAACACATACTAGGCTAATAAAGTATTAATTGTGAATGTCTGTGAATTTGTAAGGGGCCCTAAACCATATCTCATAATGTTGGAGCTTTCGTTTGGTGTTGGCGCAGTTCCAAGTTCCTCAAAGTTTGTGAGCTGCCCGCTGATGCCACGCACGCTGGTCTACAGCTGGAGGCCACTTAGAATCCAGTACACACCATCCAACAACTTCCTTTCGTGATATTCAGTGGGGCAGGAAGCCAGCGTGTGGCTCGGCCTCCTCAGTTGGGCCAGTTTCAGGTCGGTTTGTTGGGGTGGTGAGCCCGGGTCGACCACCACAGGCGAGAGGCCAAAGGCGTGCAGTCATCCGTTGTGACAGTGTTATTAGTCTGCAGCCTCCTGCACGGAGGGGGTAGTGTTAAAATAAGGCCTGCTGGCCTCAACACTCGGGTGTATGGGCCAAAGGCGCATCAACTCTGACACCCCCAAACCTTATCTCCACCAGTCTGTTCAAATGTTTTAAAGAAAAAAATGCTCCTCATCATTCCTGATCGTCAGTGGGCTTGTGGGTTTGCTTCCACATGCCATCCCTGGCTCGTGTGCCTTCACCAATATTAAGCAGCAGTGATTTGGTACCCAGCGAAGTTAATAACTTTATTTGCATAACACTTTCATAACAATAACTGCAAACCCAAAGTGCTATTTTTCAAAAACACACAGGTTAAAACAATATAGCAATTTAAAACAGTAGGAACATAGATGTATAACAGAGCAGGATTTATTTAAAAATTGAATGTTACGGACAAAAATACCCCCCAAAAACACTGAGTCAAATACAGAGTCCATATATATAGGAGCACCACAATAGACTGAAGGCTTTGTGAGATAAATACACAGAGTATAAAGGTAATTTTTACAATGTCATCGAAAGAAGTAAAGTCAGTTAAAAGCTTAATTGAAAAAGATAAAGTCTTAACTGCATTTAAAAATGTCAACTGAGTGAGTGGTGTCTTCATAGCCCTGGGTATAGGGTATTCCACAGCTTGGGGGGTTGTCATTGAAAAAGGCCTGCTTCATCAATTTTCTTATATGCTGCGGCATTTGTGAGGATTAAAGGCCGGCATCGGAAGGACCTGAGGCGGCTCGAGAGGGCATAAGGAAGTGGTGGGGACATCCAAAATTGTGCTCCTAAGCCATTTAGGGCTTTATAGAAGACAGAGGACTTTGTATAAGTTCTATCCGCCCATGGATTCTCGCAGGAAGCCAATGGGAGGGCGAGTATATACTGGGGTGATATGTTCTGTTTCTCTTGGTATTTTTTAGAGAGTCGGGCTGTTTTTTAACACATTTAAAAGTGCTGTAACTGGTGAGTGGAGTTTGATGGCAGATCGTGAAAAAGCATCACAGTTAATCACGTTGCTTGCTGTGCAAAGATGTATTGGGAGGTTTTTACCAGTCATGTTGTTAAGAAAAGGCCGTATTTTTAGCAATATTATCTTGGAGGTGATGGAAAGCACACTTTTACCTTATTCATGTGAGAATTTAAAATTAAGATCATTGTCAAAATTTTACCCCCCAGGCTAGTGGCTTCTTGTTCAACATAGGCAGTCAAATTTCCCAGGTTTAATGAGTAAAACATCTCTCTTCTTGGGGTTTCGATCATATAACCATTCTGTCTTTGTCTTCGTTGAGTTTAAGAAAGTTAGCTTTTATCCATTTTTAACGGAGGAAAAGTAGGCCAGGAGGTCTATTAACTTGCATTTGCATCAGTAGGGTTCTGACAGAGAGGGTATAACTGAGTGTCATCGGCCTTAATTAGAGACATTTAATTATGCTGTGTTGTCTTGATTAACTAGTCCTAGGTGCAGTATTTACAAGGAAAAGAGTGGTGGGCAAGGCACTACTTGTGCGACACCAAGGATATTATCATGCTGCTGTGGCACCCATTAGTCTCCAAGGCTAACAAAAAGTATCTTACACTTAAACGATTGGAACCAATTAGTACAGGATCTGACAGGCTGACCCAGTTTTCTATGTTGATCTATAAGAATACCGTGAATCTATGGTGTCAATGCTGCTGTGTTGTTTTCCAGAATGATCAGCACTGAGCACCTTGGACCTCGTCAGTGCTAACTCTATGCTCACTGACTAGTTTTATGGAAGCAGTTCAGTGCTGTAATTTGCTCTTGAAACCAGATTGAAAATTTGCTTCTGAAAAACGGATTGGAATCTTCTCTAAATTGTCATTTTGATTAAGAAAGAGTTGTATTTTTTGAATACACTTTCTCCACCCGACCGTGTTTCATTAAGTGTAGATTTGATATGGCAGTGGCGTGGCCACTGTCTAAATTTGGTTTCTTTAATAGTGGCTTTGCGACAGTTCTGGAACTCGCTCTCATTCGATTGATGGTTCAATTAAATGCAGAATCAGTCCCTCCGTTTGTGAGGAGCCAGTGAGTGCACTCATTTATTGGCCTGGTCATGATGCCAGATCTGCATGAACACACTGGCACACATGAATACGAACTCTCCATGGTATTTATTTTACAAAAACAAACAAGAGCATCTTGAATCATTGAGCAGCTTACTCCTCTTGCACATCTTACTCCTCACCCCCCCCCCCACCCCCCCCCCCCCCATGGGAGAGGTCAAGTGACAGTTGGAGATACTGGAATATGGTGAATAGGCATGCCGCGAGATGTGAATGAGAGAAATCTGAGCTCTGGAACTAAGCAAGCATTCAATTACCGAATTCCGAAATAAAAAATACAAAGTTCAAGTATTTTCTCACAGCAAGCTCTCTGCTTTGTATGTTTGTTTTAAATAGACTCCTCCTCTAGTATCTGCATTCGCTATATCTCGGCGGAGACACTCCATGAGAGATGTTGCCCAGACTTTGGATCGTTGAACGGACCGCTCACTGTTTCTTGCCTCGTGCATCCTGTGTTACAAACCCAGGCTTGAAGCGAGGTAACCAGAAAAGCTTTGGACTATTGTGAGTGTGGACATCCCTCACCGGGGAGGCTCGCGGCTCGATTTTTTTTCTCCAAATTCCCAACCTATCACTAACAAATTTCCATCATCTTCTGCACTGAAATTACACTGCACAACATGGCTTATTCACTCGTACAGCAGCTGCAGATAAGGGTTTATTTCATTTGGGTGTTGTTCTCTTAGTCCTATCATCACCTCTACTGGACTCTGATCCTCTGGCACTGGTTCCCTGTTGCTCTCGCTTTTGCAACATGCAGGCATCATTGGCTTGCCTGTATCTCCTCTAACTCCCGCTGCCTCGCATGCTGAGCCCTCTAACCCCGCTTCTACACCCACTTGCTCCTTGTCCCACCATCCTGACTCTTTATTCTTCCATTGACCTCTCTGAGCTCCCCAGCACTGGGACTTGACTCCCAAAGATTGGTTATCCGATGAGCCTTTTAGCACTTTGCACCTGGCTATTCAGTAGCTCCTTGTACCTACTGCTAGCACCCTGTGTTGTCACCGCACCCCGGATTTACCCGACCAAGCTCTCTCTATCACTGGCTCCCTGAGCCTATTACTTAATTACTGAGCCCAAGTCCTCTGCACTGCCCCTTCCCCGATTGAGTGGCATCCTCCAATATCGGACGGGCATGAGGGTAGGAGATAAGGTTCTTATATCTCTATAAGTTTTTTTGATTTTCGTCTTGTGAAAAAATACAAGCTTTTTTACTACTGACAATCTCTTTGACCTGACCTGCATGTCCCAGGCTGTTCAGAGACACCGTAAGTTGGAATTGCTGCTAGCTGCATTCCCAATTATAAAAGCACCGAGACCAGGTTTTGATCCTGACTGTGGGTGCTGCTGTGGGGTTTGCATGATCCCCTTGTGACGACATGGGCTTCTCAGGTGCGCTCCCTTGTTTTCTCCACATCGCATAGATGTGCAGGTTTGTCGCTAATCTGAAGCGTTTAGGGAGTGGATGGAATCAAGTGGTTCAGGCAGGGGAAATGGGTTTAATTATGATGGTTCAAACAAAACGCTGATTATTAAGGCCCCAAAGGGCCTGTTTCCATGCTGGATCTTAGAAAACATGGAAATGGGGTGCATGGTGTAGCGCAATTGGCCTTCAAGGACAGCACCCTCATTCCAATATGATCATGGCTGATCATACCAAAAATCAGTACCTCTGCATTGTCGGACTCCCCCAACATCGGGAACATTTTCCCTGGCATCCAATCCCTTAAGAATTTTACTGTAAATGTTTCTATAATGATTCCCTCACATAACCATCTAAATTCAGTGAATATAAGCCATTCTTTCATGATATGTCAGTCCCGCCATCCCGGTAATTAACTTGGTGAACCTATGCAGCACTCCCTCAATAGCAAGAATGTCCTTCCTCAAATTAGGAGACCAAAACTGCACACAATACTCCAGGTGTGGTCTCACCAGGGCCCTGTACAACTGCAGTAGGGTCTCCTTGCTCCTATACGCTTTATGCTAAACTAAGTCACTCCAATTTTCTCTGATCGTATAGCTTTTAAACGCCGCCTCTACAGCTAGCCATGGCGTGAAAGATTTGGGGCAGAGTAATACTGCACCATTGCAAGATGTGCAATCCTGAAACAGTACTAATACCTGGCATAATAGTGCATACAATGGTATAATAATAGTGTAATCGGGGGCAGAAACATGTCCATTGGCATGCCGTGTCTAGTATTGTTACCGATATGCACTAATCTCACAATCCTGCACTAATGCATACTTTGGTACTAATACGAGTGGCCAATGGAACAAATCCATATGGGCACATCTATAATGTCAAGTATTAACCCACGATTATACTTTACACTTGTAAACTTACCTATCAAAGCATTTAGCACCATCCAGTAAATGAGGATGTGAAATCCACATGTACTGCCTCAATTCTGTTGTAAAGTTTCACCAGCAGTACATTGAACATTTAAAGTTCACACCCCGAACCTTGCAGAAATGAATATTGTAATCACATGAAGATAGACACAAAAAGCTGGAGTAACTCAACGGGTCAATCAGCATCTCTGGAGAAAATAATAGGTAATGTTTCGGGTCGAGGCCCTTCTTCAGACTGCGAGTCAGAGGAAAGAACAAATGAATGAAAGATATGCAAAAATGTAACGATGATCAAGAAAATGGTCTATTGTTGGCTGAGGCTAGGTGAAACGAAGTAAGTTATACAGACAATGAAACTCACCAGAACGACAGTGAAACTAGTATGACAACTCGGGTGGGGGAGGGATGGAGAGAGAGGAGATACAGAGGTTACTTGAAGTTAGAGAAATCAATTTCATTCCACCAGGTTGCAAACTGGATGGGGGAGGGCTCAAGGGTCATTTCAATTTTCCCTCCACTGGTGCTGAATATTTCCAGCATTTTGAGTCTTGATAGCAATACTATCAATTATATGTTATTAACCAAAAGCCTGTATGTGTAGCATGGAATGATAGACATAAAAAGCTGGTGTAACTCAGCGGGTCAGTGAGCATCTCTAGAACAAAAGAATAAGTGATAGTTTGTGTCGAGACCCTTCTTCAGACTGCGAGTCGGGGAAAGGAAAACGAGAGATATAGACAGTGATGTAGAGAGATATAGAGGTCAAAGGTCATTGTCACATGTACCAATTAAGGTACAGTGAAATTAGAATACCATATAGGACAAATAAATGAAAGATATGACAAAAAGTAACGATGCTTAAAGGAAATGGGCCATTGCTAGCTTTGAGGTGAGACTTTGAAGCTGGTATGACTGAGGTGGGGGAGGGATGGAGAAAGCGAAGTTAGAAAAGTCAATATTCATACCATTGGGCTGTAAACTGGCCAAGCAAAATATGCAGTGCTGTTCCTCCAATTTGCATTTGGCCTCACTCTGGCAATGGAGGAGGCCTAGGACAGAGAGGTCAGTGTCGAAATTGGAAGGGAATGAACCGTTTTTGACAACCGGGAGATCGGGTAGGTCCAGGCGCACTGAATGAAGGTGTTCAGCGAAACGATCGCCCAGCCTACATTTGGTCTCGCCGATAGAATATAAGAGTCCACACCTTGAACAATGGTTACAGTAAGATGGGGTTGGAGGAGGGTTCCCTCTGTGTAACTTCAGACACTCCTGGCACTGGGCTATGTAGCCCTCGGCATCAGTAACTGGACTGATGTGAGTATCCAGCCAACCATGTGCAGTGGTACCGTGGGGGAGAGGGTTGAGTGTAACTAAGAGTATGGCTGTATTGATCCAAACCCCGCTGTGCACTGAATTCTTGCATGTTTTTTGTCACACAGGACGACAGGTTGGAATCGGTGTGTTGCAACAGAAGTTGCGAGAGATGCGCATTCCAAATATGAGTGGTAAAGTGAAAGTAAAGATTATCGGCCGCGTTAAATACTCTGTCAAATCGTGAGTGGTATATTTCAGTTCATGTTATCAGCTGTTAAATCCAACTGTTAGAGCTGGTGGATTAACTACCTTCAACTGAGATTGATTATGCTGCTTTGTAAATACCATGTCTTGTGTTCAGCTGATGTTTGGCAGCAAAATAAACAGTAAGTTCCAGGTATCCACCACCCTCTCAGTGTGGAGCAATAAATGCTTGCCTGCACATCTCCTTTAAACATTCCTCATCTGACCTTAAAGCTATGCCTTCTTGCATTTGACATTTCCACCTGGGGGAACAGAAAGTTCTGACTGTACACTGTCGTAATTTTATAAACTTTCGTCAGGTCTCCCCTCAGCCTCTGATGCTCCACAGAAAATAATTCCAATTTCACCAACCTTTCATCATAGCTAATACTTTCTTATCCAGGGCAGCTTCCTGGTGAACCACTTCTGCACTCTTTCCAAAACGTCAACATTTGTCCTGTAATGGAGCAACCAGACCTGCACACAATACCCAAATGCAGCAGAATAAAAGTTTTAGGAAGCTTCAATATTAGTTCCTGACTCTTACGCCCCAACCACTGAAGATAAACATTGCTTCTACCTTCTTTACACTCTATATAGTTGTGTTGCCACTTTCAAGCAGTTATTGACATGATACAGCAATGATCCAAAATGGTCTTGCCATGAACATTACATTCTTACATTCAAGGTGCAACACCTCACCTCACATTTGCTTGAATTATAAACTATCTGCCATTTCACCACCCATATCTGTAACTGATCTATATCCAGCTGTATCCTTTGACAGCCTTCTTCAATGTCTGCAACTCCACCAATGTTTGTGTAGTCAGGTTTGATCGGTTTCAATTAGTTCCCCTCTCTGCTAAACTCTCCTGAAGTTAAACCCAATGGCATCAATCTGAAATCTCTCCTCCATGCCAAGGAATAATCTGGTGAACCTTTGCTGCACTCCCTACATATCAAGGACGCCCTTCCCTAGGTACGAGTCCAGAAATGCACCCAAAACTCAAGGCATGGTCTCTTCAAGGCACTATGCAATACAGTAAGACATCTCTGCTCCTGTATTCAAATGTTCTCCATTTGCCTTGTGTGTTACATTGGATCCCCTCATTTGAACTGACCTGTAGGTACAGATTGAAACTGTCAACAACTGGTCTTCCTAAATGGCACCTAATCTTGGAGAGGTTAGAGCGAAAAGAAAACTGTCCTTGCCTCTCGTTTACATGTATAATTTAAAGACTTTAAGCCTTTATTATTTAAAACCAATTGTCTTATGAGATCTAGGTATTGCGGCAAAATTTGAAATTGACTTGCAAAAATAAATTTTTGTTTTATTCAAAATGGTTTGAGAATATTACCAACATAACCAAACTTGTACTTTGAAATGAAATTAATAAAGTCTAAAGTAATTTTTTTTTTTAAGTGGGTGGCAGTGGCGCAGTGGTAGAACTTGTTATGTGAAATTGCTCCATTCATTGTTAAGATGGTAATCCTTAGGGGGGTTTTTTTTATTATATAATATATTGGGGGGGGGGAGTTTGTTTATTAGGGGGGGGGGTTGAGGGGTTTTGTGATTTGTGGGGGGTTTTGGGGGGGTCTTTATTCTTTTGGGTTATGTTGTTGTTATTTTCTCTTGGGTATATAATCAATTAGTTAGGTTAATCACTATTTCTTGATTATCGATTTATACTTTAAACTTTTTTTTTTCCATTCTTTACCTTCCCAAAGTGAAACCCCCAAAAAGGTTTGAAACAGAGGAGTGCAGTAAGGGGGGGGTATAATTATTTACGTTTTGAACATCTGTACAATGTTTTGTGACAAGTCCTTTTGTAATTTTGAAGTAACTGTTGTACCTTAGATAAATGCAATGCTCTAATAAAAAATATTAAATACAAAAAAAATAAAAAAGAATGCTGCCGTTCCAGCACCAGCGAGTACCCGTGATTCGACCAACGACTACAGGGCTTCTCTGTACAATTATTGTGTTGTGTTTCTCCCCATTGACCACAGTGGGTTTTCACAACAAGATCTTACGTTATCTTCACACACTGCAAAGACGTACAGGTTTGCAGTTACCTGTAATTGGCTTGGTATAAATGTTAAATGGTGTCCCTAGTGGGTGGTGTTGTAGTATAGTGTTTAATATGCGGGATCGCTGGTCGTGCAGAATATCGGTTGGCCGAAGGAGCCTTTTCCCTCCAAGACCTTCCGCGTTCCCCTGTATCGCTAAAACCAGAAAAACTAAAACTAAAATTGACACCACTGAATAAGCATCAGAATAACTGGGAGACCCAGCACTGATCGCCAACGATGCCCATTCCAGGCCCCTCCCTCCTACTCGGAAAAGGCCCGTGTCGATTCAATATGGAGCTTCTCTTTCATCCAGTGTCAGTCCATTAACCTCAGTCTGTATTGGTTTATTATTGTTACGTGTGCTAAGATCTAGTGAAAAACTTTCTTTGTATGCTATCGTGGTAGATCATCAGGCAGGGGGGTCCAGTAAAACTTTTTTTCAATCTGTTACCTTGCCAGAGATGCGATTGTTTTCCGGATCGTATCACCCGGTCGCTCTGCTGGCGGCCTTGCTCGGGACTGACGTTGAGCCCCACCGCCGGGACACGGACTTATATATGGACGTGGGCGATGCAGAAGGTTTCTACCAGCCCCGACCTGGCGCAGGGGAGCTAAGATTTCTCCCTGAAGCTTGATCGCCCCTCCTGTTAATACATTTTAACATAAACATACATCACGGTGACTCCTCCACATTCCTCACTGTGATGGAAGGCGTAAATGTTTTTAAATCTCTTCCCTTCTTTGTCCTCCCGCAGTCAGGGGCCTCAAGCCTTCCGTTGACGGGACAATCTTGGCTCCCGTGGCCGGCGGCAGGCCCTCCGCACTGGGGCGATCACGCTCCCGGTAGTATCGGTAGTCGAACCTCTTGCGACTTTGGAGCTTCCCGACATCAGTCTCTACCCGAGACTGCGAGCTCCTCGATGGTGAAATCCGCAGGCCGCGGTTGGAGCGTCGATCCCATGCAAAGGATCGCAGGCTCCGATAGTAAGTCCACGGCCCTGAGGTGGGGCTCAAAGTCAGTCCATGATGTTAGGCCGCAAAGCGACCAGAGATACGATCCGGAAAAAAAAATCACATCTCCGGCAAGGTAAGAGACTGAAAAAAAGTTTTTCCTGACCCCCCACCCCTCACGTAAAACAAACCAGAGAACATTAACACATGCTTTTTAAAGCACACTAAAAGTAACAAAAGAGACGAAAAGGCAGACAGACAGTTGGCGAGGCTGCCATCGCTGACGGTGCCACCCGGTGGATAAGGATAGAAGTGCAAATTGTGAAGACAGAGGAATGAATATAGGTGGAAGTGAGGGGAACTGCGTGGTCACAGTGAACTAACTTCGAGCACTATTTAAGGATCAGCTAGAGCGTGTCATTGCTGAACCACAAATTCAGGAATGGTTCAAGAATGGAGCACAATTTCCTGACCGATATTGAAGGAATGTAACTCTGAAGTTTTTAGATAAAATATAATATTTAGGTAACACATCAGCAAAAAAAAAAATATTGACTATGTTCCATTAACTGTAGAGTGTTCTAGGATGTCCAAAACCTGAAATGGAACAATTATATATGAAACTTTCCATGTTGGGAGACATCTATATTTCAAAAAGGCGGAGTTGTGACAAAGGCAGTTTAATGGTGTTTACCAGAGAATTCTAATGCTCATCTTGTGTTCCTAGTTTCTGCATTTTAAATGTACTGTGAGTTTGATTTTTATCTAAATTCCTGTAAATAAAAATAAAAAGAATCAATTAAAAAAAACAAACAGCATTCTCTTTAAAACTACTTCTCCCTTTATCCTGTCCGTCTCTAACTATGATGAGAATATAAAGTTAACTCATTCCACCAATTTTGTCTGCAGAATACGCATTTACAAGTTGGGTTTACCACAGTCTACTTTGAAATTCTCTGCTGGCCGGGGCATTCAGTTCTCCATCACAAATGGTTTCATTGGTGTGAGGGGTGACTTTAGAATTCGAAAGCACTTTTTGTAAGTATTCCGTCCTTGTTTTACCTTTTGTTATTTTTCTTCTGATCTTTTTGGAGTAACTGCATTAATTCCAGGGTGCTGTCCACTCTCTGTTTTGTGTTGGACTTGGAATTGCAAGGAGCTGCTGTAAACTGTCTCCTGTCACCTTCCCTCGCCCAAGGGAACAGAGGCTGTTCCTCAACTCACATCATTCCACCCGCTATTGGTCGCTGCAGCACTTTATAAAATGAATTTGAAGGATGTGATGTAGTTCTATCATCGATAATTGGAGAAGATGCAACATTTAATTGCTAGAGCTATTGCAAAACATCCAATTCAGTGTCTACTGCGATATATTTATTTAATCCAATGAGCTTGTAAATTATAAAAAATTTTGTGGAAAGAATGTTGGGATCTTAATCTAACCATGAAATTCCATCCTTTAAAAAAGGCAGATTGGTTGCAAGGCTCCGACTCCCCCAGATCTGGGGATGGGGCACTTCTCTCCATGCCCGTTATCAGACTGCTTCACTCCCTCTCTCCTGGAGGCCTCGAGTTGGAAGTTTACTCGCATCATGTTCCACCCAGGGCTCTGATACCTGCTCCATACTCTGCTCTCCGCTTGACTTCGCTGATTGTCAGGCAGGCAATCAGTCAAGAAAATTCCCTTGGTGTTGGGTTAATGTTGCCTGTGCTGTGTTTTACATCTGAAACTCCACCTGCAGTCGAGGCAGACAATCCCAGTCAGTTATGGAGCTGTCTGCAGACTGGCCAACTCACCCGGAAGGTGGTGAGAGCAAAGTGTGTAGACTTACCGAGTTACACAATAAATCATTGTTATGTAATTAACAAGCCAACTCAGACTTGGCGTGTGCTTGAAAAGACCGGTGACATCAGGCCTGGAGTTCCCAAAGAACTCTGGCAGTGGGTTCCCCGGACCTTAGCACTGTGACTGCTGCAGGACATAGACTGGAATGACTGATCAACAGCTCCATCATAGTTGGATCTTATGGTGGTTGGATGAGGGCAATGAGATTCATGGGACAGCATCATCTCTGGCACAAAACTGATGGGCAGAACAACCTGTTGCTCTGAAGCAAATATTATGCAATTCCTACAAGGGTACCAACTTCTCAAAACTATATCTCTCTGGATCAAGCTAGAGTGGGGTTTAATGCCAGGGACAATAAATACTGGCAGAGCAATGCATCTCCGTTCATTAGTAAGTTTGTCTTCCAATGGTTATTATCTGATGACTTACAGCATCTCCTCATATCTCCTCACAGTCGGACGAGTGGATCATTTGACGTGTCTGTGAGCCGTCTGTCAATATCACAGACGATAGGAATGACCCGTGACAGCACTGGCCGCCCAGCTCTCCGAAGCGTTGCCTGCTCAGCCAATATTGGGAAAGTACGGGTCAAGTTCACAAAAAGAAAACGGTAATGTACACAGTCATTTAGAAAATAAACCTCAGAATATTTCAGTTTTCTCTTGCGCTCTTGTTTTCTCTCCCCCATGTTCTTTTGTGTCATGATGCAGCTTCACAGGACTTTGGTTTGGATGTATTTGGAATATTGTGTAGTGTCAGGGTTGCTCCAATACAGGAAGGATGCGGGAGATTTGGGAAATTTACCAGGATGGAGCCTGGACTAGAGGATGTTAGCTACAAGGAAAAATTGGACAGGCTTGTTTCGTCATCTTTGCTTCAAAATGTTTGTTTTATGCCATATAGCTCCATGACGTTGATTCTGGGTATCAGGGAGAGAAATCCATCTGGTATAATAGAAAAGCCAATTCCATAATAAATTTCCAGCAAACTATGCAATACCCTTCACCTTGCTGGTTGTCAAAACTGTCATATATTTAATGGAAACTGCCCAAAATGCTGTTCCTACTCAGTGGATCAGGTCCCATCTTTGGAAAAGGAAGCAGAATCAATGGTTTTGGCCGGATAACTGTCTTTTCCCTGTCTTTTGAGATCTCCAGAAATGGCAGCCTTTTTATTTTCAAATATTTTAAATGGGTGATCAGGGCGGCAGAGTGGCACAATTTCTAGAGCCGGCGCGCGCTGTGTTTCCCAGGTTCGATCCTGACCTCAGTCGCTGTCTGTGTGTAGTTTAAACATTCTCCCATGTGGATTTCCCGCTGATGCTCTGGATCCCCTCGCGTCCCAAAGATGTGTGGGTCAATAGGATAAACAGTCATGGTATCTATATTACTAAAAGTCTGATCTTGACCACTTCCTGCTCTGTATATTGATTTTAGAAAAAACACCGCCAGTTTTGGTCCCCCTCCACTGCGCAAGACAAGAGAATTTTTCCCATCGATGAAAAATAAAAGTGTTATTAGTGTTTAAAAAATGTTGAGATTCTCTCTTCTGAAGGCCACGTCTCTTCCGGAGAGACTATAAAACCCAGAAGTGTTGAGTGCCTTAGTCAGTCTCTGCAAGATGGGGGAGCGAGAGGGTCACGTTTCTCAGTCTCAGCTGTGAATAACACTTAACACATGACTACTAAACTGTGAGTGGTTTTACTGACCTGTCAGTGCCCTTAATGTGGTTTGAAAATATAGTTTGGAAATGCTAAAGCTGTGTTGCCTTTGGTTTGGAAATGTTAAAGCTGTGTTACCTTTGGCTGGAAATGCTAAAGCTGTGTTCCCTTTGGTTGGAAATGCTAAAGCTGTGTTGCCTAATTAAAGTTGCCTTGCCTAATTAAAGTTGCCTTGCCTAATTAAAGTTACCTTGCCTAATTAAAGTTGCCTTACCTAATTAAAGTTGCCTTGCCTAATTAAAGTTACCTTGCCTTCTATATAATTAAAAGTCTAATCTTGACCACTTCCTGTTTGCGCTCTATATTGATTTTAGAAAATAAAATGCTACCACGTACGGCTGTGATTTTTGGCCATCTTTGAGTAAGATGGCCAAAAATCACAGCCGTACGTGGTAGCTTACCCCCTCCGCTCATCAGGTGCCGAGGATTTTTCCCATCGATGAAAAATAAAAGAGTTATTAGTGTTTAGAAAAATGTTGAGATTGTCTCCTGTCAATCGCGCCATGAAGGCCACGCCCCTTCTGGTGGGAGGGGAAGGGACTATAAAACCCGGACGTGTGGGTGTGGCTCAGTCTCTGCAAGATGGGGGAGGGAGAGTTCACGACTCGTTGTCTTTAGTGGCTTGCACCCTGCTTGAAATAGTATGAAACTGCACTTGAATATGGTGGCCTTTCACTCTGCTTGAAGTGGTAAGAAACTGCACTTGAATTTGGTGGCCTTGCACCCTGCTTGAAATGGAATTTCAAGGAATAGCCGCGAGTCAACTGCCAGCCCACCAGCCGTGAGTGAGTGAGCTGCCAGCACAACAGACTTGAGTGACTGAGCTGCCAGCCCAAGAATCAATTTGGCCCACAATGTCCATACTAGCCCTCTGGGAACCAGTCCCTTCAACCCACAACACCTATACTAGCGCTCCAGAAAGCCCCTTCCCCCCCCACCACCACTGGGCACCAATATTGGAATTGGTGGAGAAGTAGAATATTGTGTTGGGGGACCAGCCCTCCCATGTGATGCTGGGACCAAACGGGTTCCACTTATTGGATGAATGGTGAATACATGGATTAGGTGGGATTACAGTAAGTGGAGAGCAGTGGGTCAACATGCTGTGTTGTAAGGCTATGGAGGCTGATAAAGGAGAAGAAAGAGGGAGAGAGAAGGACTGAGGGCAGAGCTGAGTTGGAGACGTCAGTGGTCTTGTATTGTTGAAAGTCACCATATATAGAGACGGGAAAATCATCCACCTCATACATTATTTTCCACTTAACTCTCCTGACACACAGAAGTTAAGACTCGAGTGAGTCCTGAGCTTAATGCTCAGTTGTCACAATCACAATGGCACAGAAATAGAAGATCAAACACACAATACCATCAGCCTGGAATTGTAGCTCAGTCTGTCCCTCGTGGAAGCTTGCTGACCTGCTGAGGATTTCCAGATCATCCTGATTTATTTTGGAAGTGCAATTGATGGCTTGAAATCTGAAACCAAAGATCATGGCATATGGACACATGAAATATTTAATGTTGCCTTTATAAATACATCCTGGTGGTAAATGTGAAGAGCAAATGGGGAGGAATCCTGTGTCCAAGTCCCGTTGGAGACGCACTGAGGTGTTTGGGATAGCGTTGACACAGAGCATTGATGAAGTGTTGTCACAGTGTGGTGCAGGTGAAGTCCAGGTGCTGGTCGAAGATAACCCCATGCAAGTACTGTTGATCTTCAGAGTTTGTTGCTGAAGGGAAAGGTGTTACAATGCAAAAGGGGACCATCCAACCCACTGGGCCCATCCTCCACTTGGGCAAAAACACAGCCGCATCCGTGGAGGGAAATGGACCAAAGTCATGTTGAGTTGGGACTCCTTCAGACTATTGGGGTGGAACGGAGATAGCAGGTAGAAAGAAGTGAGGAGAAGTGGTGGGGCAAGAGTTGGCAATTGAAAAGAGGGGTTGATTGGCAGATAAGTTGGATGGGGTAGAAAAGGGTGAAGATAGTAGCCAAGGCTACAGGTAGGAAGTAGGAGAAGAAAAGATCTGATTAACAAAAGGGGGGGGGGGGTGGTGAAATGTAGTACCAGAGGGAAGAATGGTGGATAGAAATGAATAGGAGGGGAAAGGCAAGAAAAATGAGAGATCTTGAGTTGGGAGAGGTGGATGATGAATGAAAGGAGGGGTTTAAAGAATCTGGCTTATAAGGGAAGGGAGGATGCGGAAACAAAGGTGTTGGAAGATTTAAATTCCTGAAATTGGAGAATTCAGTATTCATGCTATTGGATTGAAGCTTCCCAAGTGGAATACGAGGGGTTGCTCTTCCAGTTTACAAGGCCTCCCTCTGGTAATCTCTGGTAATGGAGATGGCCAAGGACAGACGGATTGGAGTGGCAAGAAGAATATATATGTCTTATGTAGCATTAGGGCAGCAGAGTGAGTGGCACAGTG
Organism: Okamejei kenojei; assembly: GCA_035221665.1. Classification (NCBI taxonomy): domain Eukaryota; kingdom Metazoa; phylum Chordata; class Chondrichthyes; order Rajiformes; family Rajidae; genus Okamejei; species Okamejei kenojei. Next base: position 8,787,112 of record CM069150.1, on the reverse strand, counting down.
GGAGATTTGCTACCTTACAGTGCCAGAGACTCAGTTACGATCCTGACTACGGGTGCTGTCTGTACAGAGTTTGCATGTTCCCCCTATGTCCACTTTTTCCTGTGTGCTCCGGTCTCCTCCCACATTCCAAAAGCATACAGGGAGGTGGGGGGGGGGGGGGGGAGATGGTAAAGGTGATGACGCGACAAGGGTGGGGGTTGGGGTTGGAGGAGGGCAGGTGAGTATACGGAGGCCGAGGACAGGTTTGGTGGGGGGGATAGTGGGTGTTCAGAGAGGAGGGGGGCATGAGGACAAGTGCACAGCTGGGGAGTAGCTGGGGCCACCTGGTTAAAAGAGCATTAGACAAGATTGGAGATGGTGCATGTACTGTAAAGCTCCGTCAGACCTGGCTGGGTTGTTGAGCTCCTGCCATTTTTGCAGTAACTCAGTGACTGGCTGGTATCGGGTTAGGTTTAATGATGAAGTGGAATAATTTATTCACACAAACATAGTCTGCGGGTAAAATATTACCTTCACACTTAACCTATGTGTTTTCTGTATTTGAGAGTGTTTCTGCACAATGGTAAGATTTATTTTGTTTTCACCAAGTAAAATTGTGCTCTGCAGATGGTTGTACAATCTGTTCCGCAAATTCCTCGAGAAACCCATTCGTAAAGCTCTTATCAAACAGGTAGGTCAGCTTCCCTCACCATTCATATTCAATATTTGTGCTGTTAACCTGCACAGCATTTGAGCTGTTTAACTCATGGTGGAGCCTGTGTCAACCATGGTAATCTCCTCATTGTCATTTACTATTTCTTTGATACAGATTTGTCCTAAAATCTCCAGTGCACTCACCGGGTTGGAAAAGAATCTAAAGACCATGGAAAGTATGTTGTTTTACATTCTCCCTCCTCATTCTTCCATCACCTTCCAAAACTCTCTTAAGATTGCTGTTTCCTTTTCTCCAGATGCTGTCTCCACTCTAGCTCTCCCTTCCCTCCCACCTGGCTTCATCGGCCTTTTTTTGTTTACCTCCACCTTTCACCCATCTGCTGTCCCAATACCATCAATACATAGTGACGGGAACCAAAGCCTATAGCCAACAATTAATGGCCATTGGCTTAGAAACATTTTGAAGGCAATTAAGGTGTTGGGCATGGGGCTAGATAGAGGGGCGGGATTGGTTTCTGGGGAGGAATGCAGGCCAGAGAAGTGGAAAATGTCAGCAGGGGTGTATTGAAAGAGAAAGATGACTGAGCCTAGCTATGTCAATGCCATATGGGGAGTAAAGATGAGATTACAAGATTTGTATGGTAATTTGAGAAGGATGGAAGGGCTGGATACATAGGTGACAACACAAAGAAGTTTTGTAAAGGACCTGTCCCACTTGGGCGTTATTTGCGCGACATCATTTTCGTGTCACGACACACAACGCGCGCGTCAAGACACGCATGTGATGCGCGCATGGCATGCATTATGTGCGCAGCACCCCAGGAATTAGGGATTCACAAAATCTTCGCTCGCCAGCTGCGTGACGCGCAAATGACACCCAAGTGGGACAGGCCCTCAAACCTTGGGATTTAAATCTCAACAAGGATTGGAACACAGGTTCTGGTGGTGAAAGAACCAATACTCATTGTTAAGGATCAGGACCTCAGCAACAGCCAGACAGTTGCTGAAGTTAGCGGTGTGTTCTAGAAACTGAAAGAGAACGTCCTGGCAACAGACTGGATATGGACTAAAGCAAAAGCTCATTGTGTGAGCCACTGCCAAACGTGGTTGTTTTCATCTCAACTCATTAGGAGCTGGGGAAGGTCAAGAGTCAGACTAACTGTGCCACTAACAGTCCACACATAGACCTGGAACAGAAGCCAAATGCAGTCCTCACCTTTTACCCAGGTGGTAGCCAAAAAACAATCAGGTTTGCGAATGTCAAATCTTTTGTATTGATCTTTTATATTTAATGTTGAAGATAGACACAAAATGCTGGAGTAACTCAGCGGGTCAGGTGGCATCTCTGGTGATGTTTCGGGTCAGGTGTAAAACGTTGGTGTAAACCAACATCTGCAGTTCCTTCTTACACGTTATATTTCATGTTCTTTTCCCTCTGTGTTCTTAGTATCGTTCAAAATGAACCCATTTGCTGAGGTTGACTATTCACTGGTTAATCAAATTCAAATTTCTAATAACGCCATGGACCTGGACTTTAAGGTAGGCCCTGACTCCTGGGGAGGGGAGGGTGATGCGAGTGTGTTTAATCCGAGTGTACATGGGCAGTTGGATGGGTTGACATTTGGGCTGTTTCATAGTTCTGTTGCCTTTAGACATATCCAATACTGTTTTTGAGTTTTCCGTTTATAAGTTACCAGTGATCTCGTGATAGATATTCACTATCCAGGCTCAAAAGTCTTATTGCTAACCTCAGTTTTCTAGCACAACAGAAGCTGACCTGTTTAAAAAGCTTAATGTTAATTAAGAAAAGCTTCTAAACAGTGCACTTTGTCCATCACCTTGACATTATGTAGAGAAACAATTCTGACCATGACATCCGTAAGATTTTGACCCTACTGTTCCAAGAACTGTAGAAACAGTAACCCACTCAGCTCTAGAATCTTGTTCTTTGGTTCACGTTAGGACCATGGCAGTGATGGTCTGTGACCTTATTGTCTCGTCCAAACTAAGGTTCAACTGGCAACAGAAGTTTATATTCAGAAGTTTGAAAATGGACAGGCAGTTGTTAAAAACAATGTAATTGATCAGCTCTTTCCATTATCAGTGCCCTTTGAGACTTCATGCAGTATCTAAGATTTGACATCTAATTCTTTTTATAGGGTCAATTCTACAGAGTGGGACAAAGGAAAGATCCTCCCTTCAAGCCACCTCCAATCAGCCTTCCCAGTCAATCCAATCGCATGTTGTACTTGGGAATATCTGATTTCCTTGCGAACTCGGCAGGATTTGTGTATTATAAAGCTGGAGTCTTACAAATGAAAATCACTGATAACATGGTGGGTAAAAGCCATCCTTTCACTGCCCCAGTGTATACGCACGAGGTTATTATTTTCACTGGAGGTGGGTTTCTGCAGTAGATTGCAGTGAAACTATGTGGAGGTGCAGTACTGAGGCAACATTCACCTGCCGATCGCAACTACTCTGAAGATGCACTGGCCACCCCATTCCATGCACTCGTTATCACCTGTGCAGTGACGCGAGTGGGGGCGCATTGGACAGTCTGATTCCATCTTTGATTATGTTTATTAGGAACACTGGTCATTGCTGCCTGATTTACTTCATGGCATCAATGAGGAGTCAATGGTTTCACTGTTGTTCTTATTCCAAATTCCAGGCTGCTGATTTCATTTCACTCTGCGTGGAAGGAGTAACAAATAAAGCACATTCCTGTCAGAAACTGACTCCATTTTCAATTGTCTCTTATTTGAACAACGGCATGTTTTAAAATAAATTATTATATGACTATGAGCTTTGTTTGGTCACAGAGAAACAAGGGGTAGCAATGTCTGGTGATTTATGGGGCCTGTTTCCATGGTTCATCAATTGGCCGAGAGGCACAATGGTTCTGCAGGTCGTGCTGCTGTTCCACTCACTATTCCAGTAACCAGGGTTCAGTTTGGTGCTGACTGACAGGAGTTTGCATGTTCTCCCTGCAGCCACATGGGTTTGGCCTGGAGACTCAAATATCCTCCCACATCCCAAAGACACTCGGGTAGGCTGATTCGCTGCAGTACATTTCCTTTAGTTTAGTTTAGAGATACTGCGCGGAAACAGGCCCTTTGGCCCACCAGGTCCATGCTGACCAGCCATCCCCGCATATTAACACCATCCTACGCACATTAGGGACACTTTTTACATTTACCAAGCCAATTTGCCTACATACCTGTACATCTTCGGTGTTTGGGAGAAAACCGAAGATCTCGAAGAAAACCCACGACGGTCACGGGGAGAACAAACAAACTCCACACAGACAGCACCCGCAGTCGGGATCGATCCCGGGTCTCCAGCGCTGCAAGCGCTGTAAGGCAGAAACTCTACCGCTGCGCCACCGTGCCATACCTCTACTTTACTTTAAGTGGAAAATATGAAATGAAGATGAAGCATAGGTTAGGAGGCAGAACTGGTATATTGATTATTTACTTTCAGGAAATCTAGATTTGTAAATAGAGAATGAGTTCTTTAGAAATACTATATATTTTTCAATAACTTTAATAATGCTCCAGATTTTTGTCAAATCAATCTGCAGTGATTTATAAATCCAATCTCAGAATTGCAGATGAGATTTGAAATCCACACTGACTATTTCACCACACTTGCCTGTGAAGAATTGATGTATTCATGATGATTGATGCAGTCACACAAAATACCCCCCAAAAATTGGCTAATTCCTTTCTGTTTTCCCCAGATTCCAAGTCTATCGCCTGTCAGATTAAACACAAAGTCCTTCAGTGCAATCGTACCTCGGGTAAGTGTTTCATGGGTTTGCAAACTCTTGTCCGATATTAAACGCTCCTTATCCCATGTCACCATTGTTATCACATCACTATTCTTTGCACGTTACTCTATGATGGGAAAGACGAACATTACCAGAGAACAATCCTGCAGCTTCCGGAAACATGAAATAAAAATAACATAAAATACTGATGCTTAGAGATCAGGCACAATCTGTGGAGAAAATGATGTTAATGACCTAAATATTAATAGAATGTACGTCTCAACAGCTGGAGAAGCTCTATCCTAACATGCCAATAGAAATGCGCCTGCGAGCCACTCGATCGCCAGTTCTGCAGGCTGCAAATAGAAACATCAACGTTCAAGCATTTGGTGCATTTGACGTGTGCGCAGTCCTGCCAAATTCAACCCGTGCATCACTTTTTGTCCTGAACATTGTAAGTACAAAAATTGTCTTTTTCTGTTGTACATAAATTTTTACAGTTGGCAAAACTATTGCCATGAGAAATCTCCTTTATTATTTTGTCTTGTTGCAGCAAGTGAGTGTCTCTGCTCGTGTGAGTATCGTTCGGATGAAACTGATTGGATCCCTACAACTGAATAGGTAAGGGAAAAACAACTGAAAGACCATTCATGCCCTCACATGGCCCCAGTCTGTGCGGGGTAAGATAATGACCACACAATTTATGACAACATACGTCGAAGATCCTTGGCATTGGAGAATAAATACACATCAGAGGGATACTGGAAAAACGACCTGCTCTGTATTGGCAAAATGTTCAAACATCTTTAACCATCTGAATTTGTGGATGGAGCTGTCCCTGCAAAAAAATCAGTCTTAGTTAAATTTAGTGTAGATTATGTGTTCAAATGTTTAGATTGGGGCTTCAATCCATAACTTTCTAACAGTGAGGCATGTCCATTCTTTTATACTGAATGCACAACTAAGCCAAACTCAGTCATTATTGATTTTTTTTTGTGCTTATTTCCTTTATTAAAATAGTACCGAAGCCTGTAGAGTAAGATAAATCTAAATTTGACTCTCAATGTACGTTATTAGTTAATCTCAGAGAGGGTGCAACCTCTGTATTAGGATTAACCCACCAGAATTTTCTGAGAGTCCTGTCTAGTGACATTGAGTGGAATTTGTCAAAGTGGGTACATTGAATAAGATAAAGTTCAAGCAACTGATTTTCACCATCAAGCTCACATATAACTCACCCAAATTCCAGTGTTTCATCAGGAGATCATTATATGCCATGAGACGCGATGCCATTTAAATTGATTATGATCTCTTTCCAAAGTTGAAAAAAAGATAAAGAAATATATTTCATGCTAAAAGCAAGAGGTTATCAAGTAGCATCATAATCATAAATTATATAATTCCTCTGATAAACGTGACGTTTTGCATGTTATGTTAGTTTAGATACAGCCTGGAAACAGGCCCGTTGGCAGGTCTAATCCACACTGTCCATCGCTCACTCCTTCACACGACTTCTGTTATCCCACTTGCACACACTAGGAGTCATTTACATCAACCAATTGGCCTATAAATCCGCACATCATTAGGGCATGGGAGGAAACTGTAGCACCCGGAGGAACCCCACATGGTCACAGGGAGAATGTGCAAACTCCACACAGACAGGATCAAACTCGGGTCTCTGGAGCTGTGAGGCAGCAGCTCTACCATTGCACCACTATGCGGCCCCTCATTCCTTATTCCGATTAGAAGCTAGCATTTGTGCCACAGCCACCTTTATTGCGTTTGGCTGCATATGGGAAGAAATATCTGTGAATATAATGTAACTATCAAGCCTGCATGCATTCCAGCTGTGAATTTATGAATCTATGACAATGTTGAGCAGATCTCAGACCCTGTGAATATAGACAAAAACAAGAAAAAATGCTTGTTAGTTTGGCCATTGTTCAGGATCAGAGAGGGGAAGATCAGACGAAATGAGGTGAAAACACGGCAAGAGCTGAAACCGGAGGGGAGAGAGAGAGGCCAGAGGAAAGTAGAGGAGGAGAAATGTCAGTTGGGCTATTTAAGAGGGAGCTGACCCAGGTTAGAACTGAAACAGACTCAGTGACTACATTTATTTCAGTGGAGAGGAATGACGGTGTGGAGTCATTCCTGAGTGGAGAGAGGTTTGCCATCCATGCCATCTGAAAATAAGTAAGACTGTTTCCTGCAGCCCTGAATGTGGCAAAGGATAAAGCGGAACTGTGTGCTAGGACAGCTCTGAGAGAGAAAGGGTCGGTGGTGTTGCAGGGAGAGGTCAAGGGCATGCGTGCACTGAGGCGTGACGATACGTCTGGACCTCAGGATGCAAAGAGAACAGCGCCTCGAGAAATGTGCGATAGTTTAAACATGCCTGTGATCCAATCCTGTCCATCCAAGTATTCAGTACAAACCCAAGCTGCCATTATATTTGTTGCATGTTGCCTCATTTCACTGTACCATTATCTACTGAAGGAGTTTAAAGTCAGATTGCACAAACATTGTTAAAAATCCAGACAATTCTCTTTGTGATGTAATGGTGTTCTGCATTTTTACTTTGTCTTTTTGCACAGTCTGAAATTGTCTCTTGGTCGTTCTAATGTTGGCCCTGTTCCGGTAAGTAAATCTTCTTGCATGATTTTAAGTCTTGTTTGTTTGAGATGCAACTTGAGTCTTGGGGTGCAAATTAGTCTGTGATCAAAGTAACAGCCATCATTTAGGAAGGTAAGCGTTACACTTTTTAAAACAATGAAATACAATTGTTCAATTCAAAAACAACGTTATGGTGGCACAGTGTACCAGCACCTCAATACACCGATTCTAGGCATCTTAACTTGGCAGACGCCCTATAGGATTTATAGGCAAGATCCTTTCTGAACTTAACTTGGAAGTGTCTCATCACAACATTTAGGAAGATACTTCTCCCTCACTGAATTGGGAGGGATGTGGATAATGTGCATGCAGTGGCGACGATAGTTTAACTTGGCAACATTTTTGGCTCGGACGCTGTGGGTCAAAGGTTCAAAGGATTTTGAAGATTTTAAATACAAGCAGAAAGTGCCGGGAAGTCCTCAGTGGATGATGGAAACAAAGTTCTCAGGTCCATGACCAGCACCTCGTGCAGTGATGATGATCGTGTAGCCACAGATAGTAAACAACTTAAGTTCTGATTGTGACTGCAACTGCAAAAGGTGGAATTGAGTTAAAAACAAAGTTCTGGAGGAAGTCAGCATGTCAGGCAGCATTTACGGAGGGAACGGACAAGGGTGGTGCTGATGTAATCTGGCTGACAGAACTCTACCATGCTGAGCCTCTCGTACATCTCCTCACACCCACCCCTTGACCATGACATCACCGACAAACATCAGACCACTATCTCCCAATCCATCACAGATCTCATACCTTCTGACATGAGTACCCTAGCAGGCCGGCCCTTTGTTTACACTGCTTTTGCCCTACTGAAGTCATCTCCTCATACCTCAAATTCTAATGCCTTGTCCCACACTCCCTAATCTATACCATGGACATCCAGTACCTTTGCACCCCATCCCCCACCAGGAAGGCCTTAGTGCTCTCCATTTCTTCCTAGAACAGAGAACCAACAGCCTTCTCCTCAACTCGCGCTCACCTCCACCTGTTGGAACATATCCTCACCCGTTGGAACTTCTTTTGATTCCTCTCAGCCATGGGCACTCACATGGGATCTAGCTAGGCCTGCCTTTCCCTTCACAACATTGAATAGTCTTTGTTCGAAATATACCCCTAGAACCACCTCAACTTGTTCTCCACTGCATAGGTGCTGCCACCTGCATTTGCTATATCACCATCTATATCTATCGTTCCTCTTTCCCCTGACTATCTGAAGAAGGGTCTCGACCCAAAACATCATCTATTCCTTTTCTCCAGAGATGCTGTCTGACCCGCTGAGTTACTCCAGCTTATTGTGTCTATGTGCAGTATTTGTTGATTTCATGAACTTCATCAATTTCCATGCTGCCCTCAAATTTACTTGGATTCTTGGCACATCTATTTTTCCTTTCTTGACCTCTTTGTCTCCATTTCAGGAGATAGACCGTCCACAGACATCTGCTACAAACTCACTGAAACCCACAGCCAACTTCACTACATGTCCTCCTGCCCTCTTTCTTCTAAGGATGTCATCCCTTTCTCACAGTTTCTCTGTCTCTGCAGCATTTGTTGGCTTTCCACTCTCGGACATCTGAATTTGGATTTAACCCCCTGAAACATTCCATCTCTTGCCTCTCTCACCATCTCTTCCTTATCGACCCTACTTCAAGTCTAATTCTTTGACCAAACTTTTAGTCAAAACCATAGCAGAGAAACCCTTGGCTCGGTGTCAATTTTTTCTTGCTGATATTCTTTTGAAATTCCCAGATGTTTCATCATGTTAAAAATACTGTCTGAATCTGATGTGTTAATATTGTGATACAACTTGAACAGTTCTTCAGCTCTTTCAATCCAAAATCACGAGAAACAATGTCTTTGGAAATGTCCAATCTGGAATGTAAATGTTGCTATCTTCTATCTACCTAGTTGAGATGATGTGGCCAGTGTTGATAGTAGCTCTTCCTCTCATCCAAATCCTATTGGACCCTCTGTTGTCTGTGCTGGAATGCACAAAGTTCCATGGAACAGTTGGTCTGGAGGGATGAGCTGCCGTATTCACACTACCTCAACAGTACATATCTATTAGCAGCATCTTATCTTCAAAGCTGGTGTTTGATTGTTGAGGTTCATTGGAGTGCTAAAAATGATCAGATAGGAGCCTGGGGGGGTGAAAGTTACTTAAAATGAGTATTCATATCGAAATATTAAAATTCAGTATTCATATCGCTGGGTTGTGAGGTACTCAAGCAAAATATGAGGTTCTGTTCCTCCAATGTGTGCATGGCTTCACTCTGAAGGAGGTCCAGGACAGAAAGGTCAGTACGGAACAGGAAGGGGAGTTTAAAAGGTTGGCAACCAGGACCATGAGTAAGTGTTCAGCGAAATAGTCACCAAGTCTCTGTTTGGTCTTGCGAATATACAGGAGACCATATCAAGAGCACCAGATGCAGTACATGAGGTTGGAGGAGGTACATGTGAACCTCTGTCTAACCTGCCTGGATCCCTGGATGGATTCGAGAGATGGTATTAGGTGGTTACAGGGGAAGGTATCTGGGGGAGGAGGTGGTTTAGGTGGGAAGGGATGAATGAGCCAAGGGGCTGTGGAGGGAGTGGTTCCTACAGAATGCAGAAAGGGATAGAGATGGGAAGATGTGATTAGTGATGTAATCCCTTAGGAGCTTACACAAATGTCGGAGGATAGTGTGTTGAATGCGGAGGCTGGTAGGGTGAATGGTGAGAACCAGGGACCTCTGTCCATGTTGCATCTGTGGGTAGGAGAAGAGCAGAACTACAGGACACAGAGGAGACACTTGTGAGGGTCCCATCTATGACCGCAGGAGGGAACCCACATTCCCCGAAGAATGAGGACATCTCAGTTGTACTAGTATGGAACACCTGACCTTGGGCGCAGATGCAGTGGAAACAGAAGAATTGAGAATGGGAAATGGCACCTTTGCAATGGAAAGGAGTGTGGTCCAAATAGCTGTGCGAGTCAGTAGGTTTGTAATAGATGTCCGTTGATAGTCTCCTATGACGGAGACAGAGGGATTGAGAGAGGGGAGAGAGATGTGTCCAAGATGGTCCAGGTGAATTTGAAAGCAGGTTGAAAGTTAGTGGTGAAGTTAATAAAGTCCATGAGTTCTGCATGGGTGCAGGAGCTACCCCGAAGCAGTCGTTGAGATAGCAGAGAAAGAGTTGGGGGATAGGGCCCCTGTGCGCCTGGAATAAGGACTGTTCAACATACCTGACAAAAAGGCAGCCATGGATGAGTCCATACAAGTGGCCATGGCTATGCCTTTGATTTGGAGAAAGTGGGAGGAGTCAAAGGAGAAGTTGGTGAGGTTGAGAACAAGTTCTACTAAATAGAGGAGGGTGTTACTAGAGTGAAATTGGTTGGGTCTTTGTTCGAGGAAGAAACGAAGCAGGTGTAGAGGGATGATCAGGGCTCGAAATTAGCGGTTTCCTGGGTGCCAATGACCACTCAAAGTACCGCCTGGCAACCTAAACGCCGAGTCATTTTGCCCGGCTTGGCACGCAAATACTGGTTTATACCGATAGACACAAAAAACTGGAGTAACTCAGCAGATCAGGCAGCATCTCTGGTGAATAGGAACGTGACGTTTTGTGTCGGCGGCAACAGCTGTAGTGCGGGGCAAAGATACTAGGAGCGGGGTGACGAAGGGTCGGAGCGAATGACGGGCCCCGCACAGCAGCAACAGCGGCCGCGACAGCGGCTCTACCGCCTCCTCCTCCCGCACCCCGCCCAACGGAAGGAGGCCTCCCTCTCCCTCCCTCCCTCCTCCCTCCTCCATCCTCCTCCCAGCCTCGGCGTGCGAGAGGGGTTGTTTTGAAAGCGCTGTCGGCGGATTTGCAAGCAGCGGCCGCTATCGCCCTGATAACGGCCGCTGCCTGCAAATCCGCCAACGGCGCTTTCAAAACAACCCCTCTCACACGCCGAGGCCAGGAGGAGGGAGAGGGAGGCGGAGGCGGAGGCCTCCTTCTGTCGTCTGAAGCAGCTACATCAAAGGTCCTATAGCTATAGGATCTTTGAGCTGCACCGCTCGGCCTCGCACCTTCCTGTCGGCTGGCGGAGGAGGGGAGGCGGTGGCGAGGAGTTCCCAACCGCCTCCCCCTTTGGCGGCGGCACTTTGGCGTTGGACAGGGACGGCCAAGGCAGCGGGCGATGATGTCCGAGGAGCGCTGTCCTTCCTCCCATCTCTCTCTCTCTCTCTCTTTTTTCTCCCCCCCCTTCTTATCCTGGGAGCCCTCCTCTCCATCCCACACTGATCCCCATTCCCTCGTCTATTCAGTCCTCAATGACATCCCCTGTGCTCCCCTCCCCATCTACCCCCCCAATCTATTAATCACCATACCCACCTCGCATTGATTCTCCTGCCACCCCCCCATCCATCCTACACTGGTCCCCCAATTCATCCTGTACTAACCCCCCCCCCCGCCCATCCATCCTGCACTTCTCCCCCCATTCATAGTGCACTGATCTTCCCATTCATCCCGTACTGACCCACCCCCCCATTTACCCTGCACCAATCCCCCCCATCCATCCTGTAGTGATTTCCCCATTCATCTTTTACTGATCCCCTCGTGCATCCTGTACTGATTCCCCATTCATCCTATACTGATCCCCTCATTCACCCTTAGTGATCTCCCCATTCATCCTGCACAGACCCTCCGATCCGCACTGTCCTGACCCCCCCCCCCATTCAATTTGTACTGACCCCCCCCATTCATCCCGTACTGATCCCCCCCATTCAAGAAGGATGAGGGGAACAGTCTGAAGAAGGGTCTCGACCCGAAACATTGCCTATTTCCTTCGCTCCATAGATGCTGCCGCACCCACTGAGTTTCTCCAGCATTTTTGTCTACCCCCATTCATCCTGTACTGATCTCCCCCCCACCCATCCCGTGCTCTCCCCTCACAATTTTACATACTCCAACCAACACGTACTAATTCACCTGCCTCAATCCATCCATTCCGTGCCGATTGCCTTCTCAACCCCCCCCCCCCCCCCCATCTATCCACCCCGCATTGATTCACATCCCACACCCCCCCCCCCCCTCCCTGACCCTATTGTGCTTCATGGTCTTCAGAGCGAACATTGACTATGTTTGATAACGGAATGCAATCAAATGTGTTTTAATTACCAATGTTAATATTTGTTTTGACACCTTTAAACATATTACCAAAATAACATTTGCTGCAGTTAGGTCCTTTGGCCATCTCTTGTCAGTTAGTGTAATGTTTAACCTGTCAGATGGGTATAGTCGGTTTTAACAGCTATTATCATAAAATGCCTTTAGAAATTTCCTTGCAACCTGTATATTTTGTTATGGATGAATTATGTGGGAAGCGAGAGTGTTTCTGTGCCAATAGCAATAACGACCCATGCTATGGCCATGTCATGGTAATTTTCGGTCCTTCACAGAGAACATGCTTGCATCAATCTGTAGTGTGCATGGCTAAGCATGTATGTTACCATGGTCCAGGATTTATTGACACAGGTTGATCATACGCTGAATAATCCAACCACATTTTTGTTTGGAAGTGGAAAGAACCAATAGAAATTGCATTAATTGCAATGTGTAAAAAGAGTTGAGATATTGTATTATAATTTTGCTGCATGTCATTGTGGTATATATCATGTCTTGATTGGTGAATATGTTTAGTTTGTGAGTTATTTGAAGCAGAAATAATATGTGAATGTAGACAAAAGTGTTGGAGAAACTCAGCGGATGCGGCAGCATCTATGGAACGAAGGAAATAGGCAACGTTTCGGGCCGAAACCCTTCTTCAGACTGATGGGCTTCGGCCTGAAACGTTGCCTATTTCCTTCGCTCCATAGATGCTGCTGCACCCGCTGAGTTTCTCCAGCACTTTCGTCTACCTTCGATTTTCCAGCATCTGCAGTTCCTTCTTGAACATAATATGTGAATGCTTCATTGAGCATAATTCCGACTGGTAATTACGCACTTTGTCCGAGCACATTATCGCACGCGTCATGCAAACAGTCTTCAATGACCACCTAAACTGTCATTTGGCAACCTAAAAAGCTGTCAAGGTTGCCCGGCTGGAAACAGGGAAAAAATGTTACCATGTCCATGGTGAAGAGGAATGAATGGGGGCCTGGAAACCAAAAGTTGTTATTGTTGAAGAGCGTGCGAGGTGTCCTGGACATAGATGCTGCCTTATCCACTGAGTTACCCCTAGCAATTTGTGTCCATCCTTGCATAAGTGTTGATCGATGCAATTGCATGCCAATTTCCATGGGCTCCCACAGCGTAACTAGCAGTCTGTGTTCTTAACGGTGGTGTCTGACTACTGTGGTGACACTCCGCCGGTTATAACTGAAATCTGTTATAAAGAGGTCGGTAATAACGAGGGTAGACTGTATTAAAAACCTATGAGGGAGAGAAAACCATTTTAAAAACAATTGAACCCAATCATTAAACGTAAAAAAAAAAAAATCAAGGTTATGGCAGCAGTGGTACAGCAGTGGCCAGTGTGCAATTGACCTCTGGTGCTGTCTGTGGCGATTCTGCCCATTCTCACTGATTGTGTTGGTTTCCTGCCACACTCCACCAATACGCAGGTTCGTAGGTTAACTGACCACTGTAAATTGCCCCTTGTGTGGGTGAGTACTAGAATCTGAGAATGTGTGAAAAATAAAACGGGTTAGGGTCTTGTGGAAAAATGGGTACTTCTTGGCCAGTAACGATTTGGATGGACTGAAGGGCCTGCTTCCATGCTGGGTCTCCACACGCTCATATGTTGAATAACGCACCTGTCTCTGGTAGAGTCATTCCTCTCCCCTGAAATAAATGTAGTCACTGAATCTGTTTCAGTTCTAACCTGGGTCAGTTCCCTCTCCAGATTCCTCAATGAGCTAACAGGAAGCTAACCTTCCAACCGTCAACCCTATGAGAAGTTCTGCTCAAGGGTGCGGTCAAAAGGACCAAAGTGAGGACATCCTGGGAAGTTTGAGACTTCCTTGTTCATATGTGTGGTTTTTGGGTTGTCAATTCCACCCTCCCCCACAACGATGTTGTATACCATCACTCCCCACTCCCCACCGTAAACATTACATTATCCTAGGATATTAAACTGAGAGGATTTTTTTTGACATTTTCTTTCTCATCATGTCTTGTTGAAGGTGGCTGGTCTGCAACTGATAATGAACATTGCAGTAAAGTTTGCAGTGTTACCAGGCGTCAATGGTAAGTACGTGATGGAGGCTGTTTGGGATTTCCACGGTAAAAATGGATAATGGTGCAAAGTATTTAGATGTTGGGGATTTTTCTACCTTGTGCTGAACTTCAATCACGAAAATTAGAAACTTTGCTCAGTTTATCTGTTGGTTAATTATATTCTTATTCTTAGTTAGCAAATTAAAGATTTTACTGACTTGATTATTGCAACGATTTTGATGTAAATTGCCAATTGGGAAATGTTCTACTCTTGCTAAATTCATCTGCCATTTCTTTATTCCACTTCATCACTCCCCTCTATTCTTTACTCTTTATATTTCTGAATAAACTTTTTCTGTCCGATTTAATATTATTGGCTAGCTTACCTTCATAGTTCATCTTTTCTCCCCGTATTGTCTTTTTTGTTACCTTCTGTTGGTTATTAAAAGCTTCCCAATCCTCCAGCGTCCCACTGATCTTTGCAACATTATGTCCCCTCTTTTAGTTTTATGCTGTTCTTTGCCTTCCCTTGTCAACCACGGTCGTCTCATTGGGATGAAAAGATCCTATGTCTTCCAAATTATTCCCAGGAATTCCTGCCATTGCTGCTCCTCTGTCATTCCTGCTAGGGTCCCTTTTCAATCAACTTTAGCCGGCTACGTCCCTCTTACCTCAGTAATCACCTTTACTAAATAGTAATACATCCAAATTCATCTTCTCCTTCTCAAACTGTAAGTTGGATTGTATATTATGGTCACTACCCCCTGGGAGTTCCTTTACTTTAAGCTTCCTAATCACACCTGGTTCTTTGCTCAATACCAAATCCGGAATTGCCTTTTCCTTAGTAGTCTTGACCATAAGCTGCTCTAAGAAGCCATCTCGTAGGCATTCTACAAATTCATTCTCTTGAGATCCAATGCCAACCTGATTTTCCCAGTCTATCTACTTATTGAAATCCCCGATGACCACTGTAACATTGCCTTTCTTGCATCACAATTGTATCTCTTGATGTGATTTGTACCCTACGTCCTGGCTACAGTTCAGATGCCTGTAAATACCTTCCATCAGGGTATTTTTATCCTGAGTCTTTTTAGCTCTATTCACAAGGATTCTACATCTGATCCTATGTCACGCCTTGCTGAGGACTCAATTTCATTTCTGAACAGCAGAGCTACCCCACCCCCATTGCCCACCCATCTGTATGTTTAATAGGACATATAACTTGGATATTCAGCTCCCAGCTCTGATCCTCTCTCAGCCACGTCTCTGTGATGCCCACTACATTATACCTACCAAGTACTAACTGTGCTATTAGGTCATCCGTATACTGCGCGCATTCAAATATAACACCAATTCTTCACCCCTCTTCTTATATTGGTCCTAATTTTGCCTAACCTTAGACTATTATCTCTTCTTAAGCTTCCTGTCCTATTACATCTGGAGACTTCAGTAACCTCTCCTGCACTCTCCTTCCCTTTAATTTCATGCATATATTTTCATTTTATTGACGGCCCGCCCCACACACTATACACACTCTTTAGTCTATGGCCCTAATTATGTCATTTGCCTCGTTTCCCAGCCGGGTTCAAGTGAAGTCCGTCAATCCGGACAGCTCCCTCCTTCCCCAACACTGGTGCCAATGTCCCACAAATTCAAATCCACCTCTCCCACACCAATCTTTGGGCCCTGGGTGCAGCTCTTTAATCTTCACAACCCTCTGCCAAATTGTTCGTAGCAATCCAGAGACTATTACATTTTTGGTTCTGCTTTTCGGTTTAGTACCCAGTTGCTTAAATTCCCTTGGCAGAATCATGTGGCTACCATGTGGTGTCCACATGACGTAACCCAGGCACCCGGCAGGCTACACAGCCTTCGGAACTCTGTATCCTCATGACAAATACCCAATCATGACCACGTGTCTCTTCTCTCTGCGTTCTTGAATGGCTTCCTGGTCCACGGTGTCATGGTCAGGGAGCACGAATCTCAGCCCTGCTTGTCAAGCTCATGGCTGAGGCTCATCTAACCTTACTGCCCGTACCATTATCCCCCTGCCTGCTTCACGTGCAGTCATTCCCTCCTCCTAACCAAGTTGGAAGCAGTAAAGGGCCTGTCCCACTGCGGCAACCTAATTTGTGAATTTAGACAAGTTTGCCCTCGACGCAAACTCACAGCATGGTCGACACGTGGTCTAGGAGGACACTGTAAAGGGCCTGTCCCACTAACACCCAGCGACAGAAAAGCCTCGAGCTGGATCGACAGACAGACAGACAGACACACACACAGACACACACACAGACAGACACACACACACACACACACACACACACACACACCACACACACACACCCACCACACCACCCACACACAAGGTGGGGGCCAGGGGGGAGCGTTGTCTACAATTCACACCCATGCTGAACAGGCAGGTAAAAGACGGCTGCCACAGTTATGGTAAGTCCTTTAGAGAGAAGGGGAGGGGGAAGAAGGAGTGGAGACACTTTTAAGAAACCAGACAACTTTTAATAAAGTTTAGCGGGCATTTAACATTACCGATCAGTTTTCCTTCGTTCTAAAAACTCCAATGTGCCTTTTAAAATGCCCGGTCAGCAAAGGAGATTGCCCTCTCCTGGCTGCCCTCGATTGGCTAGCGACCCCACTCCACTGCACTACGAGTTCAAAAGAACCATGCCGACCATTTTTTACTCGCAGAAAAGTTTTCAACATGCTGAAACATTTTCCTCGACCAAACTGAGGCCGCGAATATGTGTGCACTTCCCTCGAGCATGAAGGAGAGTTACAGTGACCTCCTAGGACCACGTGTCGACCATGCTGCGACCAGTTTTGTGACTGCCTCTAAAACAGGTAATTCTCCCCGTCCGTAATGCGTTGCAACCATCAACTTTGAACTTGAGGTCTTTAATCACCAGGAACAACTGAGGGGTTCACCAGCTCCCACATCATACAGCTTTGCATGATCCATGCTGCCAGTGGGACCAGGCCCCTTAACTCCCCCTCTCTCCCCCTCTCCCTTCCCTTCTCTCCCCCCCACCTCTCCGCGCTCTCTAAAGGACAGAAATATACATTGGCAAATGGGGGTGTGCAGTAAAGGTCCTTCCCACCCAAAGCACCCCTTCCCCTGGTACTTTCCCCTGCAACTGCAGGAGATGCAACACCTGTCGCTATACCTCCTCCCTCAATTCCATCCAGGGTCCCCGACAGTCCTTTCAGGTGAGGCAGAGGTTCACTTGCACCTCCTCCAACCTCATCCACTCCATCTGCATCTGCATTCCCGGTGTGGGATCCTGCATATCGGCGAGATCAAGCACAGACTTGTCGAATGTTTCACTGGACAAATGCATAGTCCTTCTCAGCCAACTCGATCTCCCGGTTGCTAGACATTTTAATGCTCCTTCCCATTCCCTTACTGACCTTTCTGTCCTGGGCCTCCTTCACTGTCACCCCACCTCTACTTTCAGTCTGAAGAAGGGTTCCTACCTGAAACGACACTGATTCGTTTTTTCCAGAGCTGCTGCCTGACCCATTGAGTTATTGCAGCATATTGTGTCTACCTTCACCACATTGACTCCTGGGAAGTGAAGATTGCCCTTAAAGAAGTGATTGGTATCCATATGGACCACAACAACTGGATCCTTTCCCCTCCCAATCCAAATTCCTCTGCAGGTCAGACGAGACATCCCAAACCCAGACACTAGGCAGGCAACACGGCCTTCGTGACTCTCGATCCTCATGACAGATTCCCAATGATGTCTCTTATCTCTGCCCTCTGCTCCCTGGTCCAGAGAGGGACCAGGTCTCATCTGCACAGGGAGCAAGGATCTCAGCCCTGCTTGTCAAGCTCATGGCTGAGGCTCTTCTAACAAGCTGAGTCTAGCATTTAAAAGCATGTAAGGTGATCTCAATGAAATGCCTCAAATTCTTGCACGGCTTGATAGAATAGAAGCTAGGGTGATGTTCCCTAGCTGGGGTGGCGAGATCAGTGCTTGCAGTCTCAAATTAGCCATAATGACAAGAATCCTCTACCCAAGAGTGTTTGGATGCTGGGTCATCACAGATATCCAAAACGGAGATCATATTGGATGTTAGGGAAGGGATGTGCACAGGAAAGTGGTACCGTGGTAACATGAGGTAAAGTCTTCATCGCAGTGATTGGCTGTGCGGTTGTGAGGGGCTGAGTAACTTACAGAAAATTGTAATACTTTTCCTTACAGTGAAACTGGCCAAAGGTGTTCCACTTCCAAATGTGAAAAAATTAAATTTTATAAACCCCAGTCTTGAGGTGAACAAGGTGAGTAATTGCATTACATAAGATGGTGTTAATGATGTGAAATACGTGTGAATGTAGTTGGGTCAAAACGATAGACATGAAGGGGTCAGTTTCCCTTGAGCAGGGAACCAACCTTTTTCATTCCGTTTACCCCTGGCAACTTTAATAGCGCATTACAATGTTATTTCACTTATTTATGAACAACTAACGATGAACAGAACCAAACGCGGTCAATCAATTAGAAAGAATATGTACAAATCCAGAATCAACAAATGTAACCCCTGGGTAGGTGAAATTTACCCCCAGGTTGGGAACCCGTGCCCTTGAGGATACCCATGAGGGGAGACTATGCCCGTCTTGGCTATTTTGTTTCTTTGGAAGCCCACATTACAGTGCAGAGTTTCAACATCATTTTTGGCCTCCAATTATTATGTTAGGACATCATTTATTAGTGTGATTCTGAGCCATTCCCAATGTCTTTATAATAACTTTAGAATTCAATATTTTGGGCCGACTTTTTTTAATGCTGGAGTTTGAGAGAGTTCGCCACTATTGATCAAATTAACTTTTATTTTCACACTATGGGTATCAAGTTGATCCTGCTAGGAGAAGCAAACACTGAGGCAGCTTAAAAATATATAATCGTTTTAAATCCTAAAATGATTAAAAATCCCAAAACCGATCTGACCATTTTAAATAATGAAGCACAGCAAATGCGAATAAATCTTTATTACAATTTAAACTGTTTACAAGATTTATGTTTGGGTACTGTAATCAGTTCTGGTCCTTAGACTTTCTGGTGATCATCTTGCGGTGGGAGAGGGTGTCTAGATTTGTGACAATGGTTCCAGGCTTGAGATGCTCCAGGTACATGACGAGGCTGTGGAAGATGGTACCTTGCGATCCAGGTTCAAAGCTCCCTGAAAGTGGCAACATAACTAAAAGAGTGGTAAAGAAGGCATATGGTCTGCTTTCCTTCTCTAGTTGGAGCATTGTGTCAAGAGGTAATGATGCATCTCCATTCAACTTTGGTTAGGCAACATTGGAAATAATGCATGCAGTCTGGGCACCCCATTACGGGAAGGATGTGGAGGCTGTGGAGAGGGTGCAGAAGTTTACCAGAATGCTATTAGCAGCAGGGGAGATTAGACAACACCAGAGGGTGTAGGAGGACCTGATAAAAGTGTACACAATTATGTGAGGTGGACATAGTCAGAATCTTTTTTCCCAGAGTGGAAATGTCAAAGACTAGATGGCATCGCTTTCAGTTAAAAGGGGAGAGTTTAAGGGAGATGTACGAGGCATGTTATTTTATACATAGTGGATGGTGCCTGGAACACACTGCCAGGAGTGGAGATGGATACATTAGTGGAGTTCATGAGCATTTAGATAAGCACGTGTTGGCCATGGAGTGGTGGAGAGCATGTACAAGCAGATGGGATTAGTTTGTCGTGGCATTATATTCATCACAGACATTTGGTCGAAGGGCCTATTCCTGAGTTGTACTTTTCTCTATTGTCCTTGGAGTGGAGGAGGAATATGGGAGATGTAGGGAGTGTCAAGAGCCTTGAGTGAAGTAGTCCGATTAGATGGGATAAAAACTGCTTCCATTGGCAGGATGGGCTGGAGGCAGAACAAAGGGTCTAGGGAGGTGATGTGTTGAGATCAGAAATTCACTTGCGATAAGGTTGTCAAAGATGATCTAATTGTAACTTCCATAGGGGGAATTGGATATGTTATGAAGGAAATTGATGATTATGGGGAAGGACCACAGAGATGATTTGATTGAAAACCCTTTCAAAGGATGTTCCAGTCACTGAGGGCTGAATGGCCTCCTTTGGTGTTTGGTTTTGTATCATGATCTACAAACAGTAACCTGTGGCATATCATATAATTGAGACTATAGATTTAAACTGTACTTTGAAGCAAGCACTGGTGCCACGTGAAGAAGATGGGAGAGCATTATTTTAATGTTAATATCTTATTTTCAGAATATTCTGGTGATTGCAACTGATGTGCGATATCGTTCATAACCAGCGGACACTCTCAGCCGAGACTTTGATGGGAAAGACAACCAGGCATACAGACTGCTGTGATTACCTAAAATGATCTGGCCATTTACTAAGATGAGATTGTGTATAAGGCCGCTGTTTCAATTTTCAGCATTTTTTCAAATATAAATTTCTAGCTTGATGGCTTCTAATCTGGTATATTGCAAAAAATAACTATTGTAAAATTCTATATGCTGAAGCTTTTTTGCTTATTTCCAAAAGCAAAAAGAGATTAAATCTCTGAAATCTTCCTGCAAACACTGTTGGGAGAAATATAAAACAATGATCAGCAAACTAAGAGGAACCAAGCCTTTCCTCGAACAAGTGATAGCAAACGTTAAGCTTCACTGCTTTTCATCAGTACCTTTTTTTGAAAAGAGATTTGTGAGACACTTTTGGTGTTTTGTAACAGTTTTCATTTAAGCTTGCCAATTTGCCCATAAAGTACAAATTCTTCAGTATATCTGTGCATGAATATTTGTTATACCTAATTGGTCATGAAACAAATTCCATAAACACTCAAAAACCTTCACTTTTCTTGCTGAGCTTTTACAAAAATAAAGAAATTAAAGAAAAAGCAGACTTTTTTTTTAGAAATGAGAAGAAAAATCTACATGTTTTTGGGTGTGAGTTCTTCCAGTCATGATTTATTCTTTCACAGAAAAATCTGATTAGCATTAATTTTAAATATGTAGATTTCCCACCCTTCCTTCTGTGGTTCCTTGTAATGTTTCCTTTAATTGATATATATACTAGCAATTACATATTGGGGCTTATATGACCCATCTTTCCAAGATATATGTGAAATAGACCAATTCTGGGTCTACTTCAGAAATGAATATACCCTTGAGGACTGAATCTTCTGATCCTTCCCTGTTATTTCTTTTGACACACTAAATTTCCGTTCACCATTGTGCCATCCAGTAGGCTCTGGTAATGGTGTTTACTGAACATGTAGGATCATTCATGCATTGCTTTGTGTAACAATGTTGTGGGCCTACTGTCAACACACTGATCACGAGAACCCATCATCAGAACTCTTGGAGGAAACTGGGTTTGGTAAACAAGTCCCAGCATTTCAACATGGCCCACATCATGAGAACGATTCAAAATAGAATTTACCCTGATGCAGCAAGTGCACACTACCTGGAAACACTTTGTTTATTCAAATGTTAAATGTGAGATTAAAACAGAAATTGCACAACAGGTTAGGACACCAATTGTGGAAAGAGAAACTGTTAATGTTTCAGGTCAGACAATGTCAGAGACAATCCAGAACAATGGACAGATCCAATTCATTAATGTGCTACTACATTGGTTTTGGGTTTATGAAAATCGCACTGTGCTTGCACAGAAACAGTATGATGATGTTGACTACACTCAGAATTTAACAATAGTAAATTGAGATAGATTTGCATGCGAAAAACGCTTGAATGTAAATAATTTTTCTACAACTTCTGAATATCTATAATGCTTTAAGCTTATTTGTGTTTTAATCACTTACAATAAAAGACAGCAATCTATTGCATACTCCAAGGTCTCATAAGCAACCCTTGATTAGAATGGTATACAAAAATGCTGGAGAAACTCAGCGGGTGCATCAGCAGCATCTATGGAGCGAAGGAAATAGGCAACGTTTCGGGCCAAAACCCGTCTGAAGAAGGGTCTTGACCTGAAATGTCACCTATTCCTTTTCTCGAAAGATCTTGTCTGACCTGTTGAGTTACTCCAGATTTTTGTGTGTATCCTTGATTAGCAAGATTCCAATGAAAGGTCATCAACCTGAAACACGGTCATCTTCCTCTTGGATTTCTGAAGACTCATTCATTCCTCAACATGACTGTTCACATATCTTCATGACCTGCATCACTTGTTCTGCCCTTATCCAAACTCCTTCTGTCCATACTCCAACTTGTGCAAGCACTAGTGCACGTGCAACATAGCCATCCAAATTACCCATCCACAATGGAGAATGACCCGGCGAGCATTTGCTTTGATTTCACATTTCCAGCATTGGCAATTTTTTTTGAACTTTTTGGTACAGTGTAATTGTATGATGGGTTGAATGATAAATGTTGAACAGTACTTCCCAACTCATCTTCAAATTTGTGCTATGAATGACCAGTCAAACTTCAGTCTTGGCCGAATTGAAGAAAAACTACTCGATACAGAATTTGTTAGAAACACTCAGCGGATCAGTCAGCATCTGTGGAGTGAGAAACGGAATTCATCAGAAGTGCACTGGAATTTTAATTTAAAAGTCCCTTGATTAAAACCCCATTGAAATTTCAAAAGGCTTATAAACTGTGTGCTGGTTTAGCCAGGGAGATGGATTTTAGATGTTTTTAAAATAAACTCAGACAGAGTCCATTGTGGATGGGTAATTTGGGTGGCATGGGTCTGATCTGGGTATGTTGCATCAGTATCTTTCCTACCCCATTTTATAATCCAACTGTGAGGATTACTCTACATTCCCTTCATTGATTTTTCTTTCCGCGTAAGTAGATTTGGAGAATGTAGTGAGCGTGAATTCTGTGGTTTTAAATGTCACTGTAATGAGCAGTGAAGCCACTAGATGGCAGGAAAGAACCATTAACCCATTAAATCACTTTCTTAAACACTTGATTATATTTTCCTTTCCTCTGCGACAGCCCTGATTTCTGCTGAGTATCATTGCCATTAAGATAGATCAATACTATCTTAGCCCCCATTTGAGGGAGTGTGTTCAATTCCCATATCTGAAACTTCTTGCACAACTTACACTGCCACACTAGCAAAGCATTGGGAGCTGAATTAATGTGTTTTCAATTGAAGCCCTATATGTTCACTCACAGGGAATAATGGCCCATTAATAATGAAGTGATTATCCCTAATAATAGAGCCCACAATATCCTTCAACCAACAAAACTTCTTTACAAAACACACTACTCAGCTTCTCATCGGCACCATTCCAAAGGCACAACATACAGGACCCGCTTTAATGAATCATCACCCAAGTTGTGTGGGTCGTCTGAAAAGAGCGTATCTTGTCTTTGGGCATCAGGTAAAAGCCTCTTGTTTTGTACCGATCAGGAAGTGAGAGCAGTTGATCTAGTCCAGCTGTATCACCATTCCCTTTCTGCACCTTGGTAAGGTCAATTAATCCAGCGTAATCCTGGAATCTGAACCATTAGACCCACGTTCACATTATAGGAGTAGAATTAGGCCATTCGGCCCATCGAGTCTCCTCCACCATTCACGCTTGGCTGATCTCTGCCTCCTAATCGAATGTTCCTGTCTTGTTGCCATAATCCTTGACACCCGCTCTAATCAAGAATTTGTCCATCTCTGACTTGGCGTCCACAGCTCTCCGTGGCAATGAGTTCCACAGGTTAACTACCCTCCGACTAAAGAAGTTATTCCACACCTCTTTACTAAAAGAGCCCCCTTTAATTCTGAGGCTATGACCTCTGGTAGCAGACTCTCCCACCAGTGGACACATCCTTTCCACATCCTCTCGATCTATGTCTTTCATTATTCTGTATCGCTCCTGGTAGCAATGTTACAAAATGTTGAGATTTTTAAAATTAAGTCTGCAATTTACCCCATCAGATAAAGCATAAAAATAAGTTTAATTTGACACCTAATTCACTTTCATATCTTCAGTAATAAAAAAAGTTATGGCCATTTTAATACTTGGAAATTAGCATCTTGTTCCCTATTGCTTTTCCATTGCCTTAACACAAAAGCTGTGATCGAGGACAGTCAACAGCCTACAACTTTCTCAAAAATTAAGAGAACTGAAAGACATTTTCAGTTATAGATTGAAGCATTCTGAAACAAATATGAAACAATCTTACTTGGATGACCTGAAATTAAAGCATATAATTAGTTAGTTACCTAATTGTAGCTAATTACAAAATTCAATTACTAGATCTAAACAGTTATCCATTTCTTAAGAAAAAATAGCCTAAGTGTCCAAATAACATTCACACAAGAATTCACAATATAACATGATTTTAAAATCTCATTGTCATTAATTTATAGGCTAAATGGAAGGAATTTAATGTTTAATTCCCGTAAATTAATAGCCATTTGAATCATCTTGCGTGTGGGTTTTTGTGGAACGCGATCGATTGGAACATTGCGGTTGCAATGAATTTGAACCCCATATCGGCAGGAAAAACACTGCCAGTTCGTATGGGGCCAAAATCACATTTTCGCCAAGGAAATCCTAAGAAGCAAGATTATATGTAAAATATACGACTTAACTTATGTTTGTCCCCTACGTGAGATCCGTCCGATTGACAGCGTTAGAAGTCGCTTTTTTATTTTACTCCAGCGATTAAAGTGTCCCGCGATTTTTTTTTAAACTTCCGAGAACGGAAGTCGGAACGATTTTTCAGCATCAGCTAGCAGCCCGAGAAAATATATCTTGGACAGGCAGAAGAAAACGGCATTTTAATCCCGCCCCCCCCCCCCCCCCCCAAAGGCGCCAAAGTGGCGCACACGGCCAGTGGCAGATCTGCAGCGCCGCCGAAGGTAAGTATTGTAGCATACCTACTCCTGGCGGACCGATCTCAACTTCTGCAGGAGCTTTATCCACAGTCCCAGCAAGTGCATTAATGCTTGTTGTTGCTACACTCGAAGCTGAATCCAAGCATTCTATACATTCCTAACTTACAAAACTCCAACTGAGATTCTTTTCCTTTAAATACTCAAACTATGATCAGCTATCCACTTAATCCAAACGCTTAAACCAGGGTGGTGCCCCAAAACATTTGCAATTCCAGCATTGTTGGACAAAATAGTTTGACAACTGAGAACTTGCACAAGAAACAAAACTAATCTTTAGAGTTTAGGTGAGTACCTTGTTGGATCTATTTATTGTGCCACGTATGACTGCGTATTGGCATTGTAAGAAATTAGAGATGTTGACATGATTCATGTCTCGCATCCGTTATTCACATTGTATTTCTGGAAAATTTGACGTACTCATTATTTTGTTCAAAATCCAGCCTTGTAATGGTAAATCTTCTGTGAATCTGAAAGAAGTACATAAATTCCACAATTCATGGATTGATTTGGCCATTCAAGATCAACATATTCATCCTGGCTGCCTCAAGAGGTCATTTCAATGTTTAATATTCAATGACTGAATCCCTCCATCTTTTTACGATTAAATCCAAAAGTTCACAGTGCTCTAAGTGGATAGAAAATGTTTTCATCTTGGTCCTAAATTGCTTCCCAGTTAGGCTGTGCATATATTCCTTGTGGTGAGCTGCCAGCTCGGGATAACATTGTCAATCTTGTCAAACCATCAAAAACACTGAAAATAGTATTCTTTAAAATTAAACAATATTGAGAAATCAATCCTGATGTCGCAAAGATCATCCTCATTCCAGGAATTAGCCCAGTGAATCTTCACAACATAACTTATGAACATGACCTTCAATGAAACCACTAGAGTATTCCATACCTGCACCGTGACCTCCTTTTGTACTCCCAACTTCTTGTGATAAAGGCTACCTTGTGTTACCCTTAATTGCTCATGGCACAAATATAGATCTTCCATGACAAAATTGCAACACTCCAGAGATCGTTAAATGGCAAGAATTACACATAACATGACTGAACGCTATTCTGCTATTAACAATTTTCCTCATCCTTTCAAGACTCCATTTCTCCAATTTGTAATCAATAATCTCACCAGACTATAGTTGTTTTGAATCCTGACAGCTTATTTGTCAACAAACTTTGCTTAATAAACTTTACTTGATCTTATATCACTGTATCCTATTCTGATATAAAGTTCAAGTTAGCCTTTATTGTCACTTAACCAATTAAGTTACTGTGAAATTTGAGTTATGCATTTTGGGAGATCGAATGGAAGAGGAAAGGAGATAGCAAATAGTAAGACTGGCTTTTTTGTACAGAGAGATCTTACGGTGAAAGTTCATAGCTTTCTGAAGGTGGAAACACAGGTAAAGCTCCCATTCATGCAATAGTTGCATCTATCATCCCAGAAGTGATCTATTGTTAAGCAGTCCTCGATCTTATCACACCTGATGAAAGTCTGGTTAATTCCTAAAGCTGCTGTTAAATTTGTTTCTCCTCTGTCCCAGATCTAGTTTGAGGCGAGCTTTTAGTTCAATAAAGCAAATGGCAGCAACCCAACAAGATTAGCTAAATTTTGCAAGTCAGACACGTTAGGAGGAGAGAAGAAGATCGCAGTTTACAACCCAGCAGTATGAATATTGATTTCTCTAACCCTTGCATCCCCTCTCTCTGTCCCCCCCCCCCCCCCAACCACACCCTAGTCATCATACTAGTTTCACTGTCGTCCTGTTGAGTTTCACTGTATAACTCGTTTTCACCAAACCCACAGCCAACAATGGACCATTGTGTGCTACACCTTTCCTTGGTCATTGTAACTTTTTGCATATCTTTTATTTGCTCTATATCACCATCTATATCTCTCGTTTATCCCCTGACTCTCCGTCTGAGGAAGGGTCTCGACCTGAAACGTCACCTACTCCTTTTTTCCAGAGACGCTGCCTGACCTGCTGGGTTACTCCAGCTTTTTCTGTCTGTTCTCAATAATCATCAATAAATGTCAGTCTCCAGCTCTTTGTCCATTGACTGGCAGTCAACTTTCAGTACATATCCAATTACACTAACACAGTTACTTTGAATTCCAGATCAGAACTAATAGCAACAGAAAAAAAAATCTCAAGAATTTTACATTTATTTCTTAAAAATCTGAACTAATGGGAGCAGTTTCTCTCTGTCCATACTATCCACAGTCCAGAACCAATTGAGTAAATCCATTGTACACTCTCTGAAGCCTTCACAAGAAACATCAGGTGGAGAAGACCATTTGTTCCCTGATCCTGCTTTACCATCGATAACATAATGGCTAATCCAATCTTGGAATCTGTAGCAATTTCTCCATTTCAGTTTGGTCTCTGACTAGAATGTACAAGGAACATAAAACAGTACAACACAAGAACAGGATCTTTGGCCCACCATCTCAGCACGGACATGGAATTAATCTTATCTACCTACACATGGTCCACGTCCCTCTTTTCCATACCTGTGTATGCGTCCGTTGAAAACCTCTAACATGTTGCTATCATATCTGCTCTTCACTTCTGGCAGTGCTTTGCAGGGACCTACCACAGTGTTTGAAACAACTGTGGCCAGCAAATCTCCTTCAGACTTTCCTCCTCACCTTAAACCTTTTCCCTACAGTATTTTGACATTTCCACCGTGGAAATAAAGCCAATCTACCTTACCTATGCTTCTCAGAATTTGTTATACTTCCATTAGAACATCAGTCTCTGACACTCCAGTACACTTTCTTTAACACCTTATTTACCTGTGTTTCCACCTTCAGGAAGCAATGGACTTTCACCATAAGATCCCCCTGTACAAAAAAGTTTGAGTCTTACCATTTGCCACGTACTTTCCTCTTCCATATGATCTCCCAAAATGCATACAGTGATCAAGCGTTAAGTTTTCTAGGGTGGAGAATTCCTTGAGATAAAATTACTTTTAATCTCCATCTGGAATTGGCACTGCTTATTTTGAAACTATGACCCTAGTTTTAGATGCCAAATAGTGGAAGTGTCCCCACATATCTTCCTCAAAATATGTCATATTTCCTCAAGGCAACCTCTCGTTCTACCACCATCGGGAAGAAGATACAGGAGCCTAAAAACAGTGATCACCAGTTTCATGAATAGCAGTCATCAGGCTCTTGAACACTAACCACTATCCCAGCAACTATGATCTTTTAACTTCACAGATTTTATTTTGCACGACCAAACTAAAGATGGGTAAAATGCTAAAACTAGCAGTTGATTTTTAAAAGCATTCAATGTGTTCTTAAAAGCATTGTATAAAAGCGGCACTAGACATTTGTGGATTTGGTAAATATTGAACCATTTAAATGCTGTGATCTTACTATGAAAGCAAAAAGTCCAATTGGTTATTATAAAACATTTAAATGGTGAGCATCATCACACCAAATTGCAGCAAGGAATATAGAATTTGATGCTTACATTGTTCTTTCATTTTGTCTGATTTCAATTAAGCATTCTGATAAATAAAGAGAATGTGGTGTGTTTTGCAGAAAGCTTTTGGATTAATTTCTGGAGAAATGAGGTGTCATTCAACTGGTACCTGAATTTATAATGACCATGTTTAATTCTCAGGAGAGTTAAGTTGATACCTTAATGGAACCTCACCATTATTTTTTGATCTTCTCACCATTTCAGAGGAATATATTTTAACAGCCTTATTAAAGAACCAAACAAATGACCAAACTACCTCCTTTTTATGCTTTCTTTATAAGACCAGATTTTTTTACACACAAAAAAGCCTCGATGGTTTGTATTATATGATGAATATTGCCATATTTTTGAGGTGATAAAACTCAAATATCCGCCCTCAATCAAGATCACTGAATTTGGAAAATTAAAAATGTGTGTATTCTGTTACAGTAATTACCTTTTTTAAATTATTTAACATACTGTTAGTGTTCATCAGTTAGTGGGTGTCCAACCTTGATTTACCTTGATTGAAGGATTATTTTTTAATACATTTACGATAAACATAGAATAAGGACAACATATTAGTCGTCTTGATTAAGGGATGATAGTTTACTGCAGGAAAGCACTAAGCTAAACAATTATCATTGGATGCAGGAATTATGCCATTGACTGCATACTTTGTCATCTGTAAACCAATGGAAGGTTTGTTAACATTTCCATCAAATAGTGCTCATTTTTGATTTTGCCAAGACTACTCGGTTCTTGGCATCTTTACACCATTTGTTCAAATTTGCACATGAACTGAATTCCAGGGGTGAGGTTAGAGTGACATTGAACATAGCGTTTAACCGATTGAATCATGTGCATGCAGAGGAGATTAGTTTACCCTGGCATCATGTTCAGTGTGGACATTGTGGCTGAAGGGCCTGGTCCTGCACTGAACTATTCTATGTTCTATGATTGTGGCACCAAGGTGCTCTGGTACAACTGGTGAATAGATATTGAGGGGAAAAACTTGACAGCCATTGATGCAACTTGCAGAAAGGAAGATGGTGGTTCTTGTTGGTCGTTAATGCATTGAAGAGAGAGTTAGATATAGCTCTTGGAACTAACGGAATCAAGGGATGTGGGGTGAAAGCAGGAAGGGGGTACTGATTTTAGATGATCATATTGAATGGCGATGCTCGCTTGAAGGGCCGAACGACCCACTCCTGCACTTATTTTCATTGTTTCTATCGCTGTTATCTAGTATCAGGGTTATTAATCTATTATTGTATTATTGTGTGTCATTGCATTAATGAGACAGTTAAGCTGCAGGAATTTAATACAGATGTGTTTTGGGAAGTCAACAAGGGGAGGACTTACACAGTGAATGGTAGGACTGGGGACTATTGTAGGACAGAGGGATCTAGGAGTGCAGGTACATAGTTTCTTGAAGGTGGTGTCGCAGGTAGGTGGTCAAAAGGCTTTTTGGCACATTGGTCTTCATCAGTCAGAGTATTGAGTATCGCAGTTGGGAGGTCCTGTTACAGTTGGTGAGACCGCATTGAGAGTATTGTGTTCAGTTCAGGGCATCATGTTAGATGGAAAGAGGTACAGCGAAGATTTACGAGGATGCTGCCAGGACTTGACGGTCTGAGCTACAGGGAGAGGTTGAGTAGGCTGGGACTATATTCCTTGGAGCACAGGAGGATGAGGGGTGATCTTATAGAGGTATATAAAGTCATGAGAGGAATAGATCAGGTAGATGCACAGAGTCTCTTGCCCAATGTGGAGAATTGAGGACCAGAGGACATAGGTTTAAAGTGAAGGGGGAAAGATTTGATAGGAATCTGAGGGATACCTTTTTCACACAAAGGGTGGGGGTGTATGGAACGAGCTGCCAGAGGACTATCCCAACATTTAAGAAACAATTATAGAAACAAATACATGGATAAGACAGGTTTGGAGGGATATGGGCAAAATGCAGGCAGGTGTGACTACTGTAGCTGGTAACATGGTGGCTGGTGTGGGCAAGTTGGGCTGAAGGGCCTGTTTGCATGCTGTATCACTCTATGACTAATTGCGAATTTTATTGCCATTAATGATACATATGACAATTGAACACTTGTTGACCTGATTCTTGACCTTGAGAAACGGATGTGCATTTAGGTGGGTCACAAGGAAGAGTGGTATAAGAAGGATAAAAAGGGGGAGGTAAAATGGGGGGTTTAGATTAAATTAATTAACCAAAATTGGAGATTTCAGTGTTCATACTGTTAGGTTGTAAGCTTCCCAAGTAGAATAGGAGATGCTGTT
Organism: Okamejei kenojei; assembly: GCA_035221665.1. NCBI lineage: Eukaryota > Metazoa > Chordata > Chondrichthyes > Rajiformes > Rajidae > Okamejei > Okamejei kenojei. The sequence continues at coordinate 8,756,167 of CM069150.1, read as the reverse complement.
CCTCCAGTTTGTGTGTGAATACGGAAAGGTCATTATGGGAATGAGTGGTGAGCAGCAGGGAGATCCAGCAGGCCTTTGGTTCTGAGGTGACTGGTGTGAAATACTTTTTGCTCCTCTCAAGATTTGCCCTGAGCCTCGCTATCCTCACAAAAGCATGGGGTTGAGGCTCTCAGCAACTCAAGCACCTCATGCATTTGAAAATTCCCACATTTATTTTGACTAAAATCATTCTGTGCGTCTCTGTTGCTGGAGCTTCAGGTCTTCACAGTTTGTTCAGGGTGACAGATACTTATTGTTTCATAATGGAATTTTCAGATTCTCCATTCAGTTTCTTGCACAAGTGTTGATTCTGTTGAGACTAATGTTCTCCCAGAGAGAACTGGGTCACGCAGCTGTGACCAAAGGTGAGGTGAAGCAACACAAAGGGGAAATACACATGCCATGTGCAGGCTCTGAAATGATAGGTGAGTTCCTATTTTCTGTGGGGCAACAATGGTATGTTCCTCATTTCTGATCCCAGTTACAGAGTTCCCACTACTATTTCAATCCAGATGCTGTATCTTGCACAATGTTGAACAGAATCCATGGTTGAGAATTGAGAACTGCTTTGGCTCAACTGAAGGGAACCTGTTAAAGCAGACAGGATTATCTGTTAAATTATATACTACAGAGTCTGTTAGATCTATTGGAAAACAAATTGATTCCTATAGCTTAATAAAATCCTTCTGCTGTTGTATTTTGTTCTGTCTGACAGCCCCGCCAAATTGATTCCAAAAATATAATGGGGAAGACCATTCGGCCGCAAATGTGCTCTGTCCTTCTGATCGTGACTGCTCTACATATATCTCGACCCACCCCGGACCAGTGACGATTCCATGCCGGAGGCCCAACCTTGTGACGCGCCCAACAGCCCTGCCGAGCCCAGGCACTCACCTCCAGGCCCGTTCAGCGCCACCACCGGCCTCTGGAGGTCAGCCAGACCCAGGGGCCGACTCCACCAATGCCCGACGTTGGCCCCTGCTATTGGGTGCTGGCCTGGATGGAGCCCAGACACGCCGTGGCACCCAACGCCCCCATTGAATGGGGAGACTCACCTCCTTGGACTCTGGATGCCCCCATCCAGCGCTGACACCCCCCTCCCAGGGCCCCCACCCACCCAGCGAAGCACCCACCACCACAGCGCTCCACCGCTGACCCCATCCCAGGGAAGTCACATGAGCTTGAAGTGCTGCCACTTCAAGATTCAATTTTATTGTCACATGCACCAACTAAGGTGCAGTGAAATGTGAGTTACCATATAGCCATACACACAGCACATGAAATAAAGTTTAACATAAACATCCACCACAGTGGAATCCACATTCCTCACTGTGATGGAAGGCAATAAAGTTCAGTCATCTTTCTCCTTTGTTCACCCGTGGTTGAGGCCTTTGAATGGGGCCGTTGCCGACGGTCCGCTGTTCAAGCCCTCTCGTCGGGATGATCGGAACTCTGGCGTCGGGACGGATCGGAACACTCCGCGAGCTCCCAAGTCGTCCGCTTCTTACCGGAGACCGCTGCTTCATGGGGTTAAAGTCCTCAGGCCCCGCGATGGGAAACCTGCACCACACCCGCGGCTTGAAGCTCCGGGCCGGTCTCCAGGAAAGGCCGCACCACTCCGCGTTGTAGGCCGCAGAAGCGGACGGAGATTAAAACAAACATTCAAGACATACTTAAAATAATAACAACAGAGAAGGGACAAAACAGACTGCTGACGAGGCGGCCATTACGGGCGCCACCTGGTTACTCCCCACATATTGAGGAAACCGGGTAATCGCAGGGTAAACGAGCACTACCACAGTACTGTCAGCATGCCCCTTATCCCAGCAGGGGCCAGATTACCCTTGACCACTGCTACACATCAATAAGAAACGCCTACCGCTCTGTCCCTCGGCCATGTTTTGGGAAATTTGATTATCTAGCTGTGCTTCTACTCCCTGCCTGCAAATGAAAACTGAAGCAGGAGAATCCAGTGCAGAGAGCTGTTAAATGCTGGTCAGCGGACTTGGATGACATTCTACGTGACTGCTTCGCGTCAGTGGACTGGTCTATATAGTTCATAACGACTATCCTTGATCGGACTTTACTGGACTTTATCTTGCACTAAACGTTATTCATATTATTTATCGTGTATCTGCACACCAAGGACGGCCCGTTTGTAATCATGCGTTGTCTTTCCGCTGACTAGTTAACACGCAATAAAAGCTTTTCACGGTACCTCGGCACACCTGGCAATAAACTAAACTCAAAATGGCACTGAATGTCCTGGTACAATGCACACTTTTGCACACAGACTCCATCAGCCTCATGGTCATGAATTGGCTGCTTCCACTGCAGTTTAGTGGGTTCTGAGATGGTTAAAGTGATAACAACAGACACTCCTACAAATGGGAGAAAGTGGTGGTTGGCAAGGCAAATGGATGGCCCTGTGGTGAGGTTTCTCCCTCCATCACTTGCTCCCAAAGTGAACCTTGGTTCCCAGTATCACCCTGAATGCTTCTCCTTCACTTTGAGCGGCCGTGGGCGAGAGGCTCCCAGGAGTTTGTGAGAATGTTCCGTTTCTTCAGGAACGATAATGTTGGTGGAAGGGACGTGATGAGATTGGTAACAGTCTGTGAAATAGTGACCCGTTGTTCATCTGTGGGGTAATGGGTAAGGAGTAGGCATGAGAGGGTGTTGGAGAGTTGATGCCTGGCCTCAGCAAGCCAGAGGTCAGCCTATTGGACCACAAAAGCACCTCTTTTGTCAGCAGCTTCTGTGCACCCAATTCTCCCACTCTTTGGACCCTCTTTCTCCCCTTCCCCACCACAGTCCCCTTCCACCTATCTCCTTCCCTCTGACTTTACATCTCACTCGGTTCCACATCTGACACTCTATTGTCTCCATTTCATCTCTCGCCTTTGTCACTTGCTCCACCCATCTTCTAATCAAACCTCCTCACCCGTATCCTCCTATCACTTGGGTAGAACGCAAAGTGTTGGAGTAGTTCAACAGGGCAGCCAACATCTCTGGAGGACGTGGATAGATGATGTTTCTGATCAGGTCCCTTCTTTAGATTCTGCACAGTTCCCTCTATTACTTGCCAAGCGTTGCCCCAACCCCAGCTCTCTTCTCCCCTGACTACAACCAGCCTGAAGAAGGGTCCAACTCAAAACATTGCCTATGCATGTCCTCAGATGCTGCATGATCTGCTGAGGTACTCGAGCACGTCCAGTTTTGTTCATGAAGCATGTTCCTTGCATCTCCTGCAAACCTTTTCCTGCCTCTGCTTTGTAATCACCCTTCACCAAAGCTCAGAACAGAATGTCTATGGGCAGTACTATGGTGCAGAGGTGGAGTTCCTGCCTTACAGTGCCAGAGACCTGGGTTCAATCCTGACATGGGTGCTGTCTGTATGTAGTGCACACATCCCCCCTGTGGCCACATGGGGTTTCTCGGTTTCCTCCCACACTCGAAAAAAGTACAGGTTTGTAGGTTAATTGTAAATTGTCCATAATGTGTAAGATGTCACAAACCGAATTCAGAACATCCTCGAGAGGGAAGGTGTTCACGTAAGCACAAACAACATCGGGAAGAAGAGGTTCTGCAACGTGAGTTCAGACAGTTAGACAGAAGACTGAAAACCAGGACTTTGAGGGTGGTTATCTCTGGATTGCTTCCAGTACCTCATGCTAGCGAGGACAAGAGCAGGGAGATAGGGGATCTGAATGTGTGGCTGAGGGGCTGGTGCAGGCAGCAAGGATTTAGATTTATACACCACTGGGATCTCTTCTGGGGTAGGAGTGACCTGTTCAAAAGGGACGGGTTACACCTTAACTGGAGGGGGACCGACGTTCTGGCAAGCAGGGTTGCTAGGGCTACACGTGTGGGTTTAAACTAAATAGTGGGGGGGAGGGATTGACAAATTGGGAGTATAAAGATGGAGTTGAAGGGGAAGTGACTAGAGGAAAATTTAGAAAAGCCTCCCGAATTAATGGGAAGGAAAGTTCGAGAAGGGATAAGAGAGTAAGGTCAGGGCCAATTGCGAGCAGTGCGAGAGGGGAGGTGAATACCGAGGCCAAAGTGTTGTATATGAATGCGCGAAGAATAAGAAATAAAATGGACAAGCTTGAGGCTCAGTTAGAAATAGGCAAGTATGATGTTGTGGGAATTAGAAGGACATGGGTGCAAGAGGACCAGGGCTGGGAACTGAATATTCAAGGGTATACCTCCTATCGAAAAGACAGACAGGTGGGCAAAGGGGGTGGGGTTGCCCTGTTGGTGAGGAATGAAATTCATTCCCTTGCAAGGGGTAACATTGAAATAGGAGATGTGGAGTCAGTATGGATAGAACTAAGGAATTGTAAGGGTAAAAGGACCCTAATGGGACTTAACTACAGGCCCCCAAACAGTAGTCTGGATATAGGATGCAAGTTGAATCAGGAGTTAAAATTGGCATGTAGTAAAGGTAATGCTACAGTTGTTAAGGGAGATTTCAACATGCAGGTAGACTGGGAAAATCAGGTTGGTACTGGACCCCAAGAAAGGGAGTATGTAGAGTGCCTCCGTGATGGATTCTTAGAGCAGCTTGTATTGGAGCCAACCAGGAAGAAGGCAATTCTGGATTTAGTGTTATGTAATGAACCGGATTTGATAAAGGAACTTGAGGTTAAGGAGCCATTAGGAGGTAGTGACCATAATATGGTCAAGTTTAATCTACAATTGGAGAGGGAGAAGGGTAAATCGGAGGTGTCAGTGATACAGTTGAATAAAGGGGACTATGGAGCCATGAGGGAGGAGCTGGCCAAAGTTGACTGGAAAGATACCCTAGCATTGATGACAGTGGAACAACAATGGCAGGTATTTCTGGGAATAATACAGAAGGTGTAGGATCGGTTCATTCCAGAGGAAGAAAGATTCCAAGGGGAGTAAGGGGCGACCGTGGCTGACAAGGGACGTCAGGGACAGTATAAAAATTAAAAAGAAGTACAACATAGCAAAGATGAACGGGAAGCAAGAGGATTGGGTAATGTTTAAAAAGCAACAGAAGATAACTAAAATGGCAATACGGGGAGAAAAGTTGAGGTACGAAGGTAAGCTAGCCAAGAATATAAAGGAGGATAGTAAAAGCTTATTTAGGTATGTGAAGTGGAAAAAAATAGTTAAGACCAAAGTTGGACCCTTGAAGTCTGAAAAAAGATGAATTTATTATGGGGAACAAGGAAATGGCAGATGAGTTGAACAGGTACTTTGGATCTGACTTCACTAAGGAAGACACAAACAATCTTCCTGATGTACTAGTGGCCAGAGGATCTGGGGTGACGGAGGAACTGAAGAAAATCCACATTAGTCAGGAAATAGTGTTGTGTAGACTGATGGGACTGAAGGCTGATAAATCCCCCGGTCCTGATGATCTGCATCCCAGGGTACTTAAGGAAGTGGCTCTAGAAATTGTGGACACATTGGTGATAATTTTCCAATGTTCTATAGATTCAGGATCAGTTCCTGTGGATTGGAGGGTAGCTAATGTTATCCCATTTTTAAGAAAGGCGGAAGAGAGAAAACAGGTAATAATAGACCAGTTAGCCTGACATCGGTGGTGGGGAAGAAGCTGGAATCAATTACAAAAGATGAAATAGCGGCACATTTGGATAGCAGTAACAGGATCGGTCCGAGTCAGCATGGATTTACGAAGGGGAAATCATGCTTGAATAATCTTCTGGAATATTTTTAGGATGTAACTAGGAAAATGGATAAGGGAGAGCCAGTGGATGTAGTGTAACTGGACTTTCAGAAAGCATTTGATAAGGTCCCACATAGATGATTAGTGGGGAAAATTACGGTACATGGTATTGGGGGCAGAGTGCTGACATGGATACAAAATTAGTTGGTAAACAGGAAACAAAGAGTAGGGATTAACATGTCCCTTTCAGAATGGCAGGCAGTGACTAGTGGGGTACAGCAAGGCTTGGTGCTGGGACCGCAGCTATTTACAATATACATCAATGATTTAGATGAAGGGATTCAAAGTAACATAAGCAAATTTGCGGATGAGACAAAGCTGGGTGGCAGTGTAAACTGTGAGGAGGATGCTATGAGAATGCAGGGTGACTTGGACAGGTTGGGTGAGTGGGCAGATGCAGTTTAATGTGGATAAATGTGAGGTTATCCACTTTGATAGCAAAAACAGGAAGGCAGATTATTATCTAAATGATGTCAAGTTGGGAAAAGAGGAAGTACAACGTGATCTGGGGGTCCTTGTTCATCAGTCTATGAAAGTAAGCAGGCAGGTACAGCAGGCAGTGAAGAAAGCGAATGGTATGTTGGCCTTCATAACAAGAGGAGTTGAGTATAGGACCAAATAGGTCCTTCTGCAGTTGTATAGGGCCCTAGTGAGCCCACACCTGGAGGATTGTGTGCAGTTTTGGTCCCCTAATTTGAGGAAGGACATTATTGCTATTGAGGGAGTGTAGAATAGGTTTACAAGGTTAATTCCCGGGATGGCGGCACTGTCATACGCTGAGAGAATGGAGTGGCTGGGCTTGATCACTCTGGAATTTAGAAGGATGAAAGGGGATCTTATTGAAACATATAAGATTATTAAGGGTTTGGACACACTAGAGGCAAGAAACATGTTCCCGATGTTGGGGGAGTCCAGAACTTGGGGCCACAGTTTAAGAATAAGGGGTAAGCCAACTAGAAAGGAGACGAGGAAACACTTTTTCACACAGAGAGTTGTGAGTTTGTGGAATTCTCTGCCTCAGAGGGTGGTGGAGGCAGGTTCTCTGGATACTTTCAAGGGAGAGCTAGATAGGGCTCTTAAAGATAGCGGAGTCAGGGGATATGGGGAGAAGGCAGGAACGGGGTACTGATTGGGGGTGATCAGCCATGATCACATTGAGTGGCGGTGCTGGCTCGAAGGACTGAATGGCCTACTCCTGCACCTATTGTCTATTGTCTATTGTCTATTGTCTATTGGTAGTGCTAGTGTCCTAGTGTGAGAGTGATCGTGCTCGTTGGAGTCGACCCGGTGGGCCGACGTGTCTGTTTCTGAGCTGTATCTCTTAAAATAAATCAGAGTGTTTGTCTCGAGCATGAGAATGCTGTGACCTGACTATGGCACCGGGACCAGGGCCTAGTGCTGGGAATGTTGGCCTGGCGGTGGATATTGACACGGCTTCAAGTGGTTTGGGGGACTTTGTGGAGACACGGCTGACAATATTTTCCAATACCTTGGATGATGCTGGTCTGGGTGCGTGAGTAATCAGATGTGCACATTTTTTTAGTTTAGAGATAACGCACGGAAACAGGCCCTTTGGCCCACCGGGTCCACCCCGACCAGTGTTCCCCGCACATTAACACTATGCAACGCACTCTAACATAGAACCAGCGCTCTGGTCATCAGTGTACACATTCCACTCTTGACGTTTCAGATGAGCTCAGACAGGAATACCATTCTAAGCTTGAAAATAAAACTGATCCATATTCCAAACTCTGCTCACAGTAGTTTGACACACTGAGGACACCATGTACATAATAATTCCAGCATTTATTTTGACTGAAATTATTCTTAATTTCTCTGAACCTGAAGCTTCTTATCTTTGTATGCTCAGCTGCACTGATATTCGTTGATTCCTAATCCAGATTTCTGCCTCTCTTTTCAGTTACTTGTGCAAGTATTGCTTCAGATGTCAAGAGTCCAAATGTCCCCTGGGGAGGATTGGGTCACTTGCGGCGGAGGAACATGCCGTGTGCAGGCTCTGAAATGATAGCTGGGTTCCTATTTTCTGTGGGGCAACAATTATATGTTTCCCTTTTCTAACCTAATTCTCGTTACAAACTTCCCACTATTATATAAATTGTGATTCAGTGTTTTGCACGATCTAGAACACAAACCATTGTGGAGAATTGGGTAGCCTCAGTACAATTTAACTGTTCACAAAATGGAATCCGGCAATACAGCAAGTGTTATCTGATTCAGTGAGACATTGAGGTACAGTGGCTTGCAAAAGTTTTCATACCCCTTGAACTTTTCCACATTTTGTCACGTTACAACCACAAACGTAAATGTATTTTATTGGGATTTTATGTGATAGACCAACACAAAGTGGTGCATAATTGTGAAGTGGAAGGAAAATGATACATGGTTTTCAAATTTTTTTACAAATAAAAAACTGAAAAGTGTGGCGTGCAAACGTATTCAGCCCTCTTTACTCTGATACCCCTAAATAAAATCCAGTGCAACCAATTGCCTTCAAAAGTCACCTAATTAGTAAATAGAGTCCACTTGTGTGTAATCTAATCTCTGTATAAATACAGCTGTTCTGTGAAGGCCTCAGAGGTTTGTTAGAGAACATTAGTGAACAAACAGCATCACGAAGCCCAAGGAACACACCAGACAGGTCAGGGATAAAGTTGTGGAGAAGTTTAAAGCAGGGTTAGGTTATTAAAAAAATCCCAAGCTTTGAACATCTCACGGAGTACTGTTCAATCCATCATCCGAAAATGGAAAGAGTATGGAACAACTGCAAACCTACCAAGACATGGCCGTCCACCTAAACCGACAGGCCGGGCAAGGAGAGCATTGATCAGAGAAGCAGCCAAGAGGCCCATGGTAACTCTGGAGGAGCTGCAGAGATCCACAGCTCAGGTGGGAGAATCTGTCCACAGGACAACTATTAGTCGTGCACTCCACAAATCGGGCCTTTATGGAAGAGTGTCAAGAAGAAAGCCATTGTTGAAACAAAGCCATAAGAAGTCCCGTTTGTAGTTTGCCACAAGCCATGTGGGGGACACAGCAAACATGTGGAGGAAGGTGCTCTGGTCTGATGAGACCAAAGTTGAAGTTTTTGGCCTAAATGCAAAATGCTATGTGTGGCGGAAAACTAACACTGCACATCACCCTGAACACACCATCCCCACTGTGAAACATGGTGGTGGCAGCATCATGCTGTGGGGATGCTTTTCTTCAGCAGGGACAGGGAAGCTGGTCAGAGTTGATGGGAAGATGGATGGAGCCAAATACAGGGCAACCTTGGAAGAAAACCTGTTAGCGTCTGCAAAAGATTTGAGACTGGGGCGGAGGTTCACCTTCCAGCAGGACAACGACCCTAAACATATAGCCAGAGCTACAATGGAATGGTTTAGATCAAAGCATATTCATGTGTTAGAATGGCTCAGTCAAAGTCCAGACCTAAATCCAATTGAGAATCTCTGGCAAGACTTGAAAATTGCTGTTCACAGATGCTCTCCATCCAATCTGACTGAGCTTGAGCTATTTTGCAAAGAAGAATGGGCAAAAATTTCAGTCTCTAGATGTGCAAAGCTGGTAGAGACATTACCCCAAAAGACTTGCAGCTGTAATTGCAGTGAAAGGTGATTCTACAAAGTATTGACTCAATACTTTTGCAAGCCACACTTTTCAGTTTTTTATTTGTAATAAGATTTGGAAACCATGTATCATTTTCCTTCCACTTCACAATTATGCACCACTTTGTGTTGATCTATCACATAAAATCCCAATAAAATACATTTACATTTGTGGTTGTAACGTGACAAAATGTGGAAAAGTTCAAGGGGTATGAAAACTTGTGCAAGCCACTGTATGTGTTAGGTTTCAGTGAGATATTGTGGTATGTGTTAGGTTTCTTGGAGACTGGTTGGATTCTACTTGAGTGTAGTTCGAGTTGCTAGGTGAAGTCTATCTACTGATGTAGTTACTTGTTTTGTCTAACTGTCCCACGAGTTGTGCCCTAAAACAAAGGCGTAGTGAAGACCGTTCGGCCCTTCAACTCGATCCTGACTGCTCTGTATATTTTATCTACCCATCTTGGTTCTGAATGTCCTGGAGCAATGTACACACGCATATTGTGGGGCAGGTTGGTTGAAGAACTTTGTCCTCTGGACTTAAGGCCCATCCCCTCTCACCAGGCACATGCCATGAGTAATTACTCAAGGTAGGCAGGCGGCTTTTAAAAAAAATCTTAAACCGCGCATGCGCAGATTTTTACAAATAAAATAAAATGTTTTATTTCTCTCCTTAAAAATAAAACATAAAAATAAGTAACAATTCAATTTGCCCAAGGCTTCTAAATCTCCTTCATTTTTTAATTACTGAATGGGTGGGGGACGGAGGATGAAGGCAGGTGAAGAGATGGTGGGAAAAACGGGAGCACACCGGGACGTTGAATCAGTTGTCATCTTATTGAATGACAATAGTAATTCAAGGGACCAATTGGAGGGAGAGTTCCTTTCACAGCGTGTGGAGAGTTTGTGCCAGGGGTTAAAGATGCGGGGAGGGCAGGATGTTGAGAAGGATGGGGTCGGAGATCATATCAGACTCGCTCACCGCTGCCGCAGCGCTCCGGGCACGGACAGCAGAACTGGCCGCCACTTCCGGGGAAGGAAGCATCTCGGGTGACTGTGAGCGGCTGCCGGGAGCCGACAGCAGGACCGGCTGCCACTTCAGCGCCTTCTGCCGGCCCGCTTCCCTTTGGCAGTGCTCTCTGTCTGTACACCTCTCACCTGTCGCTCGCCGGGTTTGTTCATGTCATCCGCTTACCGTAAATCCTTAAATTCCCACAGCCGAGTAATCTCAACTGGTCCCTTGAGCGCGCTGTTGGAATTTAAGGATTTGCGGGAAACCGGCCGATGAGCGGCAGGAGAGAGGTGTTCAGACGGAGAGCACTGCCAGAGGTGAGCGGGGACCAGCAGAAGGATCTGAAGTGGCATCCGGTTCTGCTGTCAGGTCCCGGCGGCTGCTTGCAGTCACCCAAGCTGCTTCCTTCCTCGGCAGCTGTGGGTGGTGGTAACTGCTTTGAAATGCTGCATTGCAAACGGCCGCTGTGGGTGATGGTGCTTTGAAATGCTGCGCGGCAAACAACCACTGTGGGTGGTGGTAACTGCATTGAAATGCTGCGCTGCAAACGACCGTTGTTGGTTGTGGTAGCTGCTCTGAAATGCTGCGCTGCAAACGGCCACTGTTGGTGGTGGTAACTGCTTAGAAATGCTGCACTGCACATGGCAGCTGTTGGTGGTGGTAACTGCTTTGAAATACTGTGCTGCAGATGGCTGCTGTTGGTGGCGGAAACTGCTTTGAAGTGCTGCACAGCACATGGCTGATGTTGTTGGTGGTAACTGCATGGAAATGCTGCACTGCAAATGGGCACTGTTGGTGGTGTTAACTGCAATGAAATGCTGCACTGCAAATGGTCGATGTGGGTGGTGGTAACTGCTTTGAAATGCTGCGCTGCACATGGCCGCTGTTGGTGGCGGTAACTGCTTTGGAATGCTGCGCTGCACATGGCCACTGTTGGTGGCAGTAACTGCATTGAAATGCTGCGGTGCACATGGCTGCTGTTGGTGGTGGTAACTGCTTTGGAATGCCGTGCTGCACATGGCTGCTGTTGGTGGCGGTAACTGCATTGAAATGCTGCGTTGCACATGACCGTTGTTGGTGGCGGTAACTGTATTAAAGTGCTGCGCTGCAAACGGCCGCTGTGGGTGGCGGTAATTGCATTGAAATGCTGCGCTGCAAACGGCTGCTGTGGGTGGCGGTAACTGCTTTGAAATGCTGCACTACACATGGCCGCTGTTGGTGGTGGTAACTGCTTTGAAATGTTGCGCTGCACATGGCCACTGTTGGTGGCAGTAACTGCTTTGATGTGCTGCACTGCGCATGGCTGCTGTTGGTGGCAGTAACTGCTTTGGAATGCTGCGCTGCACATGGCTGTTTTTGGTAATGGTAACTGCTTTGAAATGTTGCTCTGCACTTGGCTGCTGATGGAGGTGGTAACTGCTTTGAAATGCTGCACAGCACATGGCTGATGTTGGTGGTGGTAATTGATTTGAAATGCTGCACTGCACATGGCCACTGTTGGTGGCGGTAACTGCTTTGAAATGTTGCACTGCACATGGCTGTTTTTGGTAGTGGTAACTGCTTTGAAATGTTGCTCTGCACTTGGCTGCTGATGGAGGTGGTAACTGCTTTGAAATGCTGCACAGCACATGGCTGATGTTGGTGGTGGTAATTGCTTTGAAATGCTGCACTGCACATGGCCGTTGTTGGTGGTGGTAACTGCTTTGAAATGCAGCACTACAAATGGCCGCTGTGGGTGGTGGTAACTGTTTGAAATGCTGCACTGCAAATTGCCGCTATGGGTGATGGTAGCTGCATTGAAATGCTGCACTGCAAATGGTCGCTGTTGGTGGTGGTAACTGCTTTGAAATGCTGCACTGCATATGGTCGCTGTTGATGGTGGCAACTGCTTTGAAATGCTGCACTGCAAATGGCCACTGTGGCTGGTGGTAACTGCTTGTAAATGCTGCACTGCAAATGGGCGCTGTTGGTGGTGTTAACTGCAATGAAATGCTGCACTGCAAATGGTCGATGTGGGTGGTGGTAACTGCTTGGAAATGCTGCACTGCACATGGCCGCTGTTGGTGGTGGTAATTGCTTTGAAATGCTGCACTGCACATGGTCCTTGTGGGTGGTGTTAACTGCTTTGAATTGCTGCACTGCAAATGGCCACTGTGGCTGGTGGTAACTGCTTGGAAATGCTGCACTGCAAATGGACGCTATTGGTGGTGTTAACTGCATTGAAATGCTGCACTGCAAATGGTCGCTGTGGGTGGTGGTAACTGCTTTGAAATGCTGCACAGCACATGGTCCTTGTGGGTGGTGGTAACTGCCTTGAAATGCTGCACTGCAAATGGCTGCTGTTTGCGGTGGTAACTGCTTTGAAATGCTGCACTGCACGTGGCCGCTATTGGTGGTCATAACTGCTTAAAAATGCTGCACTGCAAATGGCCGCTGTTGGTGGCGGAAACTGCTTTGATGTGCTGCACTGCGCATGGCGGCTGTTGGTGGCGGTAACTGCTTTGGAATGCTGTGCTGCACATGGCCACTGTTGGTGGCAGTAACTGCATTGAAATGCTGCGGTGCACATGGCTGCTGTTGGTGGCGGTAACTGCTTTGAAATGCTGCGCTGCACATAGCCGTGGCCACTGTGGGTGGCGGTAATTGCATTGAAATGCTGCGCTGCAAACGGCTGCTGTGGGTGGCGGTAACTGCTTTGAAATGCTGCACTGCACATGGCTGTTTTTGGTAGTGGTAACTGCTTTGAAATGTTGCTCTGCACTTAGCTGTTGATGGAGGTGGTAACTGCTTTGAAATGCTGCACAGCACATGGCTGATGTTGGTGGTGGTAATTGCTTTGAAATGCTGCACAGTACATGGCCGTTGTTGGTGGTGGTAACTGCTTTGAAATGTTGCACTGCAAATGGCTGCTGTGGGTAGTGGTAACTGCTTTGAAATTCAGCACTGCAAATTGCCGCTATGGGTGGTGGTAACTGCATTGAAATGCTGCACTGCAAATGGTCGCTGTTGGTGGTGGTAACTGCTTTGAAATGCTGCACTGCACGTGGCCGCTATTGGTGGTCATAACTGCTTTGAAATGCTGCACTGCAAATGGCCACTGTGGCTGGTGGTAACTGCTTTGAAATACTGCACTGCAAATGGGCGCTGTTGGTGGTGTTAACTGCAATGAAATGCTGCACTGCAAATGGTCGATGTGGGTGGTGGTAACTGCTTTGAAATGCTGCACTGCACATGTCCGCTGTGGGTGGTGGTAACTGCTTTGAAATGCTGCGTTGCAACGGCCGCTGTGGGTGGTGGTAACTGCTTTGCTTCACGGCAAATGAGCACTGTGGGTGGTGGTAACTGCTTTGAAATGCTGCTGTGCAAACTGCCGCTGTTGGTGGCGGTAACTGCTTTGAAATGCTGCGCTGCAAACGGCCACTGTTGGTGGTGGTAACTGGTTTGAAATGCTGCACTGCACATGGCTGCTGTTGGTGGCGGTGTGGGGGTTCTGGTTCCCTTTACTCCACTTCGGTCCCAACTACCCGAGTTACTCTCTCCCTTGTTGGTGGGTCAATCGGCCACCGCTCCACTCTAGTGGTTCCCAAGAGAGAGAATACAACAAAAGGGATTCCTCCGGGTTCTAGACCTCGGAATTATGGTGATAAAAGGTTGACTTTACCAGAGCATGCTGATGAGAGGAAACAGAAACCTAGACGGACTCAAAGTAAGTCTAAAATTTACAGGCTTTATTAAACAATAAGAAATCGAATCTCACCAACACTACATAATACGTGACTAAACGTATGCTTTAAACTAAGACTATGGAAAGAAAACTATCGAGCATATCGTAAAAACTTACTTTACACAATTTTACTTTCAGTACTCCCTCTTTCCCCTTCTTCCCTCAACCTCTATCCGATTTCAGGAACTCCACCAGGTCACTCGGGTACTTACAACTTAAATTTGATGCAGGGTCCGGAGCAGTCCAGCAGAGCAGAAAAGAGGCCGAGTCCTTGCTTGGCTCCTCCATTTATACCCGCGTTTCTCCTTTGAAACCTCCCAGGTGGTCCTCTTGACAAAAGGGTCTTTCGATACTTGCCAGTTTCGATCTGGCATGAACGATAGGCTTTTGATGATAATGTGGTTTGCTGATGTCATGTTACCTCAGCCTGATCATTATCCCATCGCCTAGATGGGCTCCCATTGTCCCAATGGATGGGTCATCCACGATTGTGATTGGCATGCTGCTGGGCTGTTTACCACCATCTGCTGTGGCTCGGTACCTTCCTTTGTCTCTCCAAGATAATATTGTTATCTCCATCCCAGCCTTTCCTGTCCACACCATTCGCATAGTCACGTAATGCCCAGCCCACAGACAGGTTTTAAACTGGTTCTTCCTTTGTGGATTGTGGGTTATACCTTTGCAGCCAGCAAGTCTGTTTTTAAAAATGTCTATGTCTTTGTCCCCGAGTTCTTCCATAATTTTGGAGGATTTGCCCCAATAACTTACAGTGGTAACTGCATTGAAATGCTGCGCTGCACTGCACATGGCCGCTGTTGGTGGCAGTAACTGCTTTGAAATGCTACGCTGCACATGGCTGTTCTTGGTGGTGGTAACTGCTTTGAAATGCTGCACTGCAAATGGCTGCTGTGGGTGGTGGTAACTGCTTTGAAATGCTGTACTGCATATGGCCGCTATTGGTGGTCGTAACTGCTTTGAAATGCTGCGCTGCACATGGCCGATGTTGGTGGTGGTAACTGCTTTGAAATGTTGCGCTGCACATGGCCGCTGTAGTTGGCAGTAACAGCTTTGAAATGCTGTGCTACACATGACCGCTTTTGGTGGCGGTAACTGCATTCAAATGCTGCGCTGCAAATGGCCATTGTGGGTGGCGGTAGCTGCTTTGAAATGCAGTGCTGCAAACGGTTGCTGTGGGTGGTGGTAACTGCATTGAAATTCTGCGCTGCAAATGGCCGCTGTGGGTGGTGGTCACTGCTTTGAAGTGCTGCGCTGCAAACGGCCGCTGTTGGTGGTGGTAACTGCTTTGAAATGCTGCATGGCAAATGGCAACTGGTGGCGGTGCTAACTGCTTTGAAGTGCTGCGCTGCTAATGGCCGCTGTTGGTGGTGGTAACTGCTTTGAAGTGCTGCATGGCAAATGGCAACTGGTGGCGGTGCTAACTGCTTTGAAGTGCTGCGCGTGTAATGGTCGCTGGTGGCAGTGATAACTGCTTTGAAATGCTGTGCACCAAATGGCCTCTGGTGGCGGTGGCGCTAACTGCTTTGAAATGCTGTGCTGCAAATGGCCGCTGGTGGTGCCGGCAACAACTTTGAAATACGTGCTGCACATGACCGCTTTTGGTGGCGGTAACTGCATTGAAATGCTGCGCTGCAAACGGCTGCTGTGTGTGGTGGTATCTGCTTTGAAATGTTGCGCTGCAAACGGCCGCTGTTGATGGTGGTAACTGCTTTGAAATTCTGCGCTGCAAATGGCCGCTGTGGGTGGTGGTAACTGCATTGAAATTCTGCGCTGCAAATGGCCGCTGTGGGTGGTGGTAACTGCTTTGAAATGCTGCATGGCAAATGGCAGCTGGTGGCGGTGCTAACTGCTTTGAAGTGCTGTTCTGCTAATGGCTGCTGGTGGCGGTGCTAACTGCTTTGAAATGCTGCGCTGCAAATGGCTGCTGGTGGCGGTGCTAACTGCTTTGAAATGCTGTGCTGCAAATGGCCGCTGGTGGTGGTGGTGCTAACTGCTTTGAAATGCTGCGCTGCAAATGGCCGCTGTTGGCGATGGCAACTGCATTGAAATGCTGCACTGTACATGGCCGCTGTTGGCAGTGGTAACTGCATGGAAATCCTGCGCTGCACATGGCTGCTGTTGGCGGTGGGAACTGCATTGAAATGCTGCGCAGCACTTGGCCGCTGTTGGCGGTGGTAACTGCATTGAAATGCTGTGCTGCACATGGCTGCTGTTGGCAGCAGTAACTGCATTGAAATGCTGCGCTACACATGGTCGTTGTTGGCGGTGGTAATTGCTTTGAAATGCTGCACTGCACATGGCCATTGTTGGCGGTGGTAACTGCTTTGAAATGCTGCGCTGCACATGGCCGCTGTGGGCAGTGGTAACTGCTTAGAATTCCTGCATTGCAAATGGCCACAGTTGGCGGTGCTAACTGCTTTGAAGTGCTGCGCTGCAGTTGTGTTGACTGCTTTGTTATGCTGCGCGCAAATGGCCACGGGTGGCGGTGCTAACTGCTTTGAAATGCTGCACAGCAATTGGTCGTTGGTGGTGGTGCTAACTGCTAGGAAATGCTGCACTGCAAATGGCCACTGGTGGTGGTGCTAACTGCTTTGAAATGCTGCACTGCAAATGGCCGCTGGTGGTGGTGGTAACTTGACAACTTCCTGTTTGCTCTGATTATTGATTTTAGAGAAACTGCTACCACTTATGGCTCTGATTTTTGGCTATCTTATTCAGTCGCCCTCCGCTCATCAGGTGCAGAGGATTCTTCCCATCAAGGAAAAATAAAAGTGTTATTAGTGTTTAAAAAATTGTTGAGAATCTCTCTCCTGTCAATCACGCCATGAATGACACGCCCCTTCTGGTGGGAGGGGGGAGCGATTATAAAACACATAAGTGTGGGTATGGCTCAGTTTTTGCAAGATGGGAGAGGGAGAGGTCATGGCTCTGTCTGTGCTGTGAATCAACTGAAAACACTGAATGTCGTTTGAACTGTGAGTGTGGTGTTATGTGGCGTTTATGTGGTGTTTTGCGTTGTTTTGTGGTTGTTTCACCTTGCTTGAAATGATATGAAACTGCATTTGAATGTGGTGGCCTTGCACCCTGCTTGAAATGGTATGAAACTGCACTTCAATTTGGTTGTCTTGCACCCTGCTTGAAGTGGTATGAAACTGCACTAGCATTTGATGGCTTGCACCCTGCTTGAAATGCCATCAAACTGCACTTGAGTTTGGTGGACCTGCACCCTGCTTGAAGTGGTATGAAACTGCACTTGAATTCGGTGGCCTTGCACCCTGCTTTAAGTGGTCGGAAACTGCACTTGAATTCGGTGGCCTTGCACACTGCTTGAAGCGGCATCAAACTGCACTTGAGATTGGTGGTCCTTCACCCTGCTTGAAGTGGTAGGAAACTGCACTTGAGTTTGGTGGCCCTGCACCCTTCTTGAAGTGGTATGAAACTGCACTTGAATTTGGTGGCCTTGCACCCTGCTTTACGTGGTCGGACACAGCACTTGAATTCGGTGGCCTTTCACCCTGCCTGAAGTGTTAGGAAACTGCACTTGAATCTGGTGGCCTTGCTCCCTGCTTGAAGTGGTAGGAAACTACACTTCAGTTTGGTGGCCCTGCACCCTGCTTGAAGTGGTATGAAACTGCACTTGAATTCGGTGGCCTTGCACCCTGCTTAAAGTGGTTGGAAACTGCATTTGAATTTGGTGGCCTTGCACCCTGCTTGAAGTGATAAGAAACTGCACTTGAATTTGGTGGCCTTGCACCTTGCTTGAAATGGTCGGAAACTGGATTTGAATTTGGTGGCCTTGCACCCAGCTTGAAATGGAATTTCAAGAAATAGCCATGAGTCAACTGCTTGCCCACCAGCCGTGAGTGAGCTGCCAGCACATCAGGCTAGAGTGACTGAGCTGTCACCCCAAGAATCCATTTGGCCCACAATGTCCATACTAGCCCTCTGGAAACCAGTTCATTCAGCCCACATTACCCATACTGGTGCACCAGAAAGCACCCTCCCCTCCCACTGGCCACCAATATTGGAATTGGTGGAGAGATGGAATATTGCATTGGGTGACCAGCCCTCCCATGTGAACACGGGACCCAATAGGTCCAAACTTAGTCTAGTATTACTAAAAGTCTGATCTTGACCACTTCCTGTTCTATATATAGATTTTAGAAAAAACGCTGCCACTTACGGCTGTGATTTTTGGTGATCTTACTCAGAGTCCACCTCCGCTGTGCAGGACAAGATGAATTTTCCCATTGATGAAAAATAAAAGAGTTATCAGTATTTAAAATATGTTGAGATTCTCTCTCCTGAAGGCCACTCCCCTTCCGGAGGGACTATAAAACCCAGAAGTGTTGAGTGCCTCAATCAGTCTCTGCAAGATGAGGGAGCGAGAGGGTCACGTCTCTCAGTCTCAGCTGTGTATAACATTAAACACATGTCTACTAAACAGTTAGTTTGGTTTTACTGACCTTGAGTACCCTTTATGTGGGTTCAAAATGAAAATGGGATTGGTTTGAAATAAAGCAATGCAAATGTTGGCTGGTGGAGGTTGGTTTGAAATAAAGCACTGCAAATGGTTGTTGGTGGTGGTTGGTTTGAAATAAAGCACTGCATATGGTTGTTGGTGGTGGTTTTTTTTTAATAAAGCACTGCAAATGGTTGTTGGTTTGACATAAAACACTGCAAATGGTTGTTGGTTTGAAATAAAGCACTGCCAATGGTTGTGGGTTTGAAATAAAGCACTGCAAATGGTTGTGGGTTTGAAATAAAGCACTGCAAATGGTTGCTGGTGGTGGTTGGTTTGAAATAAAGCACTGCAAATGGTTGTTGGTGGTGGTCGGTTTGAAATGGCAAATGGTTAAAAGTCTAAACTTGACAACTTCCTGTTTGCAGTATATTAATTTTAGATAAAACGCTACCACCTACGGCTGTGATTTTTGGCCATCTTACTCAGTTCCCCTCCATGCATCAGGTGCAGAGGATTCTTCCCATCAAGGAAAAATAAAAGTGTTATTAGTGTTTAAAAAAATGTTGAGAATCTCTCTCCTGTCAATCACGCCATGAAGGCCACACCCCTTCCGGTGGGAGGCGGGGCAGGATTATAAAGCCCGAAGTGTGTGTGGCTCAGTCTCTGAAAGATGGGGGGAGGGAGAGGTCACAACTCAGTCTGAGCTGTGAATCAACTGAACACCCTGAATGTCTACTGAACAGTGAGTGTGGTGTTTTGTGTGGTTTTATGGTGGTTTCACCCTGCTTGAAATGGTATGAAACTGCATTTGAATGTGGTGGCCTTGCACCCTGCATGAAATGGCATGAAACTGCATTTGTATTTGGTGACCTTGCACCCTGCATGAAATGGTATGAAACTGCACTTGAATTTGGTGGCCTTGCACCCTGCTTGAAGTGGTATTAAACTGCATTTGAATTTGGTGGCTTTGCACCCTGCTTTAAGTGGTATGGAACTGCACTTGAATTTGGTGGCCTTGCACCCTGCTTGAAGTGGTATGAAACTGCATTTGAATGTGGTGGCCTTGCACCCTGCTTAAAATGGCATGAAACAACACTAATATTTGGTGGCCTTGTACCCTACTTGAAATGGTATGAAACTGCACTTGAATTTGATGGCCTTGCACCCTGCTTGAAGTGGCATGAAACTGCATTGAATTAGATGGCCTTGCACCCTGCTTGAAGTGGCATGATACTGCACTTGAATTTGGTTGTCTTGCACCCTGCTTGAAGTGGTTCGAAACTGCACTCGAATTTGGTTGTCTTGCACCCTGCTTGAAGTGGTTCGAAACTGCACTCGAATTTGGTTGTCTTGCACCCTGCTTGAAATGGCATGAAACTGCACCTCAATTTAGTGGCCTTGCACCCTGTTTGAAATGGCGTGAAACTGAACTTGCATTTGGTGGCCTTGCACCCTGCTTGAAATGATAGGAAACTGCATTTGAATTTAGTGGCCTTGCACCCTGCTTGAAATGGAATTTCAAGGAATAGCCGTGAGTCAGCTGCCAGCCCACCAGCCATGAGCGAGCTGCCAGCACTTCAGGCTTGAGTGACTGAGCTGCCATCCCAAGAATCCACTTGGCCCACAATGTCCATACTAGCCCTCTGGAAACTAGTCCCTTCAGCCCATAATACCCATACTAGCGCTCCAGAAAGCCCCCCCCCCCCACTGGCCACCAATATTGGAATTGGTGGAGAGGTGGAATTTTGTGTTGCGGGACCTGCCCTTCCGTGTGAACATGGGACCCAACGGGTCCCACTTAGTCTAGTATAGTACTAAAAGTCTGATCTTGACCACTTCCTATTCTGTATATTGATTTTAGAAAAAATGCTGCCACTTACGGCTATGATTTTTGGCCATCTTACTCAGAGTCCCCATCTGCTGCGCAGGACAAGAGGATTTTTCCCATCGATGAAAATTAAGAGTTATTAGTATGTAAAAAATGTTGAGATTCTCTCTCATGAAGGCCACGCCCCTTCCGGAGGCACTATAAAACCCGGTGGTCTTGAATGTCTCAGTCAGTCTCTGCAAGATGGGGGAGCGAGAGGGTCATGTCTCTCAGTCTGAGTTGTGAATAACGCTGAACACATGTTGCCTAATTAAAGTTGCCTTGCCTAATTGGAAAAAGTTGATTTGAGAATGCTAAAGTTGCTTTGTCTAATTGAAAAGATGGTTTGTGAATGCTAAAGTTGCCTTGCCTAATTAAAAAGTTTGTTTGAGAATGCTAAAGTTGCCTTGCCTATTTGAAAAGTTGGTTTGAGAATGCAAAAGTTGCTTTGCATAATTGAAAAGTCGGTTTGAGAATGCGTTGCCTAATTGAAAAGTTGATTTGAGAAGGCCTTGCCTAATTGAAAAGTTGATTTAAGAATGCTTTGCCTAATTGAAAAATTGATTTGAGAATGCCTTGCCTAATTGAAAAGTTGGTTTGAGAATGCTAATGTTGTCTTACCTAATTGAAATGTTGGTTTGAGAATGCCAAAGTTGCATTGCCTAATTGAAAAGTTGGTTTAGAATGCTAAAGTTGCCTTGCCGTCTATATAATTAAAAGTCTAATCTTGATCACTTCCTCTTTGCACTTTATATTGAGTTTAGGAAAGACGCCGCCACGTACGGCTGTGATTTTTGGCCATCTTACTCAGAGTCCTCCACCGCTCATCAGATGCCGAGGATTTTTCCCATCGATGAAATGTATGTGAGTTATTAGTGTTTATAAAATGTGGAGATTCTCTCTCCTGTCAATCAAGCCATGAAGGGCATGCCCCTTCTGGTGGGAGTGGGGAGGGACTATAAAACCCAGAAATGTGGGCATGGCTCAGTCTCTGTAAGATGGAGGAGGGAGAGGTCACGACTCACTGTCTTTAGTGGCCTTGCAGCCTGGTCGAAATGGTATGAAACTGCATTTGAATTTGGTGTCCTTGCACCCTGCTTGAAATGGAATTTCAAGGAATAGCCGTGAGTCAACTGCCAGCCCACCAGCCATCACTGAGTGAGCTGCCAGCACAACTGGCTTGAGTGACTGAGCCGCCAACCCAATAATCCATTTGGCCCACACTGTTCATACTAGCCCTCTGGAAACCAGTCCCTTCAGCCCACAACACCCAAACTAGCACTCCAGAAAGCCCCCCCCACCACTGGCCACCAATATTGGAAATGGTGGAGAGGTGGAATATTACATTGGGGGACCAGTCATCCCATGTGATGCTGGGATCCAACGGGTCCCACTTAGTCTAGTAAAGTATAAGTGAATCATTGAATGACAGTACTTGTGTGTACAACAATAAACTAGACATAACATCTGTTGTTGACCTGTTAGCTAACTTCACAGCCTCTAAACCTTTATGGATTAGAGGAACCTTTCCTTCCTACATGGGTAGTTGTTGACTATGGGAAAGGCAGTTTAAGATTTAGTTTGAAATGATGGGGGTAGGAGGTCAGAGAAGGTGCTGTAAGAGGGGTTGAGTTTGGGCTGACAGGGTAGATTGCAGATCTTCATATCATTAGCAAGTTCAGAACCATGAGAGAGAGAGAGAGAGAGAGAGAGAGAGAGAGAGAGAGAGAAATACAGGATTAGGAACTTCAATTTGGGGGTCAGGAGGCCAAGGAAGTCAAGCGAAGAAATTATATGTGAAGGAATCAGGTAAAAATTCCATAGAGAATGCAAACAGGGAGACTGTGAGTAATCGAGTCAGGGGGATATCGGAGACACAGGGAGAGGTTCCAAGTGACAGTTGGAGATACTGAGCAATGTTAAGATGTGATTGAGAAAGTTGAAAGCGGAAAATTCAGTTCAAGTTCTGGAAATTAAGCAAGCATCAAATAACGCAAGCCAAATTCAAAGTATTTCAGCAGCTTCTGCTTTGTACCTTGTTTAAATAGACTCGGTCCGTCAGTAACCTGCTGTCTCGCTCTATCTCGGCGGAGACATCCAGTGGAGATGTTGCCCAGACTTTGGATTGTGACGACCGCTCTCCTGTTTCTTGCCTCGTGCATCCTGTGCACAAACCCAGGCTTGAAAGCAAGAGTAACGCAGAAAGCTTTGGACTATGGTGAGTGTGGACATCCCTCCGCCAAGATGTGGTGCTTTTATTCTGTAAAAGTTGAAGCACTCGAAACAATTGCCACATGTCGTGGCTCATACTGCCAAAGTGAAAGTAGAAACATTTTTGTAAGATTGAAAACTTGAGAGGTACGCGATTCAGGTAGAGCAGGGGAGCTGAGGGCTGGGGTAAATCAGACATAATCACCTTAAATGGCAGGGCAAGCTTGATGGGGAGAATGACGTACACCTGCTCCCACCTGTACACCTGCGCTCAATGTCCAGGGCATTATCCTGAACGTTGCTTTTTTCCTTTTTTTTAATCTTCAAAACAGTGGCAACCTCTGTCCTTTGAGACTGGTGGAATGCCCCCTTCTGCCTTTGCGAGCCCCAGATTATTTCTCAATTTCCACACCTATCACTAACAAATCCTTCATCATCTAGCACAGAAATACACTGCACACATGCATTATTCACTCGTACACAGCTACAGATAACAGGAGTTTATTCATTTGGTGTGGTTCTCTTAGTCCTTCTTCACCTCTACTGACTCCTGATCCTCTGCACTGGTTCCCTGCGCTCTGTAGCATTTGCAACATGCAGGAATCCATTGGTTTGCTGTACATCTCCTCTAACTCCCCTGCCTCGCTGTTGGAGCCCTCAACTCCCCTTCTACCCACTTGCTCCTTGTCCACATACATAATTCTTCATTCTTCCATTGACTCTCTGAGCTTTGTACTTCCAAAAGATTATTTTCCTATGAGCCTTTTAGCACTTGCACCTGGCATATTCAGTAGCTCCTTGTACCTATCTGCTGCTCCCTGTGTTTCACCGTACCCCTGGTTTCCTGACCATCTCTCTATCACTGGCACCCTTTCTAATTACTGAGCCCAATCCTCTGCACTGGCCCCTTCCCGATTGTTGGCCACCAGGGTCCTCCATATCACGGGCTCCATGAATTATTCTCCATCTGTTTCTCTTATTTCTGAATGTCTGCATACCCTTGTGAAACCAAGCCTTGCTGAATTCCTTTGACATGCATGACCCAAGCTGGGCCCTCAGTACCACCTTAGTAGTGCAGCTGGTCGAGCCCCACAGCACCAGAGACTCGGGTTTGATCCTGACCTGGTGTGCTGTCTGTGTGGAGTTTGCACGTTTCCCCTGCACGGTTTTCCTCTGGTTGCTCTGGCTTTCTCCCACAACCCAATAACATGCATGTCTGTGGGTTAATTGTCCTCTGTAAAATGTTCCCTTGAGTGTAACGAGTGGGTAAGAAAGTGTGACTCGTGTGAACGAGTGATCAATGGTTGACACATTGGGCTAAAGGATCTGTTTCCATGCAGTATCTTTAAACTAAACTAAGTCACTACAAATGTTCTTGTTGCTTTAAAATGACTCCTCTACAGAAAACAGGGATGTAAAATACACACATTCGGCCTCCTTTCTATTGTACAATTTCACAAACAACACATCGAACATTTTATGTTCACACTCCAAGCCTTGCAGAAATTAGTATTGTAATCGCATGGCTCATTTCATATTTCTCTCCACTGATGCTGAATATTTCCAGTATTTTCTGTCTTGATAGCAACACTGACTATTAATCATTAGTTACTAACCAAAAGTGTGTCTAGTATGGGAAAGTTCCCTCTGTGTAACTTCAGACACTCCTGCCACTGGGCTATGTAGCCTCGGCATCAGTAACTGGACTGATGTGAGTATCCAGCCAACCATGTGCAGTGGTACCGTGGGGGAGAGGGTTGAGTGTAACTAAGAGTATGGTTGTATTGATCCAAACCCCGCTGTGCACTGAATTCTTGCATGTTTTTTGTCATACAGGACGACAGATTGGGATTGGTGTGTTGCAACAGAAGTTGCGAGAAATGCAGATTCCAAATATGGGTGGTAAAGTGAAAGTCAGCGGGATTGGCAAAATAAAATACTCTGTCACATCGTGAGTGGAATTTGTGCTTGTTTTTAGTTCATGTATATCAGCTGTTAAATGCAATTGTTATTTTATGGTTGATGGACTCATTACCACATTAAACTGTGTTAACTGGCATTGATTATGCAGCTTTAAAAATACCACGTCATGTGTTCAGCTGAGGTTTGGCAGCAACAATGAACAGTATGTTCCAGGTATCCACCACTCTCTGTGTGAAATAAAGCTTGACCCACACAACTACTTTAAACTTCCTTCATTGGACTTTAAAGCTATGCCCTCTAGTATTTGACAGTTATGATTGCCTATACTATGCAATTTGTAGTTTTGTAAACTTCCGGTCTCAGGTCTCCCCTCTCCCCTGCAATATTGACTATGTTTCATCGACTGTAGAGTGTTCTAGGATGTCAAAAAACCTGGCATGGATCAATTATATATGAAACCTTTTGAATAATGAAAGGGCTCGATAGAGTGCATGTGGAGAGGATGTTTCTTCTAGTTCGAGAGTCTGGGACCAGAGGCCATAGCCTCATAATAAAAGGACTTACCTTTGGAAAGGAGATAAGGAGGAATTTTGTTAGTCAGAGGGTGGTAGATCTGTGGAATTAATTGTCACAGAATGATGTGGAGGCCAAGTGAATGGATATATTTAAGGTGGAGATTGAAAGGTTCTTGATTAGTACGGGTGTCAGGCGATATGGGAAAATATGGTTGATATGGTTGGTCAGACAATATAGGTTGAGAGGAAAAGATAGATCAACCATGATTGAATGGCGTAGACGTAATGTACCGAATGGCCTAATTCTGTTCCTATATCTTGTGAACATATGAACTTTCCACGTTGGAAAACATCTATATTTCATAAAGGCAGAGTTGTGATGAAGGCAGCCTAATGGTGTTTACCAGATAATTCTAATGCTCATCTTATGTTCCTAGTTTCTGCATTTGAAATGTACTGTGAGTTTGATTTTTATTGAAATTCCTGGAAATAATAATAATCATAACAGCATTCTCTTTAAAACGACTTCTCCCTTTATCCTGTCCATCTCTAGCTATGTTGAGAATATAACGTTAACTCATTGCACCAATCTTGTCTTCAGAATACGCATTGGCAATTTGGGTTTACCGCAGTCTGCTCTGAAATTCTCAGCTGGCCAGGGCATTCAGCTCTCCATCACTAATGGTTTCATTAGTGTGACGGGGAATTTTAGAATTCGAAAGCATTTTTTGTAAGTATTCCGTATTTGTTTTACCTTTGGTTATTTTTCTTCTGATCTTTTTGGAGTAACTGCATTAATTCCAGGGTGCTGTCCACTCTCTGTTTCGTGTTGGACTTGGGAATTTTGAAGAGCTGCTGTAATTTGTCTCCTGTTACCTTCCCTCGCCCAAGGGAACAGAGGCTGTTCCTCAACTCGCATCGTTCTACCCGCTATTGGTCGCTGCAGCACTTTATAAAATGAGTTTGAAGGTGATGGTGTTGTTAATTCTATCATCGATAATTGGAGAAGATGCAACATTAGTTGCTGGAACTGTTGCATAACATCCAATTCGGTGCCTAATGTTTGTCATATGCAATATATTTATTTAATCTAATGAGTTTGTCATATGCAATATATTTATTTAATCTAATGAGTTTGTAAATTAAAACCAATGCAATGGAGGGAATTTTAACCCAACCAGAAACCTTCATCTTAAAAGTCCTGCAGATTGGTTGGTGTTTGGTGAGATGTTACCTTTTTTAAATGGTTATATTTGACCCCAGCACGTCTCTGATTTGTTCACTTCCAGGATCAACAGAAGTGGAACTAGAATGGGGTCACTAACTGATTCCTAGGAAGTGGGGGGCAGTTTAAATGTTTTAATGAGGCCAGCAGCTTATGATTTAGCCGGGGAACACACCAGACCCTGGAGAGGTGGGACATTTATGGGAGGAGGGAAACTGGAGATATCTTGGAGGGAAAAGTTCAACACCTCTTGGAGAGCAGGTGGAAGCAGCAAGGTTTCCTCAGTATCTGCTGCTCCTTCCGGCCCCACTCACCCTCGTACTCCCCCAGATCTGGGGATGGGGCACTTCTCTCCATGCCCAGGTTATCTGACAGCCTCGCTCCCTCTCTCCTGGAGGCCTCGAGTTGGAAGCTTACTCACATCGTGTTCCACCCAGGGCTCTGAATCCAGCTCCGTACTCTGCTCTCTGCTTGACTGGAAGCAAAGTCCACCGACCAGGCTGATTGTCAGACAGGCAATCTGTCAAGAGGAAAATTCCCTTGGTGTCCTGTTAATGTTGCTTCTCCTGTGGGGAAAAAAAGCTGTGTTTTACATCTGAAACTCCACCTGCAGTCGAGGCAGATAATTCCAGGCCGTTATGGAGCTGTCTACTGACTGAAACAAAACCCTCGGAACGTGGTGGGATCAAAGTGTGTAGACTTACCGAGTTACACAATAAATCATTGTTATGTAATTAACAAGACACCTCAAACTTGCCGTGTGCTTGAAAAGACCGGTGACATCAGGCCTGGAGTTCCCAAAGAACTCTGGCAGTGGGTTCCCCGGACCTTAGCACTGTGACTGCCGCAGGACATAGACTGGAATGACTGATCAACAGCTCCATCATAGTTGGATCTTATGGTGGTTGGATGAGGTGCAATGAGATTCATGGGACAGCATCATCTCTGGCACAAAACTGATGGGCAGAACAACCTGTTGCTCTGAAGCAAATATTATGCAATTCCCACAAGAGTACCAACTTCTCAAAACTATATCTCTCTGGATCAAGCTAGAGTGGGGTTTAATGCCAGGGACAATAAATACTGGCAGAGCAATGCATCTCCGTTCATTAGTAAGTTTGTCTTCCAATGGTTATTTATCTGATGACTTATGCCATCTCTTCATATCTCCTCAGTCGGACGAGTGGATCATTTAAGGTGTCTGTGAGCCGTCTGTCAATATCACAGACGATAGGAATGACCCGTGACAGCACTGGCCGCCCAGCTCTCCGAAGCGTTGCCTGCTCAGCCAATATTGGGAAAGTGGACGTCAAGTTCACCAAAAGAAAAAGGTAATGTACAAATAAATTTATAAAAGAAACGTCTGCATATTTCAATTTTCATTCACGCTCCAGTTTTCTCTCCCCCATGCTCTTCCGTGCCATGATGCAGCTTTACAGGATGTTGGTTAGGCCACTCTTGTAGTACTGTGTACAGATCTAATCATTCCAATGCAAGAAGAAGGTAGAGATTTTGGAAAGGGTGCAGAGAAGGTTTAACAGAATGATGCCTGGATTAGAGAGCATTAACTACAAGGAGAAGTTAAACTTGGATTGCTTTCTCTGGAAACCCAGCGGTTGAGGGGAGACCTGATAGGAATGATCAGCCATGATCACATTGAATGGGGGTGCTGGCTCAAAGGGCCAAATGGCCTACTCCTGCACCTATTGTCTATTGTCTATTGCCTATTGTCTATATTTAAAATTAGGAGAGGTGTAGATAAGGTTGACAGTTGGAATCTTTTTCCCAGCATGGACATATCAAATAATAGAAGGCATAGCTTTAAGCTGAGAGGGACAAAGTTTAAAGGAGATGTGTGGGGCAACTATTTTACCCAGAGGGTGGTGGGTTCCTGCACAGCACTGCCTGTGATGGTGGTGGAGGCAGAAACAATAGCGGCATATTGTAAGAGGCTTTTAGATAGGCAAGTTAATATGCAGAGTAGAGCGATATGGATTAGGTGTATTCAGATAAAAGTTACTCTTGGCAAGATGTTCAGCACAGATATTGCGGCTTGTAGGACCTGCTCCTTGGTTGTACTCTACTATGTACTTGCTCTCTCTCTCTTACCCTTCTGCAGTCTCAGCTCATGGGGATATGATAAATTTAATGCCGGTGGAATTTGAGTGCATGTACTGGCGGGCAGGACGATGGTATTTGCAAGGATGATGAGAGTTGGTCTTGGCATCATCCAGCAGGAACTTCGTTTTTTGCAGACATCCAAAGTAATTTTCAGCGCACCTTATGATAAACGTCACTGCACTATAGAGGACTATGGGTCAAATGCAGGCAAATGGGACTCACACAGAACGGCAACCTGGTTAACATGAAAACTGCGGGCTGAATGGCCTGTTTCCATGCCATATGGCTCCTTGACTATAATTCTGGGAACCAGGGGGAGGAATCCATCCTGGTATAATAGGAACGCCACAGAGGCCAAGACTCGAGCTAGTCCTGAGCTTAATGCTCAGTTGTCAATGGCACAACAGCACAGAAATAGAAGATCCAACACGCAATACCGTCAACCTGGAATTATAACTCAGTCTGCCCCTCATGGAAGCTGCCTGATCCGCTGAGGATTTCCAGAGCTTCCTGATTTATTTTTGAAATGCAATTGATGGCCTTGAAATCTGAAACCAAAGACCATGGCAAATGGACACATGAGATATTTAATGCTGCCTTAATAAATACATCCTGGTGGTAAATGTGAAGAGCAAATGGGGAGGAATTCTGAGTCCAAGTCAGAGGCCTCCCGTTGGAGACGCATTGAGGTGTTTGGGATAGCGTTGACCCAGAGCATTGATGAAGTGTTGTCACAGTAGGGTGCAGGTGAAGTCCAGGTGCAAAGTTGTTACAATGCAAAAGGATCCAACCCACTGGGCCCATCTTCCACCTGGGTAGCATCTGTGGTGGGAAATGGAGAGAAGTGGTGGGGCAGGAGCTGGCAAGTGAAAAGTCGATTTATGCAAAGGAAGGTTTGGCAGATGAGTCAGATGGCTGAGAGAAGGTTGAAGATAGTGACCAAGGCTGCAAGTGAGAAGTGGAGAAGACAAGAGTGCAAATTGTGGTCTGTTAAGAAAGGAAGGAGTGAAGTGTAGCACCAAATGGTGGGTAAGAGTGAATGCAGGTAAAATATCACCTCCACACTTAACCTGAGTGTTTTCTGTATTTGAGAGTGTCTGCACAATGCAAAGATTTATTTTGTTTTGACTGTAAAATTGTCTGTGTTTTGACTGTGTGTCTGCACAGTGGTAAGATTTTTTTTGTTTTAACCAAGTAAAATTGTGCTTTGCAGATGGTTGTATAATCTGTTCCGCAGATTCCTCGAGTCACCCATTCGTAAAGCTCTTAACAAACAGGTAGGTCAGCTTCCCTCACCATTCATATTCAATAGTTATGCTGTTAACCTGCACAGCATTCGAGCTGTATAACTCATGGTGGAGTCTGTGTCAAACATGGTAATCTCCTCATTGTCATTTACTATTTCTTTGATACAGATTTGTCCTAAAGTCTCCAGTGCACTCAGCGGATTGGAAAACGATCTAAAGACCATGGAAAGTATGTTGTTTTACATTCTCCCTCCTCATTCTTCCATCACCTTCCAAAAACTCTCAAAATTTCTGCTTCCTATTTTCCAGAAGCTGTCTCCACCCTTGCTCTCCTTTCCCCCCACCTGGCTCCATCAGCTCTTTTTTGCTTATCTCCACCTATCATCCATCTGACTGTCCCAATACCGTTCATCCTTCTCCCCCCCACCGCCCCCCCCCCCCCCAACCCCTTCTGGCTCAACCTCCCCATTGTCCTTCACCCCTCCTCTGTCCACCTTCACCTATTAGTTCCTATTCACCTTTCCCCCTCCGCCCTCTTTAGATGGCTGCCCCCCCCCCCTCCACTCTCAGTCCTGATGCCGGGTTTTGACCTAAAATGTTGATCATTTTGTGATCCCCCTTGCCCTTACAATGGTTGTTTGACCCACTGAGTTCCTCCCCAGTATGTTTTTTACTCCAGATCCCAGCAGCTTTGGTTTATTTGAAGGATATCTCAAAGTGCTCAGCAACCAATTAAATAAATATGAGACCAGTAACTTGTGGCAGAGAAAGATGACTGAGCCAAGCTATGTCCAGACCATATAGAGGTTAAAGCTGAGAGTACAAGATCTGTACGTAATTTGATCAGGATGGAAGAACTGGATACACAAGTGACAACAAAAAGAAGTTTTGTAAACCTTGGGATTGAGGTCTGTGACTAGTGGTGTGCCTCAGGGTTGCTGTTGGATCCATTTGTGATCTATGTCAATGATTTGGATGAGAACATACATGGCAAAATTAGCAAGTTTGCAGATGATGTAAAAGTGGGTGGTATTACAGATAGTGAACATGGATGTCAAAAATTGCGTTCAGTTCTGGGCACCATGTTACAGGAAAGATGTTGTCATTGGAAAGGGTACAGGGAAGATGTGCATACAAGATCTGTACATTAATTTGATAATGATGGAAAGGCTGGATACATAGGTGACAACACAAAGAAATTTTGTAATAGTTGAAATCTAAAGGATTTTAATGCAGGTGGTGATGGTACCTCATCGTTAAGAACCAGGACTTCAGAAAGCAATCAGTTGCTTTTTTTTTCAAATTTCAAAAGTGGTTTAATATTGAGCAGTGGGGAATAGAAAGAAGTAAAAATAAGGGTGGAACAGATGATAAACAAAGTAGCAAGAACAACTAATAAATGAAGGGAAAATTACAGTAAAACAAGATGACAACTTTAAAATATAATCAATGTGGATAGATATGTTACAGTTGTACAAGACATTGTTTTATTTATTTATTTTTATTTTTTATTTATTAGAAGTAAGTACATTACATTTTAATGGTACCTTTTTACAGGTTCCCAGAATTATCAAAACATTATTTGTACAACTTCCTTTTTTTTTAAAAACATTTTTTTTAGAAAGAAATGAGAAAGAAAGTAGTGAAGAATAGACTAGTGAGTGTAGAGTGAAGAAAGAAATGTGAGAAAGTAAAGCAGAAAGGAGATTCTCCCACGCAACCAGTCGATTTTTTTTTTGATATTCTTAATCAATTTTCAGTCAAACCCAGAATTTTTCATTTTATGATGATATTACACCGCATGATTCCACAAGGTCAATAAATGGAGACCAACACGTTAAGAATTGGTCTTTTTTTTCTATTAGGAGGAGTCTCATTTCTTCCAAATGTGCCGTTTCCAACATATTACCAATCCATATTTTGAGTGTTGGTATAGTAGCCTTTTTCCAAAATTTAAGTATGAGTTTTTTCGCTATTATTAAACCATAATTAAAAAAATGAGATTTGGGATATATTTAATTTATTTACATCTCCAAAGATAATAATTTCCATGCTAGGTTCCATTTTTATCTTCAATAAACTAGTGAATATATCAAATATATCACACCAAAAACTTTGAAGTTTTATGCAAGAAACGAAAGTGTGTGTAAGATTGGCATTTTGAGAAAGACATTTATCACAAATTGGTGCGATATTTGAATAAAATTTATTCAACCTAACTTTTGAATAATATAGTCTGTGTAATATTTTAAATTGAATTAAATTGTGTCTAGAGTTAATCGAACATTTATGTATATATATCAAATACCTCTCCCATGTTTCTTTAGAAATTTTTATCATTAAATCTTTTTCCCAGTCTTCTCTAATTGCCTCTGTTGAAGGCAATTCTCTATTAAGAATACTGTTATATAGATATGATATTAATTTTTGTGAGTCTGCCTTAATATTCATTGCTTTTTCCAGTGGGTCTATCGTTATATTCTGTAATCTTGGTATATATTTTTTTATAAAGTCACATATCTGTAAATGTTTAAAGTATTGGTTATTATTCAAATTAAATTTTGATTTTAATTGTTGAAATGATAATAAATTTTCCATTTCATACATGTCACCCAACTTTTTAATTCCCAGTCTTTCCCATTGTCTGTATGTTTTATCCATAATAGATGGTTTAAATACCGGGTTATTCACTATTGGTGTTAATGAAGATAAATTTCTTAATTTTAAATTTAATTTTATTTGTTTCCAAATTCGAATTATATTGTGTATAATTGGATTCTTCTTATATAATATATTATTTAATTTTATCGGGGAGAAGAGGATCGCTCCTAAATCATAAGGGAAACAATCCTCTTTTTCCATTCTTA
This sequence comes from Okamejei kenojei, assembly GCA_035221665.1. Classification (NCBI taxonomy): domain Eukaryota; kingdom Metazoa; phylum Chordata; class Chondrichthyes; order Rajiformes; family Rajidae; genus Okamejei; species Okamejei kenojei. The sequence goes on along the minus strand of CM069150.1, from coordinate 8,723,588 downwards.
TCCACTCCATCTGTTGAGAAGGACAATCCAACCAATAAATAATATTCTTAATATGCACTGCCCAATAATAATATAAAAAATTAGGCAGTGCAAGTCCCCCTACATCTTTAGGTTTACACAAATGATTTATTTTAATTCTATGTGCTTTGTAGTCCCATATAAAATTAGTAATATTAGAGTCTAGTTTAAAAAAAAATATTTTGTATATGTATTGGTATGGATTGAAATAAATATAATATTTGTGGTAGCACTATCATTTTTATAGCATTTATTCTGCCAATTAATGATAGTGGGAGCGTTTTCCAAAATGTAATCAAAGCGTTCAATTTATTTAACAGAGGACTAAAATTAGCGTTAAATAATGATTTATATCTTCTGGTAATTTGAATACCTAAATACTTAAATTTTTCCATTGCAATTTTAAATGGAAATTTTAATAGGTGATTCGCTTTCTGAGGATGTAATGACATAATTTCACTTTTATTCCAATTTATTCTATATCCAGAAAAGGAACCAAATTCCTCTATTACATTTAATACGTTTGGGATACTCGTTTCTGAATTTCTAATATATAAAAGTATATCATCCGCGTATAATGAAATTTTATTATTAGAGTCCATAGAATTATGTCCCTGATTTTAATGTAATCAGGTACCTCATCGTTAAGAACCAGGACTTCAGCAGCAATCAGTTGCTGATGTAAGTGATGTGTTTTAGAAACCGAAGGATGGAGTGCTGACAACAGACTTGATATGGAGTAAAGCGAAAGCTCATTGAGGAGCCATTGAGGATGCTAAGCTGTTGTTTCATTTCAACTCTCCAAGAGCTGGGGAAGGTCAAGAGTCAGACTAACTGTGCCACTATAAGTCCACACGTAGACCTGGAACAGGAGCCAAATGCAGTCCTCACCTTTCACCCTGGTGGTAGCCAAAAAACAATCTGGATTAAGAATTTGTAATTTTTTGTACTGATATTTTATATTTCATGTTCTTTTCCCTCTGTGTTCTTAGTATCGTTCAAAATTAACCCATTTGCTGAGGTTGACTATTCACTGGTTAATCAAATTCAATTCTCAAATGACGCCATGGACCTGGATTTTAAGGTATGCCCTGACTCCTGGGGAGGGGAGGGTGATTTGAGTGTACATGGGCAATTGGATGGGTTGACATTTGAGCTGTTTCATAGTTCTGCTGCCTTTAGACTTATCCAAAATTGTTTTGGGTTCTCCATTTATAAGTTGCCAGTGGTCTTGTGATGGATATTCACTATCCAGGCTCTAAAGTCTTGTTGCTACCCTCAATGTTCTAGCACAACAGAAGCTGACCTAAGTTCAGAAAAGCTTAATGTTAATTAAGATAAACTTCTATGATGCACTTTGTCCATCACCGTGACATTATCTGACCATGACATCCTTAAGAGTTTGGTCCTCCTGTACCAAGAACTGTGGGACCAGTAACCCACCCACCTCTTGAATCCTTGGTTGACGTTAGGACCAAGGCAGTGATGGTCTGTGACCTTGTGGTAGATTCCACAGGCAACAGAAGTTTCAAAGATAATTTATATTCAGAAGTTTGAAAATAGTTGTGTTGTTAAAAACAATGTTATTGACCAGCTCTTTCCATTATCAGTGCATTTTGTAGTTTCAAAGGTCTATTTGTGTCACGTATACTTCCTGCAGTCTATGAGATTTGACATCTAATTCTTTTTATAGGGTCAATTCTACAGAGTGGGACAAAGGAAAGATCCTCCCTTCAAGCCGCCTGCAATCAGCCTTCCCAGTCAATCCACTCACATGTTGTACTTGGGAATATCTGATTTCCTTGCTAACTCAGCGGCATTTGTGTATTATGAAGCAGGAATCTTACAAACGAAAATCACTGATAACCTGGTGGGTAAAAGCCATTCTTTCATCATTCAAAGGTATAGTTTAGTTTACTTTAGTTTAATTTAGCAATAGTGTTACGTGTGCCAAGGTACAATGAAAATCTTTTTTGCTGCATACTATCCAGTCAGCAAAAGGACTTTACAGGTGCACAACTGATTTTCTGGCAAGATATGGTCTGGCACCTCCTACAGTCCAGACAAAATAACGAGAGTGCACTTGAAATGCCACCCTGAAGTCCTCCTGAAAATGTGGGGCCTAGGCCAGGTGAGGGGCCTGATCTCGACCTCATCTGGACTTCTGTGGCCAGACCTCTGATCAGCAGTTTGAATTTGCCCACTGCAGCCGGGGCTCTGGAACTCCAGCCCGGCTGGACCTGGTGGATCCGTTCCCATAGCTGACTTGCGAGGCCGATTATGTGGGCCATTATCTCGGCCCACCAGTGGCTAAGGCGGACCTTTGCGGTACCATGTGACTGCCCGGGTTCAGTCCTGGCCTTTGATGCTGTCATGCCTGAGTTTGCGTGTTCTCGCCGTTGCCGCGTAGGTTTGATCCAGAGGCTCAAATATCCTAACACATCCCAAAGACAGCGAAATAGGCTGATTAGCTGCTGAACATTACTTCCAGTGTAATTGGTAGGTGGGAGAATTGGGGCTGCCATTTTACATGTGTGATAGAACAGGTTACGAAATAAATGTGGAAGCAGGAGGGCTATTATAAACTCAATGGGCCCAATTGACTCCTAAATTGAGGGGAAATAATGATATGAAGATGAAGCATAGATTAAGAAGAAGAACTAGTGTATTGGTTAATAACTTTCAGTAAATCCAAATTTATTAATAGAGCTTCTTTACAGTTTACAGTTGAGTCTATTGTCACGTGTACCGAGGTACAGTGAAAAGCTTTTGATGCGTGCTATCCAGTCAGCAGACAGACAATAGACAATTACAATCGAGCCATTTACAGTGTATAGATACATGATAATGGAATAACGTTTAGTGCAAGGTAAAGCCAGCAAACTCCAATCAAGGATAGTCCGGGACTCACCAAGGAGGTAGATAGTAGTTCAGGACTGCTCTCTGGTTGTGGTAGGATGATTCAGGTGCCTGATAACAGCTGGGTGGTCCAGGCAAAGTTGATGGTGATGTGGGCTCCACGGAATTTAAAGTTTTCGACCATCTCTACATTGGCGCCATTAATGTAAACTGGGATATGTGCACCGCTTACTGACATTGAGAGAAAGGTTGCTGTCTCAATACCAGGACACGAGGTTCTCGATTTCCCTCCAGTACTCCGTCTCATCATTATTTGATATCAGGCCCACAATGGTGGTGTCATCTGCAAATTTGAAAATTGAATTAGATTTGTTCATGGCTGCACAGTCGTGGGTGTACAAAGAATAAATAAGGGATTGAGAACGTAGTCTTGTGGAGCCCCCTTGTTGAGGATAATCCTCATAGAAATACTAGTGAAGTACTATTTTCTTTGCAATAACTTTAATAATACTCCAGGTTTTTGTCAATTGAATCCTGCAGTTATTTACAAATCCAACCTCAGAATTGCAGTTGTGTTTGAAATCCACACCAACTGTTCAATACACTTGCCTTTCAAGATTGTACAATGATACAGTTCCACAAATGACCAAAAGTAAAATTGGCTAATTCCTTTCTGTTTTCCTCAGATTCCACCACAATCTCCTATCAGATTAAACACAAAGTCCTTTAGTGTAATCGTACCTCAGGTAAGTGTTTCATGGGTCTGTACAGCTCCTTATCCCATATCACTTTTGTTAATGTATCATGATTCTTTGCACGTTACTCTATGATGGGAGATATGAGCATTACCAATGCAAAATACTGTGGTTTCTGAAAACATGAAATAAAAATAGCATAGAATACTGATGCTTAGAGACTAGGCACAATCTCAGGGGAAGAAAATGGTTAATGACAAAAATATACTTCTTAACAGCTGGAGAAGCTCTATCCTAACTTGCCGATAGAAATGCACCTGCGAGCCACTCGATCGCCAGTTCTGCAGGTTGCAACAAACAACATCAACGTTCAAGCATTTGGTGCATTTGACGTGTGCGCAGTCCTGCCAAATTCATCCCTTGCATCACTTTTTGTCCTGAACCTTGTAAGTACTAAAATCTACTTCTGCTGTAATACCTCTTAAATTTTACAGTTGACAAAACTATTGCCGTGAGAAATCTCCCTTATTATTTTGTCTTGTAGGAAGCGAGCGTCTCTGCACAGGTCCACCTCCTTCAGACAAAACTGATTGGATCTCTACAACTGAATCAGTAAGGAAAATAAAACTGAAAGACTTTTCATGCACTCACATGGGCCCAGTTTGCTGATGGAACTTCACCTGTAAAAAAAAAAAGTCATGGTTAAATTTAGTGCAGACAAAATCCTCAAATGTTTAGATTGTGGCTTCACTCCATAACCTTCTGAGGTATATTCATGGCATATTCATTCTATCTTACTGAATGCACAGCTAACATTTAATACACTGATAGCTAATGACAGTCAATATTGATTAAATATTTTTGCATATTTCATTAACCTAGCTTAGACCCTTGATCTATGTTACTAGTTACCTCAGAAAGGGTTCCTACAGTATATTAGGATGAATCAACCAGATTGTTCTGCGGCTCCTGTCTAGTGACATTGAGTGGACTTTGTGCAAGTGTGTACATTGATCATGATGAAGTTCTAGCAACTAATTTGCACCAACTCGCTCAAACTCAGCCAAAAGGGAGAGCTGTGTTGGGAGATCATTATATCCCGAGAGAACTGATGCCCTTCAAATTGATTAAAATCTCTTTCCAAAGCTGCAAAAAATTAAAGATAAGGAGGTCTTTATCTCTGTCAGACATGTTTAAATTAAGCCCTTCTGCCTGCATTGGCTCCATGTCCCTCCATTCCCTGCATGTCTATCTAAAAGTCTCTGAAACACCACTGTTGTAATTGCCTCCATCACCACAGTGGCAGCGTGTTCCACGCATCTATCAACCTCTGTGTAAAAATAACTTCCTGCAGGTCTCCTTTAAACTTAACCAAGGTTAATTCCCGGGATGGCGGGGCTGCCATATGATGAAAGAATGGGTTGACTGGGCTTGTATTTACTGGAATTTAGAAGGGTGAGATGGGGATCTTATAGAAACATATAAAATTCTTAAAGGATTGGACAGGCTAGATGCAGGAAAAATGTACCCGGGGTGTTGAGGGAGTCCAGAACCGGTTTGAGAATAAGTGGTAGGCCAGTTATGACTGAGATGAGGAGAAAGCTTTTTCACACAGAGAGTTGTGAATCTGTAGAATTCTCTGCCACAGAAGGCAGTGGAGGCCAATTCACTGGATGTTTTCAAGAGTGTGTTAGATTTAGCTCTTAGGGCTAATGGAATCAAGTGATATGGGGTAAAAGAAGGAACAAGGTTCTGATTGTGGATGATCAGCCATGATCATATTGAATGGTGGTGCTGGCTCGAATGGCCAAATGGCCTACTCCTGCACCTATTTTCTATGTTTCTATTTTTCTACTTTACCCCTCTGAACCTACAGCTTTGTCCTCTGGTATAAATAACTTTATTTCTGCTGCAAAGTGTAAAGTAAGTCAACCAGAAGGCTGAGACTTTCTACAAAAGCATTAAATCAGGGCAGGAGGTTTTCAATTGTGCTATCCTAACAAATGGCAAATCCAACCAATAAATATATTCAAAAGTGAACCAATATCTCTTCTATTGAACAGAACAATCAGTCAATGGCTACAACTTGTCTCATGCTCCTGAGAATCACTATTGGTTCTTCTCACTGTTACAATATTACTCTTATTTATTTTCTTGACCATTATTACCCATTGACCATTATTAACGTTGAAGACCAACGTCTGTTGAAGTTTGCAATCCTTAACATCTGAAAGGAAAGAAAACTGTTTCCTGCAGCCCTGAATGTGGCAAAGGATAAAGCGGAACTGTGTGCTAGGACAGCTCTGAGAGAGAAAGGGTCGGTGGTGTTGCAGGGAGAGGTCAAGGGCATGCGTGCACTGAGGCGTGGCGATATGTCTGGACCTCAGGATGCAAAGAGAACAGCGCCTCGAGAAATGCGGGATAGTTTAAACATGCCTGTGATCCAATCCTGCCCATTAAAGAATTCAGTGCAAACCAAAGCTGCCATTATATTTGTTGCATGTTGCCTCATTTCACTGTACCATTATCTATTGGAGGAGTTTAAAGTCACATTGCACAAACATTGTTAAAAAAAAATCTTCCTTTGTGATATAATAGTGTTTTGCTCTTTTACTTTGTTTTTTGTACAGTCTGAAATTATCTCTTGGACGTTCTAATGTTGGCCCTGTTCCGGTAAGAAAATCTTCTTGTATGTTTTTAAGTATCTCATATTCTGCTTGGGTAGCTTATAACCCAATGGCATGGGCATTGAATTCACCAATTTAAGGTAACTAGCAATCTACCCCCCTCCCTTCTTCCCGAACCCCCTCCTGGATGTACCTATTTCTCCAATTTCCCTCTGCTTCTATCACATTCCCTCCTCTAGCTTCACAATTCACAACTATTTCAAACCTGCCTTATCATTTCTAGCCTTCGTCCACCCATCTCCTTTTCAAAACCCTCTCACCTGCATCAACCTGCCAGGTTGTATCCTGTTTGTTCTCTTTTCCAGCTTTATACATCCCCCCCCCTAGGCAGTCTGAAGAAGGGTCCCAACCTGAAACACCATTTATCCATGTTCTCCAGAGATGCTGCCTGACCTCTGAATTACTCCAGCACTTTGTGTCATTTTTTTTGTCTTATTTGGGTGAGATGACACTTGATTCACACACACCATATGAAGTATTTATGGACAAGATCTTTTCTGAGCTTAACTCAGAAGTGTCTATCACAACATTTGAAAAGATAATTCTCAGATAACATGAATGAAACAGTTGTTTCTTGTATGTTGTCTAAACAGTTGTTAAAAATCCAAGTTTCATGCAATCAAAACAAAATAAAATGTACAAAAGGAAAATACTGTGGATTTTAGTTTAGTTTAGAGATGCAGCGCTCACTGAGTCCGCACCGACCAGCGATCCCCGCACATTAGCTCTACCCTATACACACAAGAGACAATTTAACATTCATACCAAGCCACTTAACCTGCAAACCTGTACGTCCTTGGAGTTTGGGAGGAAACCAAAGATCCTGGAGAAAACTCACGCAGGTCACGGGAGAACGTGCAAACTCTGCACAGATTGCACCCGTAGTCAGGATTGAACTTGGTTCTCTGGCGCTGTAAGGCCGTAACTCCACCGCTACGCCACCATAAATACTGTTGATGTTGAAGATTTTAAATACAATCAGAAAATGCTGCAATATCTTCAGGGGTGGTGGATGCAGACTTCTAAGGGTGATGATCAATCAACACCTTGTGCTGTGATGATAATCATGTGGTCCCAGATAGCAAACAACAGTAGTTCCGAATGTGGAGACATTATCCAATCCTTTCCCACCTACATCCAGGCTACCCTCTAGCACACAGTTTCCAATTCCTCAGCCCAAACCTCCTAATCATTACCATGGATGTCCAGTCCCTTTACACTACCACTCCCTGTCTGGAAGGCCTTAGGGCTCTCCATTTCTTCCTAGAACACACAACCAACCAGTTTCCCTCAACTTACACTCACCACCTATCGGAACATATTCTCACCTATAGCAACAATTACTGATATCTCTAACTCTCTGAAGGTTGAGGGTGATTTGGGTCAAATGTCTCCATTGTTGATTTCTCTGTCTCCGTTTCAGGATATCTGAGTTGTTCTCTTTCTTCATTAAAGGTGGTTTACCCCCCCTCTTCCTCCACCCTAGCAGTAGTGAATGAAGCCCTCACCCATGTCTCCTCAAATCCTATGGTTCTGCTCCTCCTTCCAGACAGAGCCAGGATAGAACTCCCTGGTCTTTACCACACCGACCTCTGCATCCAACACATCATTTTCCAACATTATTATCAGCATCACGAGTCACATCTTCCCCATCTCACTTTTTTCCTCTTTCCACAGAAACCACTGTCTTTGCGACTCGTTGGTTCATTTTAATGACTAACGTGGACTTGGTGGACCGATGGGCCTATTTCTGTGTTGGGTCTCCCCACGATCATACGTAAATTAGCCAAAACAGCTGTCTCTAGTAGATCTGTTCCTCTCCACTGAAATAAATGTAGTCACTGAGACTTTGTTAGTTCTAACCTGGGTCAGCATCCTCTCCAGATTCCTCAATGAGCTAACTGGAAGCTAACATTCTAACTTTCAACCCCACGAGCAGTTCTGCTCAAGGGTGCGGTCAAAAGGACCATAGTGAGGACATCCTGGGAAGCTTGAGACTGCCTTGTTCATATGAGTGGCCTTTGGGTTGTCAATTCCAGCCTCCCCACAATTATGTTGTATACTATCACTCCCTACTCCCCACCGTAAACGTTACATTATCCTAGGATATTAAACTGAGAGGAACTTTTATAACATTTTCTTTCTCATCATGTTTTGTTGAAGGTGGCTGGTCTGGAACTGATAATGAACATTGCAGTAAAGTTAGTGGTGTTACCAAAAGTCAATTGTAAGTACATGATGGAGACTGTATCACAGTAAAAAAGATGGTGATGATGGGGATTTCTCATTTTAGAGAAATCTCATTTAGATGACGAAGTTTTCTCTAGTGCGTGCTGAATTTCATAAGCTTTAGTCTAGAAAAAATTACCTTTGCTCATTTGCCCCTGCAGGGTAAATATGCTGTTCTGAGACTTTGGTTTGCCAATGAAAGATTTTACTGACTTGATCATTGTATTGTATTGTAATTGTAATGTGAATTGCCAAATAGTAAATGCATGGATCATAATAGGAATTCTATTCTTCGCTAAGTCCATTGAAGTTAAAGGGGGCCTCCATCATATCCCATTCTTTGATAAAAGATAGGAAGAACATTAAATTATCAACCTCAGTTCATCACAAACCTCAATGCCCTCCCCTCCCTCTCCCCCCCCCCCCCATTTTTCCCCAGCTCTTTTCCCTGTGGTCCACATGGATGTGTGCCCATTATTCCCACTGCCCAGCCCTCCTTTCCTCTCTACCTCCCCCCCCCCCCCCCCCCACCATCCCTTTCTACTTACACTCCTTCCTCTGGCTCCACAATCAAGCCCCCCCCCCAACACACCTGTGTCCACCGACCACTTACCTGGCTTTCACCTGCCCGCACCTCATTTCCAGCTTGCTCTTCCCAATACAATCAGTTTGAAGACGGGTCCCGATCTGAAACATTACCTATCCACGTTTCCCCAGAGATGCTGCCTAACCTGCTGAGTTACTCCAGCACTTTGTGTCTTGTTTTCCAGGAAATAGAAGGTAGGGTAAAGGTAATGCTATTGGAAAAGAGGGAAGAGGATTAGACTTTATTGCCTTCCATCACAGTGAGGAATGGCCTACTCCTGCACCTAATTTCTATGTTTCTATGTTTCTATGTGAGGAATGTGGGGAATCCGCTGTGTTGGATGTTTATGTAACTTTTATGTAGTTGTGTGTCTTGTTGCTTTTTTTTTGTATGGCTGTATGGTAATACGAATATCACTGTACCTTAATTGGTACACGTGACAATTAAAGACCTTTGAAACCTTTGGAACCTTTGGATAGATAGGCTAGGAAATAATATTTACAAATAAGTTGAATGATCACTTAATACAGTTGGATAGATGGGTGCAAGAAGAATATTTGCAAATTACCCCAGGATCAGACCAGATCAGTCTGAAGAAGGCTGATGTTGTCATAGATACAGCAGGATAGATACAGCATGGAACCGGGCCATTCAGTCCAATTTGCCCACATTGATCAATATGCCCATTTACACTTGTCCCACCTTCCCGCGTTTGACCTATAATCCTCTAAAGCTATCTTTTCCATGTACCCACCAAAATGCCTCTTAAAAGTTAGAATAGTATCTGCCTCAACTACCTTATCTGGCAGCTTGTTCAATATACCCACCACTCTTTGTGTAAATAAGTTAACCCATAGCATTCCCCCTGTCATCTTAAACTTATGTTCTCTGGTTCCTGATTCCCCTACTCTGGGCAAAAGACTGCGTTTACCCATTCTTCTCATGATTTTGTACATCTTTATAAGATCACCTCTCATCCTCTTGCGCTCCAAGGAATAAAGTCCAAGCCTGCTCAACCTCTCACTATAGCTCAGGCTCCCAAGGCCTGGCAAAATCCTTGTAAATCTTGTCTGCACCCTTTCCAGCTTGATAACATTTTTTTCTGACCAAAACTGAACGCAATACTCTAAATGTGGTCTCATCAATGTCTTATACATATCCTCCTAACCTCTATACTCAATACTCTGACTGATGAAGGCCAATGTGCCTAAAGCTTTATTGACCACCCTATCTACCATTGATGCCATTTTCAAGGGACTATGTACCTGCACTCCTAGATTGCTCTGCTCTTCAACAATCCCCAGAGCCCTACCGTTCACTGTATAGGTCCTGCCCTTGTTAAACTGCCCAAAATGCAACCCTCACACGTTTTTTGCATTAAATTCCATCAACCATTCCTCAGCCCATGTGCCCAACTGATCAAGTTCCTGCTGCAAATTTTTACAACCATCTACACAATCTACAATATCACCCACATTTGTGTCATCTGCAAATTTTCTGATCATGCCTTGTACGTTCTTATCCAAATCATTGATATAGATGACAAAAAATGGGCCCAGATCCAAACCCTGAGGCACACCACTAGTCACAAGCCTCCAGTCCGAAAAGCAACTTCCACCATCACCCTTCCATGAAGCCAATTTTCTATCCATTCCTCCAGGGGTCCACTTGATTGCACCTGCCCCATGACTCCTTCTTGCCCAGAGTCTCAATATCTCTTGTCATCTAACTTACCTCACGCCACCTGCATTGCCCTTCACTCTAACAGGAACATGCATGCCGTTGACAAAAACATCACACTTTCTTGACATTCCTTTTCCTACAAACAACCTGCTCCAATCAACTTGAGTGAGTTATTGTCTTATAATCTGAAAGTTGGCCTTGCCCCAATTTAGAATTTTAACTTGTGGGCCTGCCATGTCTCTATCCATAACTATCTTAAACCTAATGGTCCCAAAAAGTAAAAATGCAGACTATTTTTTAAATGCTGAGAGATTGAGCAGTGTTGGTGTTCATTGGGACCTGGATGTACTTCTACACAAATCACTGCAAGTTAACAAGCAGAAACAACATTGATTAGGAAGCAAGTGATATGCTGGCTTTCATTACAAGTGGAAATGAGTAATTTTGTTTAGAGATGCAGCACGGAAACAGGCCCTTCGGTCCACCAAGTCCGTGCCAACCAGTGATCCGTGTATGCTAGCCAATTCTGCACTCTCGGGACAATTTACAATTTTACCAAGCCAATTAACCTACAAACCAGTACATCTTTGGAGTCTGAAAGGAAACCAGAGCACCTGGGAAAAACCCATGCAGTCACGGGACGAACATACAAACTCCATCCAGATATTACCCGTAGTCAGGATCGAACCCAGGTTTCTGGCACCATAAAGCAGCAACTCTGCACCACTATGCCACCCCTAAAGAGGTAGATGGGGAAATATATCTTATTGTAATGCAATATGGTGCTGGTGAGAGACCACATCTGGAATATTATGTGGAGGCCTGATCGTTTTGCAGAAGAAAGAAAAACTGGCAAAGGGGGAGTGCAACAAAGGTTCATCCCGTGATTCCTGGGAAGTGAGGATTGTCCTTAAAGGAATGAGTAAGCGGGCTAGATCTTGAATTAAAATGAATGTGAGGTGATTTCAATGAAATGTGTCAAGGCTTGATAGAGTGGACTCTTGGGTGATGTTTTCCCCAGATCAGTGCTTGCAGTCTCAATTTAACCACAAAGTCAAGCATCCTCTACCTAACACAAGAATGCACTACCCTAGAATGAAGTGGAGGCTCGATCATCACAGATAGCCAAAATGGAGAGCAATAAACTTTTGGATGTTTGGAATTTGAGAAGGAAATTGTACCGACATAAAATACCAGACCTCATTGTGACGATATACTGTGCAGCTGTGAGGGGCAGAATGGCCTACTCCCACTTCTATTTCCTGTGTTGGGTCTTTTAAATGTTACAAAAAAATCTCATATTTTTCCTTACAGTGAAACTGGCCAATGGTGTTCCACTTCCAAATGTGAAAAACCTAAAGTTTTTAAATCCCAAACTTGTGGCGAACCAGGTGAGTAATTGTATTATATAAGATGGTCTAAATGATGCGAAATACGTGTGAATGAAGTTGGGTCAAAACAAATGTCATGAGGCCTCAGTTTCCCTTGAGGATATCGTTGAGCGGAGACGTATGAGAGACCTATATGTGACCTATGTTCACCTTGTCTCATCTTGGGAATATGGTTCTTTAAAAACTCACATTACAGTGCAGAGTTTCTACATCTCTTTTGGCCATCAATTATTATGTTATGACACCATTTATTAGTGTGATCCTGAGTCCCAATGACTTTAAAATAACTTTAGCATTAAATGTTTTGGTGCCCAACTTTTTTAAATGCTGAACTTTGAGAGAGTGCATTACTATGGGTGAAATTACCTTTCATGATATGGGTTTCAATTTAATCCCAGTGTAAGAAGTAAACACTGAGGCAGCTTAAAAATGTATAATCTTTTCCATTCCTCAAAAATTGTTGAATATTTAGAAAGATATCAAAAAGAGCATCAAGCTATTTTAAATACTAAAGCGGAGCACGAGCCTTTATTACAACTTAAAATGTTTACAACATTTTTGTTTAAGTACTGTAATCAGTTATGGTTCTTAGACTTTCTGGCGGCCATCTTGGGGTGGGAGTGGGTGCACAGATTTGTGACAATGGTTCCATGGTTGAGATGCTCCAGGTACATGACCAGGCTGGGGACGATGGGATCTTGGGGTCCAGCTTCATAACTCCCTGAAATTGGCAACGCAAGCAGAAAGAGTGGTAAGGAAGGTGTATAGTGTCCCTGCCTTCATTGGTTTTGGCATTGAGTATAAGAGCTAGGAAGTCATGATGCAGCTCTATATGGCTTTTGTTCAGCCACTTCTGGAAGAGTGCATGCAGCTATAAGAACGACAGTACAGGGAGGATGTAAGGTCTTTGGAGAGGGTGCTAGGGGTTTACCAGAAGGCTGCCTAGATTAGTTTTTATTTGCTACAAGGAGAGGTTGGACAAATTTGGATTATTTTCTCCAGAATGCAAAGGTTGAGAGGAGACCTGATAGAAGTATATAAAATTATAGACAGTCAGAACCTTTTTCCCAGAGTGGAAATGTCAAAGACTAGAGAGCATGGCTTTAAGGTGAGAGGGACAAGGTTTAAAGGAGGCAGATGCAATAGTTGTATTTAAAAAAACATTTAGATAAACACGTGGAATGAAGAGCTGTGGGATTGGTTAATCTTGGCATCATGTTCAACACAGACGTTGTGGGCTGAAGGGCATGTTCCCGTATTGTACTTTTGTAAGTTCTATGTTCTTGTAGGAGCAGATAAGGCAAATGGGAGTGTTCAAAGCCGTGAGCGAGCAATGAGAATGGACATGAGAAACTGGTTCCATGGGCAGGAGGCAGAACAGGGGGCAAGGATCTCGGGAGGTGACGTGGTGACCTGTTGTGATCAGAAATGCACTCCTGATAACGTTGCCAAAGCAGATCTAATAGTTACTTCCACAGAAGGAACTGGACATGTCCTTGTCATTAATGACCAGAGAGATGATATAATTAAAAACTCTTTCAAAACTCTTTCAAAGTCACTGTGGGCTGAATGGCCTCCTCTGGTGTTTGGTTTTGTTTCATGAGATATAAACAGTAAGCTGTGGCTTATCATGCATCTGGGACTATAGATTTAAACTGTGCTTTGAAGCATGTACTGGTGCCATGTGAAGGAAGGTGGGAGAGCATTATTTTAATGTTAATATCTTGCTTCTTTTCAGAATATTCTGGTGATTGCAACTGATGTTCAATATCATCCATAACCAGCCGATACTTTGATGGGAAAGACAACCAGTCACTGTCTGCTTTGGTTACCTTAAATGATCTGGCCATTTACTAAGATGGGATTTGATATAAGGCCACTGTTTCAATTTTCTGCATGTTGTCAAATATTAATTTCTGGCTTGTTGGCTTTTAATCCAATACATTGCAAAAAAAAAAAGCTATTGTTAAACTCTATGCAGAGTTTTTATAAATTTCCAAATCTGAACTTTTGTTTAGGACTTTCATGGCCAAGAAAATTGTGCAGAAAGAGATAGCCTCTGAAATCTTCCTGCAAACGCTTTTTGGGAAAATATAAAGCAAAGATCAGGAAATTAAGAGGAACCAAGCTTTTCCTCTAACAAGTAAAAGTAAATGTGAAGCTGCATCACTTTTGATCTCTATCTTTCTTTGAGAAAGGGGTTGCGAGACACTGTTGGTGTTTTGGAACAATTTTCATTTGAGCGCAACAATTTACGCTGACCACCAAACCGTGCAAATTCCTCAGCATATCTGTGCAAGGATATTTGTTATACCTACTAGTCTTGAAACAATCCGCAAACTCTCTGTGGAGGTGCCTTCACCTTTCTTGCTGAGCTGCACAAAAATAAAGATATGAAAGAAAAAGCAGATTTATTTATTTTTAGAGGTCAGAAATGAGAAGAAAAACCTACATGTTTTTGGTTGTGTGTTCTGCCAGTCATGATTTATCCTCCTCAGAGACACCTGATTAGCATTAGTTTTAAATCAATAGATTTCCCACACTTTCTTCTGGGGTTCCTTGTAATGTTTCCTTTAATTGATATACAAGCACTGACAATTACACATTGGGGCTTATATGACCCATCTTTCCAAGATGCATCTGAAATAAACCAATTCTGGGTATTCTTCAGAAATGAATATAAATGAATATTCCTCGAGGACTGAATCTTCTGATCCTTCCCACACACTGGCTGTTATTTCATTTGTCACAAGCAATTTCTGTTCACTATTGTGCCATCCAGTAGGCTCTGGTAATGGTGTTTACTGAACATGTAGGATCATTCATGATTTGCTTTGTGTAATAATGTTGTGGGCCTACTGTCAACACACTGATCACGAGAACTCATCATCAGAACTCTTTGAGGATATTTGGGTTTGGTAAACAAGTCCCAGCATTTCAACATGGCCCACATCATGAAAACAATTCAAAATTGTGGTTAACATAGGAAAGTAAGTAAGTTTATTGGCCAAGTATTCACATACAAGGAATTTGCCTTGGTGCTCCCACAAGTAACAACATGACATACAGTGACAGTTACGAATGACTCAGAAAACACTAAACATTAATAATAATAAAACATTAATGATAAAACACCATTGCAAACACCAAACAACAGCAAGTTTACAACAGCAAGTCCACACTGCATGGAAACACTGTGTTCTTTAATCTCTTAAATTTGAGGTAAAATCTGAAAATGCTGGAAACATTGAGCAGGTCAGGCGGCAGCATTGAAGAAGAAAGAGTTGATGTTTCAGGTCTGGAACCCTTTGTGAGAACTGATTATAGTTATGGGTCTAGGACCTGAGACATTAATTGTTTCTCTCTCCAGAGAGGCTGCCTGAGCTGCTGAGCATTGCCAGCGTTTGCTGATTTTATTTCAGATTTCCATTATCTGCGGTTTATTTTTACTTTTATTTTATTCTTCAATCTGAGATCAAGTTTTCATGCTACATACTCGCACAACACCTTGTGAGAAAATATTACTTCCCTAGTTTTGCTAGTATCATATTGTGAGAATTAAAGGTCTTCAAAATCCCAATGCTGATCACACTTCTAAAGCATTTATCTTCGTCAGTAACCATTACGGCCCTGCAAAACAATATTATCATAACTTCAAAATATACATTCTTGTATAATCACTTTAGTCAAGATATGAGAGGTTAGATTGAATTGCACATTCTATAAATAGCTTTAGTCAACATTACTAATGGTGACGTGAAAAATATTTTGATTAGCAAAGATATCAGTTGGAAATTAGAAAAGTACTGATGAAATTAGAAAAGTACTGATGTTATCTAGATGATGGATCTAGAGATCCAGATCCAATTCCTAGCACCGCAAGAGGGTTGAATCCAGTTGATGATATTTGGGATGTACAGATCTAATTCACAGATGGCTTTAAGGAAATGTTTTATCCTTATTGCTTCTACCTTTGATGTGATTCTGGGCCAGACACAGCCCCAAGTGAATTGACCATTCCAAAACTCCACAATAACAAAAATAGATGAAGATTTGGCCCAAGGACTGTGGTTCTGCAGGTCAAAAGCAAATCGTGCCCAGACAATCCTGTAAAGTCTTCATAAATATCATGCCACGTGACTGTGTTGTATTTGGATGCTGGCAGTGGGTCAGTCTTGTTGATATTCAGGGTGGGTTATATCACACATGATATGATATGTAATTGCCAAATGAGTTAGCTGGGGAAAGAAGGGTAGAAATAGTAACCAAGGCTGGAGATGATAAGCGGAGAAGACACAAAGAAGCAGATGGTGAAAACTGATAACAAAGGAAGGTGTGGATTGAAATGTGGATCCAATGGGAGGGATGAAGGATAGGGCCTGTTTCCATGCTGTATATTTAAACTAAACTCTAAACTACCCAGTGGAACCCCATGGGTTCACAGGAAGAGCATGCAAACTCCACACAGATAGCACCCAAGGTCGGTTTCTGGCATTGCATATGTGCTACTTTATCAGCTCTATCTGAAGGAGGGTGGTGACATGAAACATTGCCTGTCCAAGTTCTCCAGAGATGCTGCCTGACCTGCAGAGTTACTCCAGCACATTGAGACCTTTTGTACATCACTGTGGTTGTGTTTAGACACTCCTTCCTGGGTTTCAGAAGTTAGAGTCCTGTATTATGATCATGAACAAATGGTCTGACAGTTCCGATTGTTCACATAACTAATATAGTGATTCTATCTCTTCCCTAATAGTTTCTACAACCTTTTAATCCATTATCATTATTGTTACGATTCTGATTGGCAGAAAACATACATTAAGTGACAGAGCGTGAAACAGACTTTTTGTTAGTTTGAAATTGGCAGTTAGTTTTATAGTGCTGCTTGGTGCTGAGCTGTAAAGAATTAACTTGCTGATGTTTTAATACGTAGGAGAGCTTTGCCAACCATTTAAATAATTCAAGTTCAATTTAATTCAAATTTATCCCACAATATGTAATGTGTGATAACTAATCTTCAATCCATGCAAACACATCTACCCTAATAAAAGGAGCTACCATCTTATACGTCAGACTTTACATTAATCCAGTGGCAGTTCCAGACCAGGAGAGGAGTGTCCATCAAATGAAGGCAGTGGTACCCGGACGTGGGGTCGAAGGACGAGAAGTCAAAGCGAAGAAATGGAAGCCAAATAACCGAACGGAAATGATGGCAAAAAGTCAAATAACTGAAAGCGTACAACCCCGAAAAGTCAAATAACCAAAAGGGCAGGACGCCTAGAAGCCAACTAACCGAACGGACACAACACTGAAAAGCCAAATAACAGATGGAGGCGGTACTTGTCAGCGGTTGGTCCAGACCCCCACGTCCATCACATCACTGGCTGGGGAGACGGGAGCCAGTGGGGGTCTGGACCAACCGCTGACAAGTACCGCCTCCCATTCAAATCCCCAGGGCCAGATAGGCTGCATCCCAGGGTACTTAAGGAAGTAGCCCCAGAAATAGCAGATGCCTTAGTGATAAATTTTCAAAACTCTTTAGATTCTGGAGTAGTTCCTGAGGATTGGAGGGTAGCTAATGTAAACCCCACTTTTTAAAAAGGGAAGGAGAGAGAAAACGGGGAATTACAGACCAGTTAGTCTAACATCGGTAGTGGGGAAACTGCTAGTCAATTATTAAAGATGGGATAGCAGCGCATTTGGAAAGTGGTGAAATCATTGGACAAAGTCAGCATGGATTTACGAAGGGTAAATCATGTCTGACGAATCTTATTGAATTTTTTGAGGATGTAACTAGTAGAGTGGATAAGGGAGAAGCAGTAGATGTGTTATATCTGGACTTTCAGAAGGCTTTCGACAAGGTCCCACACAAGAGATTGGTGTACAAACTTAAAGCACACGGTATTGGTTGTTCAGTATTGATGTGGATAGAGAACTGGCTGGCAGACAGGAAGCAAAGAGTAGGAGTGAACGGGTCCTTTTCAGGATGGCAGGCAGTGACTAGTGGGGTGCCGCAAGGCTCAGTGCTGGGACCCCAGCTATTTACAATATACATTAATGATTTGGACAAGGGAATTAAATGCAACATCTCGAAGTTTGTGGATGACACGAAGCTGGGGGGCAGTGTTAGCTGTGAGGAGGATGCTAGAAGGCTGCAGGATGACTTGGATAGACTGGGTGAGTGGGCAAATGCATGGCAGATGCAGTATAATGTGGATAAATGTGAGGTTATCCACTTTGGTAGCAAAAACAGGAAGGTAGACTATTACTTGAATGGTGACCGATTAGGAAAAGGGGAGATGCAGCGAGACCTGGGTGTCTTGGTACACCAGTCATTGAAAGTAGGCATGCAGGTGCAGCAGGCTGTGAAGAAAGCGAATGGTATGTTGGCATTCATAGCAAAAGGATTTGAGTACAAGAGCGGGGAGGTTCTACTGCAGTTGTACAGGATCTTGGTGAGGCCACACCTGGAGTATTGCATACTGTTTTGGTCTCCTAATCTGAGGAAAGACATTCTTGCCGTAGAGGGAGTACAGAGAAGGTTCACCAGACTGATTCCTGGGATGGCCGGACTTCCATATGAAGAAAGACTGGATAGACTTGGCTTGTACTCGCTGGAATTTAGAAGATTGAGGGGTGATCTCATAGAGACTTACAAAATTATTAAGGGGTTGGACAGACTAGATGCAGGAAGGTTGTTCCCGATGTTGGGGAAGTCCAGGACAAGGGGTCACAGTTTAAGGATAAGGGGGAAGTCTTTTAGGACCGAGATGAGAAAATCGTTTTTCACACAGAGAGTGGTGAATCTGTGGAATTCTCTGCCACATACGGTAGTTGAGGCCAGTTCGTTGGCCATATTTAAGAGGGAGTTGGATGCGGCCCTTGTGGCTGAAGGGATCAGGGGGTATGGAGTGAAGGCAGGTACAGGATACTGAGTTGGATGATCAGCCATGATCATATTTAATGGCGGTGCAGGCTCGAAGGGCCGAATGGCCTGCTCCTGCACCTAATTTCTATGTTTCTATGAATGGATTCTTGGGCTGGCGGCTCAGTCACCCAAGCCTGTTCTGCAGGCAGCTCACTCACTCGCGGCTGGTGGGCTGGCAGTTGACTCACAGCTATTCCTTGCAAGGCCACTTCAAGCAGGGCGCAAGGCCACCAAATTCAAGTGCAGTTTCATACCATTTCAAGCAGGGTGCAAGGCAGGCACGTGCCGTGACTAATTACTCAGGGTAGGCAGTCAGTCGGCTTTTTAAAAAAAACTTAAACCGCACATGCGCAGATTGTTCTCTCCGTAAAAATAAAAAATAAAAATAAAGACAGTAACAATTCAATTTGCCCAAGGTTTCCAAGTCTACTTTATTCTGAATTACTGAATGGGTGGGGGGTGAAAGGTGATGGCAGGTGGAGAGATGGTGGGAAAAACAGGAGTACAGGGAAAAGTTGAATCAGTTGTCATCTTATTGAATGACAACACTTGTTCAAGGGACCAATTGGGGGGAAGAGTTCCTTTCACAGTGTGGAGAGTCTGTGCCAGGGGTAAAATTGCGGGGAGGGCAGGAGCGTTGAGATGGAGGGGGTCGGGGATAATGCCAGTAACTCACTCACTCACTCATTGTAGCCGGGAATAGAAGCAGCTCGGGTAGCTGCGAGCGACCGCCGGGACCCGACAGCAGAACTGGCCACCACTTCAGCGCCTTCTGCTGACCTGCTCACCTCTGGCAGCGCTCTCCGTCTGAACACCTCTCACCTGCCACTCGCCGGCTTTGCTCATGTCAGCCGCTTCCCGCAAATCCTAAAATTCCCACAGCCGAGTAAACTCAATCGCGCTGTCGGAATTTAAGGATTTGCGGGAAGCGGCTGACATGAGTGAGGCCAGCGAGCGGCAGGAGCGGGGTTTTTAGATGGAGAGCTGCCAGAGGTGAGAGTGGGCCGGCAGAAGGAGCTGAGGTGGCGGCTGGTTCCGCTGTCCGGCCCGGTGGCCACTCACAGCTACCGAGCTACTTCTCCCCTCCAGCCTCAATGCGGTGGCATTGCACGCCTCCGTGCAAGGGGCGTCGCAAGTGGCATGATCCCGACCCCCTCCTTCACAACACTCCTGCCCTCCCCGCAACTTGACCCCGGGCCAGACTTCCCAAATGATGTGAAAGGAACTCTCTCTCCCCCACCCCCCCCCCCCCCCCCCACCACCCCGGGAAATACGGTATTTAAAACATATAGAACTAGGAAATGTACTTACCACATTATTGGTACATAAACTCCATTCTTCTCTTTTTGTTTCCTAAGATACTCTTCCGATAATGGCAATCCATATTTGAAAAACCCGCGAATAAACTAGCGCTGTGCATGCGCAGTAGGTTGCTGCGTCTGCGCAATAGGCTGCTGCGTCTGCGCAGTACTGCAAAGGCAGAATTTCAGATGCTTGAAGCAGCGACGACGGCACGTGGGCTGCACAGACCTTCGCGTGCTGCAGGTGCTGCGGATGAAAGGCACGGAGAATTATACCTACCTAAGAGATCGATCTCTTAGATAGGCATAATTATCCTATGCCTTTACTATTTATATTTAGTAATTACCATTTTATAATTTTAGTCAGGGCAGGCAGTGCCTACCTTGCCTACCCTGACGGCACGTGCCTGGTGCAAGGCCACTAAAGACAGCGAGTCGTGACCTCTCCCTCCTCCTTGCAGAGACTGAGCCATGCCCACACTTCTGTGGGCACCTTCCCCTGCCACCAGAAGGGGCGTGGCCTTCATGATGTGATTAACAGGAGAGAGAATCCCAACATTTTTTAAACACTAATAACTCTTTTACTTTTAATCGATGGGAATAATCCTCGGTAAGATGGCCAAAAATCACAGCCGTACGTCATAGCGTTTTTTCTAAAATCAATATAAAGTGCAAACAGGAAGTAGTCAAGATTAGACTTTTAATTATATAGAAGGCAAGGCAAGTTTAATTAGGCATGGCAACTTTAATTAAGCAAGGCAACTTTAATTAGGCAACACAGCTTTCGCATTTCCAAACCAAAGGCAACACAGCTTTAGCATTTCCAAACCAAAGGCAACACAGCTTTAGCATTTCCAAACCAAAGGCAACACAGCTTTAGCATTTCCAAACTGTATTTTCAAACCACATTAAGGGCACTCAAGGTCAGTAAAACCACTCACAGTTTAGCAGACATATGTTCAGTGTTATTCACAGCTGAGACTGATAGACGTGACCCTCTCGCTCCCCCGTCTTGCAGAGACTGACTGAGGCACTCAACACTTCCAGGTTTTATAGTCCCTCTGGAAGGGGCGTGGCCTTCAGGAGAGAGAATCTCAACATTTTTTAAACACTAATAATGCTTTTATTTTTCATCGATGGGAATATTCCTCTTGTCCTGCACAGCGGAGGGGGGCTCTGAGTAAGATGGCCAAAATCACGGCCGTAAGTGGCAGCGTTTTTTCTAAAATCAATATACAGAACAACAGGAAGTGGTCAAGATCAAACTTTTAGTAATATAGATATAGCTGTCTTTGTGTCGGGGAAGGGGGAAAGTTGCGGTTGAATAATTTGCAATTTTCATTTCATTCTTTTCCACTCAGGGCGATGTGGGCTGATCGATACCGCATCGTTCGGCTATCTTTCAATCATGCTCATGAGGTTGATTATGTATGTATATATATATGTGTATGTGTGTGTGTGTGTGTGAATATATATATATATATACATATATATATATATATATATATATATATATATATATATATATATATATATATATATATATATATATATTATTAAAAGTAAGATCTTGACCGCTTTTGGCGCACTGCGATTTGATTTCCGAGAGAACGCCGCCACTTACAGCTGTCATTTTTGGCCGCCTTGCTCAGAGCTCCCCCTCTGCCAGACTGGACCAGAGGATTTTTCCAATCGATGAAAAATCAGAGATCTATTAATGTTTTTTAAAAATATGCCATTCTCTTTGCTGCCCCTGCTGGTGGGAGGTGGGGGGGGGGGAGGGACTATAAAAGAGGAAGTGGTGTGCCTCACTCAGTCTCTGGAAGATGGAGGAAGCCAGAGGGTCACGTCTCTCTGAGCTCTGAATAACACTGAACACATGTCTACTCAACTGTGAGTGCCCTTAATGTGGTTTGAAAATGAAAATATGGTTGGTTTGAAGTAAAAAGGCACTGCAAATGGTTGTTTAGGGGTTTTGGGTTGAAGTAAAAAGGCACTGCATGAAAATGGTTGTTTGGGGGGTTTGGGTTGAAGTAAAATGGCACTGCATGCAAATGGTTGTTTGGGGGGTTTGGGTTGAAGTGAAAAGGCATTGCAAAGGGTTGCTTGGGGGTTTTGGGTTGAAGTGAAAAGGCACTGCAGATGTCTAAACTTGACAACTTCCTGTTTTGCGCTATATTGATTTTAGATAAAATGCTACCACTTACGGCTGTGATTTTTAGCCATCTTACTCAGTCCCCCTCCGCTCATCAGGTGCAGAGGATTCTTCCCATCAATGAAAAACAAAAGTGTTTTTAGTGTTTAAAAAATGTTGAGAATCTCTCTCCTGCCAATCACGCCATGAAGGCCACAACTTTTCCGGTGGGAGGGGGAGGGATTATAAAACTCAGAAGTGTGGGTGTGGCTCAGTCTCTGCATGATGGGGGAGGGAGAGGTCACGACTCTGCCTGAGCTGTGAATCAACTGAACACACTGAATGTCTACTGAACTGTGAGTCTGGTGTTTTGTGTGGGTTTTATGGTGGTTTTTATGGTGGTTTCACCCTGCTTGAAATAGTATGAAACTGCATTTGAATGTGGTGGCCTTGTTTCCTGCATGAAATGGTATGAAACTGCATTTGAATTTGGTGGCCTTGCACCCTCCTTGAAATGGTATGAAACTGCACTTGAATTTGATGGCCTTGCACCCTGCTTGAGATGGTAGGAAAATGGATTTGAATTTGGTGGCCTTACACTCTGCTTGAAATGGAATTTCAAGGAATAGCCGTGAGTCAACTGCCAGCCCACCAGCCGTGAGTGAGCTGCCAGCACATCAGGCGTGAGGGACTGAGCTGCCACTCCAAAAATCCATTTGGCCCACAATGTCCATACTAGCCCTCTGGAGACCAGTAGTCCCTGCAGCCAACAACACCCATGCCAGCGCTCCAGAAAGTCCCCCCCGCCCACTGGCCACCAACATTGGAATTGGTGGAGAAGTGGAATATTGCGTCGGGGGACCAGACCTCCCATGTGAACATGGGACCCAACGGGTCCCACTTAGTCTAGTATATATATATATATATAACCTCCCTTTTCTTCTGACCATGTCTTATGCAATATTCAGCAAGCCAACCTAGACTACAGATGCTGGATTTAACTGAAGATGGACACAAAAAGCTGGAGTAACTCAGCGGAACAGGCAGCATCTCTGGAGAGAAGGAATGGGTGACGTTTCGGGTCGAGACCATTCTTCGGACCAGAAGATTGAGTCTGAAGGCTCTCAACTTGAAATGTGCTTCTTGTTGCCGGGGTTGGGGGGGGGGGGGGGGGGGGAGGAGTGGGAGGAGATAAAATTGTTTGTTGTCATGCACACTTGTCATCAGCCCGCCAGGAAATTTGTGTCCCCCCAGGCTGCCAGTGCCCCTGGCCGTCTGTCCCCGCGGCCGGGGGGTGAATCACCAGGTGTGAGTGTCGGGGGGTAAATCACCCCGTATGTGGGTATGGGTCCGGTGGCAGTACATCGCAGCCTGTGACTTTGGGTGGGCGGAGGGACCAGACTGTCCCCAACTCTGCTGCAGCTGGAGGGGACATTGCCGGGTTTTCGTCCCTGTGTATGTGGGCGCTGCTGAACCACAGCCCGTCACAATGCGACCGCACGGGGGAGACAAGATGGAGGGCGGCAGTGGCAGGTCAGCGCTGACCCCGGGGCTGTCCCGAGGGATGAGCTCCTTCGGC
The DNA here is from genome assembly GCA_035221665.1 of Okamejei kenojei. NCBI lineage: Eukaryota > Metazoa > Chordata > Chondrichthyes > Rajiformes > Rajidae > Okamejei > Okamejei kenojei. The sequence continues at coordinate 8,699,498 of CM069150.1, read as the reverse complement.
CACTTACACCTTGGTGCTTGGGTTCAGAGTGCCCAGTCACTCTCCAACACCGGGCGGTCTGACTCCCGTCACCCCGGCCAGCGATGTGATGGACGAGTGGGTCTGGACCAATCGCTGACAAGTCCTGCCCCCAGGCGACGTCATGTCCGTTATTTGGCTTTTCGGCGTCCGTTCGGTTGGTTGGCTTCTCGGCATTGCGGACTTTCAGTGAGTTGGCTTTTAGGCGTCCCGCCCTTTCAGTTATATGGCTTTTCGGCGTTGTGTCCATTCAGTTAGTTGGCTTTTTGGCGTCCTTTCCATTCGGTTATTTGGCTTCCACTTCGTTGCTTCGGCTTCTTGCCCTTTGACACCACGTCCGCACGTGGAAGGCAGTCACCAGCCATCGTTAAAACTTCTTCTGAAGTTTTATTTGTAATTTTACGTTTTTTGTATTACTAATTTTTTAAAATATAATCTTTAAATGTCTATTGAAACATTTAAAAACACAACAAATACCACAAGCATCAATGAGTGGTCAAAGCCTGTTAGGCTTTTGCTGGGGGTACTGCTTGAGGCCTGGTCACCTCTTTCACAAGGCACGGGCCTGCAGCAAGTTACATGGATAGGACAGATTTGGAGGAATGTGGACCAAACATGGGCAGGTGGGACCAGTGTAGCTTGGACATGTTGACCGGTATGGGCAAGTTGTGCCGAAGGGCCTATTTCCACATTATAACACTCTATGTCGCCATGGCATGCCCCTTCCCCGGTCTACTATGGCAGGTAAAAGCAGCCATGGGGTTAGCATGGTGTGAGAGAATAGCCTTGCTTTCTTATTTTAGATTCCAATTCCCACTGTTCCTTACGTCTGAACAAATATTGCAATGAAATTACAAAAGTGTTCTAAAGAGGTACAGAACTTGGGTGGTTCACCTTAAAAATACCCGCAATTTGGTGACCATTTGGCAACCAAAAGGAATTCAGCGAAGCAGAGTCCAAATGCTAGAAATCCTCCTCCAGCCAATACAAGCAGCATATTTAGTAAAGCTGCGGTCTCATGGTATCAAAATAACTTCAGAGAGGCTGAATCTGGCTACTTGACAGACTACTTGATCTGACATTTTTAATTGTGCTCGTGTTTGACCCAAGCCCAGTCTCACTTCTCTTTATCACACCCTTTTAGTATTCACTTCTATTTCTTGCTCCCTAATGTAAACAACCCTTTGTTTAATCATATCTATACGATTGCTTCAACTACCACTCCTTGCAACAAGTTCCCCATTTGAATTTCTCTCTGGGCAAAGAATTTCCCGAATTGCTCTGCTCCCCACAAGTTGATATTCTCCATCTGTCAAACCACATCTGCAGTAAACACAAGGCAGAGGACTTTTAAGAGCCTGGTTTTACCAGTGTTCCTTAATAACAATGTTAGTCCTGGTCCTGCTTTTATCATCTTTGACACCTATTACAGTGCCTCTGTGGTGACCAGAATTGCTCACAAATCTACCACTTCTTCAAAATCTAGTTCGTGGGTTGCTCATCTCAGTAAAGTCCACGTCAAAAAAAAATCAGTTTTCAGGAAGGATTAATGCTGATGTTTCAATAAAGTGCTGAGTTAGTGCTGTGCTGCTGGACCTACACTCCATCAAAGCAAAAGCTGCCTGAATTTATAAAGTGCTGTTAACAAATCAGCAGAATAGAACTCTGATAACCCAGCTCCCTTGGGATTTTGGAATGCTGCACCAGCAGGTTTTCTGGACTATTGGATATTAATGCATAACACATTTACTTTTGAACAAATACCAATGAACACATTTACTTTTGAACAAATTCCAAATTCCAATGACAAGGATTCTGTAAATCTAAACAGTTTTAAGTTGGTTACAAACTGCATAATGTTCTATGAACTACAGTAACAATTTCAGTTTTATACTACTGCAAATATTATCTTTCAAATATCCAGAATAAAGGTGAAAATAAATAAACAAAGGAATACAAGCAGCACAAACAGGAGATTCGGAATCTGATAAAGGAAAAGAATAAAATGTTCACACCCTCTGCACACCAATCTAACAAGCTCTACCAACCAGTTCCATGCCATGCCGATGAAGGCAGGAAATACTTGGTAATTTCTGCAACCAGATCACACAGTCAGACACTAGACATTTAACCGTGGTGTAAAGTTATGAAGCATCATACAGACACTGCTCTTTTTAATAGAACAAAAGTGGCTTTCTGTATATTTTTATAGTGAACAACTGTGTCTGCTTTGGAATTAAAGTGCCATCAATGATATGCCAAAGATCAAAAATAATAAATTCCAAATAAAATCCAGCTTTCAATTTCTTGTGAGGGATAAAGTGATTAAACCCCACTATTGTAAGGATTCAGGAGAGGATTCTGACCAATAGAGGCCAGGGAGAGGATTCTGACACAGCTGTGGATGAAGTTACCAGAACTGTCCTTGAGTAAGGATTGATGGCATTGTATAGCGGTAGAAGGGGAGTGATGGATGCGACCCTTATCAGTAGAGATTAGTGATGGATGCAACCCGTGTCAGTAGAGACTAGCTTTTAATTCCGATACAAGAGAACTGAGACAGGTCAGTTGGAGGTGAGCAAACTGGGACAGGTCATTTACAACTGAGCATGCTTAATGAAATAAATGAATATTACTAACACATCCCTGGTCAAGAAACTGCTCATTACCATGAACATGCGATGTATGATGTGGGAGGTACTGGGGGGGACGTACCTTTAGACTGTGCACCTCAGTGCTCTGATTGGGGAGGGCCAGAAGGGGAGGTTAAATGTAGAATTGTGTGCATTAAGGGGCTTTACTTTCCTGTCTTCGGTGTGTCTCAACTTGGAGAGGCACCCGACTCTGCAGACTCGCAAATAAAGAATCTCTTGTTTCCATGATTTAGTCTCTGAGTAGTGATTGTGAGCACAACGTATATCTCACATTCTCATTCACCTGAAACTTGACAGTGTCAGATGTGACAAGTACACTAACTTATGTCATTCTTGTCAGCTTTCATTTCAGATGGTATTCATTCCTGTCAGCAGAAATTCAATTCTTGGAGCTGGTGATGAGTACTCGTTGTTCTAGATCAACAATGTGCGCTCTTTATACAGAATATATTTAATAACTTCCCAGATTGGATAACCATCCCCATTTTGGAATCATACGCAAAGACAAAGTAATTAATTTGCATTATCTCATTGTACTCTGTACACAATAATATTCAATCACTTTTTTAGTTTAGTTTATTATTGGCACAATAAAACCTTTTGTTTGAGTGCTGTCCAGTCAAAGAAAAGACTATATATATATACAACCAAGTCGGCCAGAGTGCGAGGATAAAGGATAAAAGGGTACAATCTGTTAGTGCAAAGATTTCACACTAAAGTTTGCCAAAGTTTGCTTAAATATAGTTCAATAGTCTCCAATGAGATGCATGCGAGGTCAGGACCACACTCTAGCTGAGGAAAGGGCCATTCTGTTACCTGATAGGAGCTGGGAAGAAACAGTTCCTGAATCTGGAGGTGAGCAGTTTTGAACTACTGCACCTCCTACTACAGCGCCCCTAGGGTTCACTAGGGGCGCTGGACTGCCAGCAGCCTCTGCCTGCAGCCCGTTTGTTTTTCCATCTTTTTTTTAATTTTTAGTCAGTTTAGAGTTTGTTTTTTGGGGGAGTCTTTAACTTTTCTATGTGGGGGAGGGGGGCAGGGTAAGGGGGAAACTAACTCCCAGTCACTTCCTGGCGAGGACGCGACTATTTCTCCGAGTCGTGTCCTCGCCCCCCACCTCGCTGGATCAGAGTGGCCTTTCCTGCCGGGGACCGGGAACCGGACCAGAGCTGCAACAGAGGCGGCGCTGGAGTCACCACGAAGCTGGCGATGCCTACCTGGGTCGACATTGGAGCTCCAACATCGTGGAGCTCTGGTTTCGAGAGCTCCCAACGTGGGCGGCACTGAACAACTCCCTGGAGTCCTGGGGCCCTTTGCCGAGGGCCTCTAGCATTGCATCTCCACCCGGCGAGGCCAGTGGACTTTGGGAGCCGCGGACTCCGGTAGTAGGGGGCCGACTCAGGGTCCAGGCCACTGAGGACATCCCCCAGCCCCGGCGTCGGACTTACATCACCCCGGGGAGCGGGCCTGAACATCGGGCCGCCCGTAGCGGCGAATGCAGGGGGCTCGGGGAGGCCCCGACCACGGGGGAACATTGGGAAGAGGCTGACTTTGGTGCCTTCCCTCACAGTGGGAAATTTTGATCATGCTGTGGTGGGATGTTTTATGTTGAATTCTATCTACTCCATGTTGTGTTCTTTATTTTTACTGTATGGCTGTATGGTGATTTAATTTCGCTGTGCCAATTGGCACATGTGACAAATAAATGCATCTTATCTTATCTTATCTTATCTCCTGCCTAATGGGAGAGGGCAGAAGAAGAAATGCCCAGGGTAAAACTGGTCCTTGATTATGCTGGTGGCCTTGTCGAGGCAGCGTGAGTGTAGTTGGAATCCATGGAAGGGAGGCTGGTTTGTGCAATGTGGACATTCTCTACAATTTCTTGCGGTCTTGAATGGAACTGTTCCCAAACCAGGCTGTGATGCACCCTGATAAGATGGTTTCTACACCACATCTGTAGAAGTTGGGGACATGTCAAACTTTCTAAACCTTCTAATGAAGTAGTGTTGGTGTGCATTCTTGGCCATAGCTTCAATGTGGCTGGTCCAGGAAAAATATGTGGTGATATTTTGAAGCTTTTGACCATGTCTAATTCGGCGCCATCAATGTTGACTGGGGTGTGTGTACTGCTTCCCTTCCTGAAGTCAATCACTATTTCCTTTGTCTCGCTAACATTGAGGAAGAAGTTGTTGACTAAGCACCAAGTTATAAGGTTTTCAATCTCCTTTCTGTACTCTGTCTTGTCATCATTCTATAACTGGCCCACTCCAGTGGTGCCATCTGCAAACCTGTCAATTGAGTTGGATTGGTATTCCACTGCACGGTCGATAGTATATAAGATGTGTTATAGGGGATTGAGAACTTATTCTTGCAGGGCACCAATAGACAATAGACAATAGGTGCAGGAGTAGGCCATTCGGCCCTTCGAGCCAACACCGCCATTCAATGTGATCATGGCTGATCATCCCCAATCAGTACCCCGTTCCTGCCTTCTCCCCTGACTCCGCTATTTTGAAGAGCCCTATCTAGCGCTGTCTCTTGAAAGCATCCAGATAACCTGCCTCCACCGCCCCCTGAGGCAGAGAATTCCACAGACTCACCACTCTCTGTGAGAAAAAGTGTTTCCTCGTCTCCGTTCTAAATGGCTTACCCCTTATTCTTAAACTGTGGCCCCTGGTTCTGGACTCCCCCAACATCGGGAACATGTTTCCTGCCTCTAGTGTGTCCAAACCCTTAACAATCTTATATGTTTCAATGAGATTCCCCTCTCATCCTTCTAACTCCAGAGTGTACAAGCCCAGCTGCTCCATTCTCTCAGCATATGACAGTCCCGCCATCCCGGGAATTAACTTTGTAAACCTACGCTGCACTCCCTCAATAGTAGTTTTGAGAATAATCGTAGACTGATCTGTCCCCTATCCTAACTGATTGTGGTCAGTGGGTCAGGAAGTCAATGATCCATTTGTACAAAGGAGTGCTGACTCCACGTTCCACGGGTTTGGAGATGTGCTTGGATGGGATAATGGTATTGAAAGCAGAGTTGTAGTCGAAGAATAGGAGTCTGACGTAAGTGTCTTTCTGGGATGAGTGCAGGGCTAGGACGATGGCATAATCCGTGGACCTGTTATGGCGGTTGGCGAACTGCAGTGTATCAAGGCTACTTGATAGACTGGAGTTAATATGTGACTTAACCTGCCTCTCAAAGCACTTCATGATGGCAGGTGTCAAGGTCAGTAAACCGTAGTCATTAAGGCATGAGACTTTGATTGTCTTTGACACTGGGATGATAGTGGTCCTCCTGAAGCAGTTGGGTGCCTCAGAATGGAGTATGGAGAGGTTAAAGATGCCCATTAATACTCCCGCGAGCTGGTCCGTGCTTGTCATAATGATGCAGCCAGAGAATCCATCCGGGCCAGTTGCTTTTCATGGGTTCACCCTCAGGAAAGCCGATCTCACCTCTGCAACAGTGACAGAACAGGCACAGTCGAGACTGTGTCTGGACGGATATTATTGCCCTGTTGACCTTCTGCTTAAAGTGAGCATAGAATGCATTGTTCATCAGAGAGGGATGCACTATCGCCAGAGATGCTGCCTGACTTCGCTAGATAGCCCATTATAGACATCAGGCCTTGCTACGTGTAGGAAAGAACTGCAGATGCTGGTTTAAATCAAGGATAGACACAAAATGCTGGAGTAAGTCTGAAGTCTGAAGAAGGATCCTACCCAAAACATCACCCATTCCTTCTCCCCAGAGATACTGCCTGTCCCGCTGAGTTACCCCAGCATTTGTGTCTATCAGGCCTTGCTATAGTTGACGGGTGTTCGAGTGGTAATGCTGGGACTCTAGTTTGTCCCAATATTGCCTCTTAGCATCCCGGTTGGGCTTAGCTAAAATCACAGCAAGATTACTTGAACCACTCAGGATCATTTGACTCGTACACTTAGATTGGACTTGTACTTCACAGATTGCATACCGTCCAACTCACTCACCATTTTGGAATCATACTCACAAATAAGGTCATAAATTAGTATTAATCAAATAATGCCACAATGGTCATTCCATTTGAATTAGAGTTTTATAAAGGGCAAATGCAGAAAATAAAGTTTTCATTTATCTCATGTGAGCTGGTAAGAAGAAAGGAATGGATTATGTAACAATCTTAATACTCTCTGGCTATAATCCATTTGGAGTGCCTGTTTGAGGTCTGGAAACCATCTCTGGAAAAGGAAAGGAAATGTGGAGTGCAGATACAGGGGCCAAGCATTGTCTCACAAGGCCAGGTTGCACACATTAAAGTTCTATTCCCTTGAGTACAGAAATAAAGAGGTGATTTGATGCAATATTTAATATGATTGAAGGGGTTGATAGGGAAATTAGATGCATATTTGGGGAATCCAGAACAATCTAAGCGCTGGAGTAACGGGACTTTCTGTCCTGGGCCTCGTCCATTGCCAGAGTGATGCCACATGAAAACTGGAGGAACAAAACCTCATGTGCCACTTGGGTAGTTTACAACCCAATAGTATGAACATTGAATTCTCCGGTTTGAGGTAGATAACTAAAATCACCCCCCAACTTTTCCATCCCTCTCCCTTCTCTTCCCTGCACCCCACCTAGACTCGGACCTGTTTATGCCTTCCACCTACATTCCTTCCTCTGGCTTCACTATTCGTAACTCTTCAATCCTTATCTCACATTTTTATTCTTTTCATCTCTGGTCGTTGTGCAACCATCTCTCTATCCAAAAAACCCTCACCTATATCCACCTATTGCTTGGTCCCGCCTCTCCTCTCTTCCAGCTGCCTTCCCCCCACCACAATTAGTCTGAAGAAGTCCCGACCCGAAATGTCACCAATGCATGTTCGCCACAGATGCTGCCTGGCCCACTGTGTTACTCCAGCGCTTAGATTGTTCTGGATTCCCCAAATATGCATCTAATTTCCCTATCAACCCCTTCAATCATATTAAATATTGCATCAAATCACCTCTTTATTTCTGTACTCAAGGGAATAGAACTTTAATGTGTGCAACCTGGCCTTGTGAGACAATGCTTGGCCCCTGTATCTGCACTCCACGTTTCCTTTCCTTTTCCAGAGATGGTTTCCAGACCTCAAACAGGCACTCCAAATGGATTATAGCCAGAGAGTATTAAGATTGTTACATAATCCATTCCTTTCTTCTTACCAGCTCACATGAGATAAATGAAAACTTTATTTTCTGCATTTGCCCTTTATAAAACTCTAATTCAAATGGAATGACCATTGTGGCATTATTTGATTAATACTAATTTATAACCTTATTTGTGAGTATGATTCCAAAATGGTGAGTGAGTGGGACGGTATCCAATCTGTGAAGTACAAGTCCAATTTAAGTGTACGAGTCAAACAATCCTGAGTGGTTCAAGAAATCTTGCTGTGATCTTTGCTAAGCCCAACCGGGATGCTAAGATAAAATGGTTAGCAACTGGGAGAACCAGTAGGCCTTTGCAGACTGAGTGTAAGTGTTCAGCAAAACGATTGTCAAGTCTACGTTTGGTCTCGTTGATGTACAGGAGGCCACATCAGGAATACCCGATGCAGTAGATGAGTTTAGAGGAGGTGCGCCTGAACCTCGGTCTCACCTGGGAAGATTACTGGGGTCCCTGGATGGATGTGAGGGAGAGGGTATGCTTGACCTGCTGAGTTACTCCAGCACTTTGTGCCTTTTTTTGTAAACCGACATCTGCAGTTTTCTTGTTTCTATGGTATAATCTATGGTAAGTGATAAGCCATTCAGTGGTAACATTGGGAAGCATTTCTTCATAAAAAAGTTCAAGTCAAGTTTATTGTCATGTGCACAAGAACAGTCAGTTACAGGTATAATTGACTCAAAGTAATGGAGTCTACAAACAGATCGACCATAATCTTGTTAACCACTTGAAGGGCTGAATTGCCTACACCTGCATTTAATTTGTATGTTTTTATATGTCAGCTATATTCTCATTCAGTGGTCAAACTGGTTCTAGTGGTTGAATGCCCCATTTCTGTATTTATTTACCATTAATTTGAAATGCCGGCATTTAGTTTCACATCATATGATACACAGGGTGTTGAAATACTGTATTTGCTGTTAAACTCCCACAGTCTTAAATCACCTCTTTAGTACTTTCCTCAACATTGCAGGCAGTTTTGTACACCTTGATACAACATTTGAGTAATATCGTGTTTATGTAATATCCTGCATAAATGATAAAGGAGACAGGTCATTGTTTGCTGTGGCCTAGGTTAAAACAAGTATAGGCTCAACAAGATGACTTTGAGGCTGGTACGATGCAAGGGTTACTTGAAGTTGGAGAAATTAATATTCATACAACTGGGTTGTAAGCTGTCCAAGCGAAATATGAGATGTTGCTCCTCCAATTAGCGTTTGGCCTCACTCTGACAATGGAGGAGGCCCAGGACAGAAAGGTCAGGATGGGAAGGGGAATTAAAGTGTTTAGCAACCGGGAGATCAGGTAGGTTCAGTGAAATGAACGTCCAGTCCACGTTTGGTCTCGCCGTTGTATAAGAGTCCACACCTTGACCAATGGATACAGTAGATGAGGCTGGAGGTAAGCTACTGACTCCCACAACTATCTAGACTACACTTCTTCCCACCCTGCTTCTTACAATGACTCTATCCCCTACTCCCAATTCCTCCTTCTACGTCACATCTGCACCCAAGATAAGTTGACCAGGACTTTTGAGACATCCTAATTCCTTAGGGAATGGTGGTTACCCTCTTCCATCAAAGATGAGGTCTTCACACGTGTCTCCTCGATGTTTCCTTTATCATTGTTGCTTTTTTGCATATCTCGCATTCATTTTTCTATATCTCTCTAGAGCACCGTCTATATCTCTCGTTTCCCTTTCCTCTGACTCTAAGTCTGAAAAAGGGTCTTGACCCGAAACAGGCACCTATTCCTTTTCTCCAGAGATGCTGCCTGTCCCACTGAGTTACTCCAGCCTTTTATGTCTATTTCCAAATTTGTAGGTTAATCGGCTTCCATAAAAATAGTAAATTGTCCCGTGTGGACGATAGTGCTGGTGTATGGGAATCACTGGTTGGTGCGGACACGGTGGGCTGAAGGGCCTGTTTCCATGCTTCATCTCTGAACTAAACTGAACTAACATTTCCATCCTGGGAAAACGTTGCTGACTGCCTACCTTATCTATGCCTCTCATATTTTTATATTCTTCAATCAGGTCTTTCTGCTACCTCTGGCATTTCAGAGAAAAAAAATCAAGTCCCTCCAATTTCTCCGTGCGGCTAATACCCCCCTCATCCAGGCATCATTCTGGTAAAGGACACAAACTGCAGAAGTAATTTATGTCTTTTTTTCTAAACCAGCACCTGCTGTTCCTTGCTTCATAATTCTGGTAAATCTCCTCTGCACACTTTCCAAAGTCTCCACATCCTTCCTGTAATGGGGAAAACTGGAATTGCATGCAAACTTCAATATTCTAAAAAGCTGCATCATCACTTCTTGACTCTTATACTCAATGCCCCGACCAATGAAGGCAAGCATAATACTGTAAGCCTATTCACAAATCTATCTATTTACTTGTCTATCTACCTATCTGTGTACCTGTCCAAAGCATTTTTTAATGTTGTTACTGTACCGGCCTCAATTACTTCCTCTGGCAGCTTGTTCCATATGCCCATTGCCTTCTGTGTGAAAAAGGCTCGCATTACCACTATTATACCCCAATTTTCAACATTTTGTCCACTTACGAACCCATCAGCATCTCTATACTGTCTGAAGAAGGGTCTCGACCCGAAACATCGCACCCATCTCCTTCGCTCCTTAGATGCTGCTGCACCCGCTGAGTTTCTCCAGCTTTTTGTGTAACTCTCTATACTGTAACATCATCACACATTTGTGTAGGAAGGAACTGCAGATGCTGATTTAAACTGAAGACGGACACAAAAAGCTGGAGTAACTCAGCGGGACAGGCAGCATCTCTGGAGAGAAGGAATGGGTGATGTTTCGGGTCTCTCCGGAGATGCTGCCAGTCCCGCTGAATTACTCCAGCTTTTTGTGTCTATCATCACACATTTCCTTTCCCCATGGTTCTGTGTCATTTGTACATTTGTCGAGAGCACATTTCCAACACCCAAAGGACACAGTTTTCCATCTTCAAAATTAAGCTCTGCTTAACAAATCCTCTGTCTGCATCAATAAATTACCTCCAGCACCAGTAACCTTGCTGAATGCCATCTGAAAATTAAAATATATCCCCGTTATTTGTTTCACTCTGCACCACTCTAGGTAATACATTCTTAGATATGACTTCCCCTTCATGAATCCGTGATGCTCTTTCATCAGGTTCTGATTTTTTCCATGACTTCCTTGATAATTTTTCTAGAAACTTTCGAACAAAAGATGTTCAGCTCATCAGCAAATGGTTATGCATTTTTCCCTTCTCTTCTCTTTTTGGATAAGGATATGACATTGGCAGGATTATAATTACCTGGCACCTCTCCAGAATCAAAGGGGTTTGAGTAGATAACAACAACTACATCCACCATCTCATCCACAGTGACTATTTTTAATTATTTGTGCAATCTTCTATTGTAATGACTGTTTAACTTTTGTGCCATTGTCCAGTTCCCCATAAACATTTCCCCAGCCTCAATCACTCACAGTGTTCAATGTTTGCTTGGAACTTTCTGTTCCTTATTTATAAGCTAAAGAAACTCTCATTCTCCCTTTACATATTTCTTACTTTGGCCCTTGGTTTATTTTCATTTTCTTCTGGACTAATTTTCAGTCCTCCTCTGTTAGTTTCTGAATTTGTTCCAGACTTAGCACTTGCCACAAGCTTTTGTCCCCTTATTCACTTGCTCTTTCAACCTAACGTCTCTTTAACTTGTAGACACAAGGAACTGCAGATGCTGGTTTACCAAAAAGGGCACAAAGTGCTGGAGCAACTCAACAGTTAAGGCAGCATGTCTGGAGAACATACTGTAGATAGTGATGTTGCCTATCCATGTTGCCTAGGAATGCTGCCTAAACCATTGAGCACTTCATATATTTTATATCTTTTAACTTCCTTGATGAGAAATGATTTGTTGGGAGTCATAAATTGACTCCTTACGTCTCACTCACAGTCTGCCAGTTGTTTTGCCTTTTACCTGCTAATCTATTTGCTCAGAGCACATCAGTTAACCCTATCCTCATTCTTTTATAATCTATCTATACATTACTAAACTCTCATCTTGACAACTTCCAGTCTTCGTTGTAATTAAATTTGCCGAAAAACGATCCCCCTTAGCGCTACGATTTATCACCACCTTATTGCTTTGTGGGAATAGGTGAGTGGTTGAATATTGTGTTGGGGAATGGGTTGCTTTGGCGGATCAGGCTTCAGGTCCCACTTATGGGGCTGTCCCACTGTACGAGCTAATTCAAGAGTTCTCCCGAGTTTCCCCTGATTCGAACTCGGAGAATTACGGCAATAACCGCTCATAGGTACTCGGGGCTCTCGTGGACACTTTTCAACACGTTGAAAAATCTTCACGAGTCTTACTGAGCTTACCGCGTTTCCCGAGTGCCTGCCATTAGCGTTACAAGCCACTAAGAGACATCCCGAGCTCCGACGTACCCGCAACGTACATTCTACGTGCTTACCACGAGTTTGATTTTTTTTTTAAACTTGGGAGAGCTCTTGAATTAGCTCGTACAGTGGGACAGCCCCTTAAGTATATTTCCATTAAAACTCTCCTCTTTCTTCCTCTCTATACACCTCTTCTGTTCTACCCCTCTTTTTTTCTGAGAAACGTGCAATACATGATTTGTAAGTTTTCAGATGACACTAAAATAAGTGGTATCATAGACAGCCAAGATGGTTATCAAGAATAACAGCAGGATTGTGATAAGCGGGGCGAGGAATGGTTAATGGAGTTTGATTCAGATAAGTATGAAGTATTGCATTTTGCAAAATCAAACCACGGTTGGATTTATAGTCCTCTCTAGTAAACATCCTGGGTAGTGTTGTAGAGCAAAGATATCCAGGAGTACAAGTACATAGTTCACTGAAAGTGGCATCGCAGTAGAAAAGGTGACAAGGAAGGCTTTTAACATGCAGACCTGCATCTGACAGGGAATGGAGTATAGATGTTGAAAGAACGTACAAAGTACTGGAGGTACACATTGTCGTTCAACCAGAATCAACAACAGTCTGAGGTACCCAGCCACCCTGAGAATTACCTACATCCAGGAAAAACATTATTTCAAAAACCCAGCGGATGCAATGAGCTCTGCCCAAGGGATTAAGGAGCGAGAGGTAGACTGAATGAAAGCTTCAAAGATGAACTATAACAACAATTAAATTGTACTTTCAAGATTGGAATGGACCATGGACTTGTTTCATATAAAGAAGATGGAGAAGGATGCGGATGGGAGATTCGGGGAGATACGGATGGGAGACGCTCCTATGGATACTAATAATTAGAATAGTAACACTACTAATATTAATAACTAACACATACTAAAATTAATACTGTGGTATTATTATTAATTAAAGCTAATAACTACCAATTAATGATTAACAACTAACTATAGCTGATTTACTTAGGATTAAGTAAATAGTAAATATAAATACACAAAATATAAACTTTGACTTTATTTATCTCCCCTGGTACTTTTTATTATTATTTTTTTACTTTTTCTATATTTTTCTTCCCTTTTTCTTATTTTTTATTATTACTTTATTTTTTAATATTTTCTTATTATTATTGCTTGTAATAAGTATTAAGTATAGATATTATCAAATACTTGACTGATGGATTTTGTACACATCAGAGTTTAATACTCCCGGTTAAATATTTGTATGGAATAACAATTTTAATGAATCATGGAAATGGATAAGTTAGTAACATCGACTACGGAAGTCTATAGATTGCTAGCCATGGTAGTATGGCTAACACTAACTACACCAATATTAGATGTAGTTTTTTCTTTCTTTGTGCACCCTATTAATCTCTTAATCTATCCTTTTTTTAATATTATCTCTTGTTATTATTATTTTTCTTTTGAATTGAGTTATAAATTAATGCAAAGGAGGTATATACGTGAGAGATACTCAAGGGTCTTGAAATTCACCTACTCGGAGTTTGGGTGTAAAGTCGGGTATGTCGAGCTGAACCATTTGCCCTATTATATATTCCTTTAGATAAAAGATGCAAGACTTACAAATTAATATGGGGAATGGAGGAATAACGTTTTGTAGCTGGAATGTTAAAGGTATTAACAAACCAATTAAGAGAGGTAAAGTATTAGCACACTTAAAAGCACTTAAAGCAGATGTGGTATTCATCCAAGAGACACATCTAAAAAAAGAGGCAGAACATAGATTAAAGGCTAAATGGATTGACAAAGTGTATCATTCTTCTTTCACACACAAATCTAGAGGTGTAGCAATATTAATTCGTAAAGGCACTTCATTTAAACACACTTCAACAATAACTGATAGTGATGCTAGATATATTATTGTAATAGGAGAATTATACACACAAAAAATGATTTTTGTCAATGTATACGGCCCAAATTTTGACAGCCCACTGTTTTTAAAAAAAATATTTAATACTATTCCAGAATTATCACAACACAACTTAATAATTGGAGGAGATTTAAATTGTACACTAGATCCTTATTTGGACAGATCATCAAAACAACAGAAACTTAAATCGCATTCCAGTGATCTAATAAATGCATATACAGATACTAGTAATATTAAAGATGTTTGGAGAATGCAAAACCCAGCTGGACGGGAATATTCATTTTACTCACCTGTGCATAAAACTTATTCAAGAATAGATTATTTTTTGGTAGATTTAAAACTTATCCTATTCACTTATAATTCAAAATATCATAATATTATAATTTCAGATCATGCACCTTTAACTTTTATGATGAAAATAACTGGTAAAACGGAAAAACAGGGACAATGGAGATTTAACCCACAAATTTTAAAAGACAAAATAACTCAAGAATACATCACAAAACGGATTAAGATTTTCTTTGAAATAAATGATACGCCAGAAATATCTTCATACCTATTGTGGGAAACTTTTAAAGCGTATCTTCAGGGAATTATGATATCCTCTCAAGCATTTTATAATAAAGAGAATCGGAGGGAACAACAGGCATTGGAAAAGGAGATCAAACAATTAGATACAGAAAACGCAGTATCCCAACCATAATAAAACATAATAAAATCTTTGCATTGAAATATAAATTAAATAAAATACAGTCAGACCAAGTTGTAAAACTATACCAATATAGTAAACAAATACAATTTGAATTCGGAGATAAACCACAAAAATTATTGGCTCGTCAATTACGAAAATTGGAAAGAGAAAAATTAATCCACAGGATTAAATCAAAGGGGAATTATTAGTACAAACTAAAGATATAAATGAGAGATTTTTGCAATATTATAAAAATTTATATTCTGCCAAAACGACAGAAAATCGAATAGGAGTAGAAACATTTTTTAAAAATTGTAATCTAAAAGGACTGGATTCAGAAAATAGAGAATCACTCAACACTGAAATAACTACTAAAGAAATCGAAGAAGCTATTAGGTCATTAAAAAATGGTAAAACTCCAGTACCGGATGGTATTGGATCAGAATTTTATAAAACATTCTATGATATGATAGCTCCACGTTTGAAGACACTTCATGAACACATTTATGCACAACAGAAATTACCAGAAACATTAAATGAATCTATTATAACACTTATACCTAAATTAGATAAAAATCTGGATGATCCAGGGCCGTATAGAGCTCTTTTAAATACTGATCAAAAAATATTAACCAAAATACTAGCACAAAGACTAAATACAGTGATTAATAAAGTAATTCATTCAGATCAAACAGGATTTATACCAAAATGATATTCCTCAAACAACCTGAGAAGATTATTCAATATTATATACTCGAAAAGAAACATTAATAAAGATTTATCAATTATTTTGTTGGACGCAGAGAAGGTTGAATGGTCTTATTTATTTTCGGTTATGGAAACTTTTCAGTTGGGAGAGAAGTTTATAACATGGGTTAAGCTACTATATACTAAGCCAACAGCTAGAATATTAATAAATCAAATGTTAACAACTAAATTTGATTTATTCTGTGGCTGTAGACAAGGTTGTCCTCTATCTCCACTATTGTTCGCACTGGCAATTGAACTATTAGCACAGCGCGTCAGATTACATCCTGAAATATATGGGTATGAAACCAAAGAAACTGAAAATAAAATCTCTTTATACGCAGATGATGTATTACTTTATATTACAAAGACGGAAATTAGTATTCCTAACTTATTAGATTTAATAACTCAATTTGGATTGATTTCAGGATATAGAATTAATTGGAATAAAAGTGCTTATGCCAATAATGGGAAATAACTCACATATATTACAACAATATCCTTTTAAGATAGCAAATGAAAAAATCAAATATCTTGGAATTCATGTAACATAAAGATATGATTCTTTATTTAAATCTAATTTCCCACCCCTATTGAATAAACTACTTAAGAATATCCTATATTGGAAAACGTTACCTATTTCAATGCAAGGTAGAATTAATGCGATAAAAATGATTTTTCTTCCGCAATTATTATACCTGTTTCAACTCATCCCGATATATCTTCCTAAAGATTTTTTTAAGAAAGTGGATTCTATAGTTGCCAATTTTATTTGGGATTATAAGAGCCATAGAATAAATAAAAAATATCTATGTATATCAAAAATGAATGGAGGTTTTGCATTGCCTAATTTTATGTTTTATTATTGGGCAGTTAATATTAAAAATATGAACTTTTGGTTGGAAGAAGTAGATAAACAACCAAACTGGTTAAAAATGGAAAAGGAAGATTGTTCACCTTTTGAAATTAGCTTGATTTTATTTGCTAATACTAAAATACATTAAAAAAGTTATAGAGGAAATCCAATAATAGAAAGTGGCATACGTATTTGGAAACAATTAAAGAAAACATTAAAATTAGAAAGTATACCACTGGCTCTTCCCATTGCAAATAACATCACTTTTAAACCTTCAATGATGGACAAAAGTTTTTTAAAATGGAAGAACTATGGAAAAAATAAGATGGGTGATCTCTACAGGGAAAGTTTATTCCTTTAACTTCAGGAATTACAACAAAATTATGGATTACACTCAAAAGAGTACTTTAGATATTTACAAATTAGAGACTATGTTAAATCAAACACACAGGATTTTAGAAATAGAAAGACAGAAATTTTAGATGAATGTCTAAATAAATATCCGAATACAGAAAAATCAATATCATATATTTATAATATTTTACTTGAAAATGATTTACCAAACTCGGAAATATATAGGCAAGCATGGGAAAACGAATTAGGACAAACAATTAGTGTAGAAGTATGGAATGAACATTTACAACTTATACACCACTGCTCATTAAATGCCAGACACTCCCTGATACAATTTAAAGTTTTACATAGATTACACTTTTTGAAATCCAAATTAAACAGAATTTTTTCAAATGTTTCTGCTATATGTGATAAATGTCAGCATTTAGAAGCTAATCTAACGCATTCATTCACAAAATGTATAAAAATTACTCATTATTGGATAGAAATTTTTAACATAATCTCGAAAGTAGTTAATGCAAATCTGACTCCAGACTCAAAATTAATCATATTAGGAATAATAGAAACGGATCATCTACTAACAACACAGCAAATAATTTTTATTGGTTATAGTTTAATAATTGGTAAAAAAACTAATACTAAGATTTTGGAAAGGTCCTACATCCCCCACAATCAAAATGTGGATTACAGAAATGTCGGAAACACTTCATCTGGAAAGACTGAGACTTGTCCTTTTGGACAAGCTAGATCAGATCAGAGGAATATGGTCTCCATTTATTGAATACTTAAAGGGTCAAGGAGGTCCGGTTCGAGGGCCTGACTGAAGCCTGAATGAAGGAATAGATGAAGAACTATATACAATAGACCACGAATATATCTCCAATGAAGAATATCTTGCTTTATATTCCACTCATTTTATCGATTTTCTATTTTATTTATTTGTATTATTTCTCTTTACTTTTTTCTTTCTGTTATAAAATAACAAAAAATATAGAAGTATAAATAAGAACGACTGTAAACTTTAAAAATATTAAGAATGTATGTGATGAATAATATGTTTTTTCTTTTTTGATTTTATGTTATTCCTTCTTAATATGTATTTACTTCTAATAAAAATATTTTACCAAAAAAAAAAATCAACAACTAGACATCATAGGTTTAAGGTGAGAGGGGAAAGATTTAACAGGAACCCCTCACAGGCAACGTTTTCACAGAGGGTGGTGGGTTCCGGCTGCCTGGAAAGTCATAACGTCATGGCAATATGCAGAGTAGTGCCCTGCCGACTACAAATTCAGAAGGTTCAGAAGGATAGGAGTAGAATTCAGCCCATCGTCTACTCCACCATTCAATCATGGCTGATCTACCTCCTTTCCCCATTCTCCTGCCTTCTCCCCATAACCTCTGACACCTGTACTAATCAAAAATCTATCTTTCTCTGCCTTAGAAATATCCACTGACTTGGCCTCTATAGCCTTCTGCGGCAAAGAATTCCAGATTCACCACCCTCTGACTAAAGAAATGTATCTTTATCTTCTTCCTACAAGAACGTCCTTTAATTCTGAGGCTATGACCTCTAGTCCTAGACTCTCCCACTAGTGGAAACATCCTCTCCACATCCACTCTATCCAAGCCTTTCATTATTCTGTATGTTTCAATGAGGTCCCCCCTCATTCTCCTAAACTCTGTGGTTGAGGCAGGTACAATAATGACATTTAAAAGACATTTGGACAGGTAAACAAATAGGGACGCTTTCGAGGAATGTGTGACATGCGCAAGTAAAGTGGACTTCCATTTGATCAGCATGGGTTAGTTGGGCTGAAGAGCCTGTTTCAGTGCAATATGACTCAGTCTATGACACCTCCTCTCTTGCCTGCTTGTTTGCCATTCAGATTCAGATTCAGACAGCTGCATGTATCCAGTTTTGCCCCATTGTTTGGATAACTGGTATAGTTAGTTATCCATGCATGCTGATGTAATTCTTAACCATTGGTGTCAGCTTCTCTGGAATTCTTTTTAACACCTTGAGCAATTAAATACTTTAATAACTTCCTTCTTGGTGTCTGATTTCAGAAGGTATTACAACTTGTATTGTTTCAATTCATCTCTTCCAGTAAATCCATTCTTGCCTCTTTACAGTCTTCCCTTACATTGCTATTATCATTATTACTCCAAGCTATCATGTGAGGTGAATTTCAGACTGATCTGACAGTATTAAGAGTTCACTATGCCAGCTACTCCAATTCGTCATTTCTTAAGATTGTTTGCCTCATTTCTTCTGCTCTTTACCCCCCCCCCACCCCCCACCCCCCCCCCCCCCCCCCCACCCCCCCCCCCACTGCCTTTGTAAACCCACACTGCACATAGTCTGACTGACATACACACCGGCAGCATAGCAATTTTACAATGCTGGGGTGCATTTTAACTTTACCTTGTATTTCTCGATCTGAAATAACAAGGAGTGGACTTGGTTGAATTGACAGAAACTCCGAGCGGAAGGCCAGACAATAACTGTTTGATTAATTCACCTAAACCTCACCAAACTTGCAATCTTTGTCAGGATTTCAAACCCAAAAGTTCGTCTTGAGGTGCCTGTTGAAGTGACTGGAGCCAAGGAAGGATTTGGACGGCTTGTAAAAAGGTAGGATTGAAGAAGTCTTGAAATATGAATGGGAGGTAGAAAATTGTAAAGGAGGAAATTGCAGGCAGTGGGACAGTCGGCTTACGATTTAGTTTCAAAAAGTGGGATAAGAGGTCAGAGAAGATGTCAAAAGAGGGGATCAGTTTGGGCTGACTGGGTGGATTACAGATCTTCTGGTCACTAGAAAGTTCAGAGCAATAGGGAAATATAAGTACAAAATTAGGAACTTCACTTTGGGTTCATGAGAACTAATGGAAGTCAATTGAGGAAATAATAGGTGAAAGAATCAGGCTAAAACTTCCATAGAGATTACAGATGGGGAGACTGTGTGAGTGATCGAGTCAGGGGATATCAGAGGTACAGAGAGGGGTTCCAAGTGGTAATTATACACAATAAGCAATGTTAAGATGTGATAGAAAGTTGAAAACAGGAAATTCAGTTCAAGCTCAGGAAATTGAGTAACCATCAGATGACGCAAACCGAAATCAAAGTATTTCTGCAGCTTCTGCTTTGTATGTTGTTTAAATAGACTCGGTCCGTCAGTAACCTGCTGTCTCGCTCTATCTCGACGGAGACATCAAGTGGAGATGTTGCCCAGACTTTGGATCGTGACGACCGCTCTCCTGTTTCTTGCCTCGTGCATCCTGTGTACAAACCCAGGCTTGAAAGCGAGAGTAACGCAGAAAGCTTTGGACTATGGTGAGTGTGGACATCCCTCAGCTTTTATTCTGTAAAATTTGAAGCACTTTAAACAACTGCCACCTGTCACGACTCAATCTGCCATAGTGAAAGTAGAAACATTTCTGTAAGATTGAAATCTTGAGAGGAATGTGCTGCAGATAGAGAGGGGCATTGAAGGCTGGGGTAAATCAGACATTGTCATCTTTAATGGAGGCTTACCAGGGTGACTGGCATACACCTGCTCCTGTCTATTTGTGCTCGATATCCAGGGCATTATCCTGAATGTTGCTTTCTTACCTTCATGCCGTCTTCCAAATATCGCCAACTTCTGCCTTTCTCCATCCCTTGAGACGGCTGGAATGCCCCGTTCGGTTATTGTGGCCTCAGATTCTTTCTCTATTCCCACACTTATCAATAGACAATAGACAATAGGTGCAGGAGTAGGCCTTTCAGCCCTTCGAGCCAGCACCGCCATTCACTGTGATCATGGCTGATCATCCACAATCACTATCCCATTCCTGCCTACTTCCCATATCCCTTGATTCCGCTATCTTTAAGAGCTTTATCTAACTCTCTCTTGAAAGCATCCAGATAATTGGCCTTGACTGCCTTCTGAGGCAGAGAATTCCACAGATTCACAAGTCTCTGGGTGAAAAGTATTTCCTCATCTCCGTTCTAAATGGCCTACCCCTTATTCTTAAACTGTGGCCCCTGGTTCTGGACTCCCCCAACATCGGGAACATGTTTCCTGCCACTAGCAAGTCCAATCCCTTAATAACCTTATATGTTTCAATAAGATCCCCTCTCATTCTTCTAAATTCCAGTATACAACTCCAGTCGCTCCATTCTTTCAACATATGACAGTCCCGCCATCTCTGGAATTAACCTCGTGAACCTACGCTGCACTCCCTCAATAGCAAGAATGTCCTTCCTCAAATTTGGAGACCAACACTGCACACAATACTCCAGGTGTGGTCTCTTTAGGGCCCTGTACAACTGCAGAAGGACCTCTTTGTTCTTATACTCAACTCCTCTTGTTATGAAGGCCAACATGCCATTAGCTTTATTTCTGCCTGCTGTACCTGCATGCTTACTTTCAGTGACTGATGAACAAGGACACTCAGATCTCGTTGTACTTCCCCTTTTCCTAATTTGACACCATTCAGATAATAATTTGCCTCCCTGTTCTTGCCACCAAAGTGGATAATCTCACATTTATCCACATTAAACTGCATCGGCCATGCATCTGCCCACTCACCCAACCTGTCCAAGTCACCCTGCATCCTCATTGCTCACAGTTCACACTGGCACCCAGCTTTGTGTCATCTGCATATTTTCTAATGTCACTTTTAATCCCTTCATCTAAATCATTAATGTATATTGTAAATAGCTGCAGTCCCAGCACCGAACCTTGCAGTACCCCACTAGTCACTGCCTGCCATTCTGAAAGGGACCCGTTAATCTCTACTCTTTGTTTCCTGTCTGCCAACCAATTTTCCATCCATGTCAGTACCCTACCCCAATACCATGTGCTCTAATTTTGCCCACTATTCTCCTATGTGGGACATTATCAAAGGACACTTAGAACCGTCCAATGGCCCACCGTGTAGTATTGTTACTGATGTATCTCCCATCCTGACCTAATGGATATTCACAGAATGGCTCCATATTAAGCCAATGGAACAAATCTATGTGGCCTCATCTATATTGTCCAGTATTAATGCATGACTACACGTCACATTTGTAAACTTACCCACAAAAGCATTTAGCACCATCCAACCAAAAGGATGTAAACTACACATATACTGCTTCCTTTTCATTTAACAATTTTACCAAGAACACATTGAACGTTTAAAGTTCTTGTTTCAAGCCTTGCAGAAATATTTTTATCATATGCCTCATTTCATTTCTCTCTCCGCTGTTGCTGAAATTTCCAGCATTTTCTGTCTTGATAGCAACACTATTGATCATTAGTTACTAAACAAAAGTGTGTCTAGTATGGGAAAGTTCCCTCTGTGTTAGTTCAGACACTCCTGGCACTGGGCTATGTAGCCCTTGGCATCAGTAACTGCACTGATGTGAGTATCCAGCCAACCATGTGCAGTGGTACCGTGGGGGAGAGGGTTGAGTGTAACTAAGAGTATGGTTGTATTGATCCAAACCCCGCTGTGCACTGAATTCTTGCATGTTTTTTTTCATACAGGACGACAGGTTGGGGTCGCTGTGTTGCAACAGAAGTTGCGAGACTTGCACTTTCCAGATCTAGATGGTAAAGTGCATTTAGATGTGATTGGGACCATACATTACTATATCACATCGTGAGTGGAATTTGTGCTTGTTTTTAGTTCATGTGCATCAGCTGTTAAATGCAACTGTTATTTTAGGGTTGATGGACTCATTACCACATTAAACTGTGTTAACTGGCATTGATTATGCAGCTTTGGAAATATCACGTCATGTATTCAGCTGAGGTTTGGCAGCAACAATGAACAGTATGTTCCAGGTATCCACCACTCTCTGTGTGAAATAAAGCTTGCCCCACACATCTACTTTAAACTTTCCTCATTGGAGTTTAAGGCCATTCCCTCGAGTATTTCAAATTTCCACTTAGGGAAAGAGGTTCTGCCTACACTCTGCCCCTCATAATTTTGTAAACTTCCATCAAGTCTCCCCTTTGTTTCCCATCCTCTGGAGAAAATAATCCAATTTTGTCAAACCTTTCGTCGTAGTTAATACCCTCTCATCCAGGCAGCTTCCTGGTGAACCTCTTCTGCACCCTCTGCAAAACCTCAACATTTGCCCTATAATGGAGAAACCAGAACTGCACACAATACCCAAATGCAACAGAACCAAAGTTCTTAAAAGCTGCAACATGTTGTGCCTTGACCGATGAAGGCAAGCATCCCTTATGCCTTTTTCCTACTCTAAATATCTGTCTTGCCACTTTCATGGAGTTATGCACTTGGACTCCAGGATCCTTCTGCACAGCAAAGCTCCCAAAGGTCCTGCCATTAACTGTACATCTTCCTCTAACATTCAACCTCCCAAGTACAGAACCTCAGACTTGTTCAGGTTAAACTCCCTCTCTGCCATTTCACTGCCCTTATCTGTAACTGACCTCTATCCTGCTGTAGCCTTTGACAGCCTTCTTCACTGTCCGCAACTCCACCAAGTTGTGTGTCGTCAAGTTTCTATTAGTTCCCCTCTCTTTTTACTCAAGTCACCTGAGCCGAATTACATCAATATGACATCTCTCCGCCTTGCCAGGCGTCAATCTGGTGAACCTTCGCTGCACTCCCTCCGTATCAAGGACACCCTTCCCTAGGTAAGAGTCCAGGACTGCACACAAAACTCAAGGCCTGGTTGCTCTAAGGCACTGTACAATTACAGTAAGACATCCCTGCTGCTTCTCCCTGTCACGGCCGAGATACCGTCTGCCTTGAAAACCACCTGCTGCAAACTTGGAAGTGTTGCATTCAATCCACTTATTTACATCACTAATATATAATCGTGAATAACTGGGGACCCAGCACTGAATCCTGGGTAACCTCACTCCACTTTCACCCCCTCCCCCTCTCCGGCACCATTTCCAATGGCTACACAATTCACAACTTTTTAACCCTGAGCTTAACAATTTGCAATTCTGGGTATTTGCCAACAATCTGCCCACCTATGGTCGCCTATTATCAGCCATGCTCTGTCCGGCCCTTCCTCTTTTCCAGCTGTCTTTCCTGCCCCCACCCTCAGTATTAATGAGTAACGAGGTCATTAGACAAGAGAGGCTGAAGATGCTGCAATCTGCTGGGGAACTCCGTGTGTCATACAACATCTGTGAAGAGAAACGGACAGACAATGTGTCCGGTCGAGACCCTTCTTCAGACCGATCATTATATGTTCATTTTGGGGAATATCAGATATCCTGGGCCCTTCTCTGGAGAATTTTTTGGGACGTTAACAGAAATTCTTGGGAGTTTGTTCAACAAATTGAACAAGGCAAAGTGCATTTAAATTTTATTGTGAGTTTGATTTTAAGATAAATTCCTAGAAATAAAAGTAATCATGACTGCAGTCTCCTTAAAACTACTTCTCCCTTTAGGGTACACAAAAAGCTGGAGAAACTCAGCGGGTGCAGCAGCATCTAAGGAGCGAAGGAGATAGGCGACGTTTCGGGTCGAGACCCTTCAATCACAAATGGCCTCATTCTTCAGAGAACGGGGATTCCCCTCCCCCACTATTGATGAGGCTCGCACCAGGGTCTCCTCCATACCCCGCAACACTGCCCTCGCTCCCCATTCCCCCACTCGCAAACAGGGCAGAGTCCCCCTGGTCCTCACCTTTCACCCCACCAGCCGGCAAATACAACATATAGTCCTCCGCCAGTTTCGCCACCTCCAACGTGACCCCTCCACCCGCCACATCTTCCCATCTCCCCCCCTGTCTGCCTTCCACAAAGACCGCTCCCCTCCGCAACTCCCTTGTCCATTCTTCCCTCCCCTCCCACTCTACCCCTTCCCCGGGCACTTTCCTTGCAACCGCAAGAAATGCAACACTTGTCCCTTCACCTCCCCCCTCCACTCCTTTCAGGGACCCAAGCAGTCCTTCCAGGTCGACAGAGGTTCACCTGCACCTCCTCCAACCTCATCTAACTGCATCCGATGCTCCAGATGCCAGATGATCTATATCGGTGAGACCAAGCGGCGGCTTGGCGATCGCTTCGCCGAACACCTCCGCTCGGTCCGCAATAACCAACCCGACCTCCCGGTGGCTCAGCACTTCAACTCCCCCTCCCATTCCACATCCGACCTCTCGGTCCTGGGCCTCCTCCACGGCCAGAGTGAGCAACACCGCAAGCTGGAGGAACAGCACCTCATATTCCGCTTGGGGAGTCTGCATCCTTTGGGCTTGAATATTGAATTTTCTCAATTCTGTTAACCCTTGCTGTCTCTCCCCTTCCCACCTCTCCCTCAGCCCTCGGGCCCTGGCATTCCCTCTATCTCTATCTCCCTCCCCCACCCCAGTCGCACCAGCTTCTCATTTTCACACCACAAACAGCTTACAATGGCTTGTTCCCTTTATCACCGATACTTTTTTGCATATCTTTCACTCATTGTTCCTTATCTCTCCACATCACCGTCTATATCTCTCGTTTCCCTCCCTGACCAGTCTGAAGAAGGGTCTCGACCCGAAACGTCGCCTATCTCCTTCGCTCCTTAGATGCTGCTGCACCCGCTGAGTTTTCTCCAGCTTTTTGTTGTACCCTACTTCTCCCTTTATCCTGTCTGTCTCTAGCTACGGTGAGAATATAATGTTAAGTCATTGCACTATCTTGTCTGCAGGTTACACATTGACAAGTTGGGTTTACCTCAGTCTGCTGTGAAATTCTCTGCTGGCCGGGGCATTCAGCTCTCCATCATTAATGGTTACATTGGTGTGACGGGGAACTTTAGAATTAAAAAGCACTTTATGTAAGTATTCATTCTTTGTTTATATTTTATTATTATTATTATGATCCTTTTGGAAGAACTGGATCCATTCCAGGTTGCTGTCCACTCTGTTCTAATGTTGGGCTTGGGAATTGTGAAAAGCTGCTGTAACCTGTCTCCTTTTAGCTCTTCCCTCGCCCAATGGAACAGAGGCTGTTGCTCAACTCCATCATTCTAGTCGTTGCCTCTCTATTTTTCACTGCACTTCATAAAGTGAATTTGAAGGATGTGATGGTGGTGTTAATTCTATCTTCGATAATTGAAGAAGATGCATCATTTTACTGCGTGAGCTGCTGCATAACATTCAATTTGGTGCCTATTATACTTCTTATATGCGGACACAATCTCCCGTTTGCCATAAACTTTAACTCCCCTTCCCATTCCCACACTGACATTTCTGTCCTGGACCTCCTCCATTGTCAGATTGAGGCCAAACACAAATTTGAGGAACAGAATCTCATATTTTGCTTGGGCTGTTTTACAACCAACCCAGCAGTATGAATATTGATTTCTCTAATTTCAAATAACCCTCGCATCCCCCCTCTCTCCGTCCCTCCCCCAACCTGTCGTTGTACGTCATCCTGGTGAGTTTCATTGTCTGTAACTCGTTTTCATCTAGCATATAGCCAACAATGACCTGTTTCCTTTATCATTGTTACTGTTTTGCATAATATTAATTCATTTGTTCTATCTCTCTACATCACCGTCTATATCTTGATTCCTTTTTCCCTGACTATCAGTCTGAAGAAGGGTCTTGACCCGAAACGTCATCTGTTCGTTTTCACCAGAGATGCTGTCTTGACCCGCTGAGTTACTCCAACATCTTGTGTCTATCTTTGGAACTAGAACTGGGTCACTAACTGATTCCCAGAAAGTGGAAATCAGGTTAAATGTTTTAATGAGGCCGGCAGCTTATGATTTAGCCGGGGAACACACCAGACCCTGGAGAGGTGGGACATTTATGGCAGGAAGGAAGCTAAAGATATCTTGGAGGGGAGAATGTTCAACACCTCTTGGAGAGCAGATGGAAGCAGCAAGGTCTCCTCAGTATCTGCTGCTCCATTTAGCCCCACTCATCCTCGCACTCCCCCAGATCTGGGGATGGGGCACTTCCCTCCATGCCCAGGTTATCTGACAGCCTCGCTCCCTCTCTCCTGGAGGCCTCCAGTTGGAAGCTTACTCACTTCGTGTTCCACCCATTGCTCTGAATCCAGCTCCGTACTCTGCTCTCCGCTTGGCTGGAAGCAAAATCCACCGACCAGGCAGAGGCCATTCCCTCGGCAACTCCATGGTTTACTAATTCTTTTCCACCCAAACCTCCCCCTCCCCAGGAACTTTCTCCTGCAACCGCAGGAGATTCAACAC
Source organism: Okamejei kenojei (assembly GCA_035221665.1). NCBI lineage: Eukaryota > Metazoa > Chordata > Chondrichthyes > Rajiformes > Rajidae > Okamejei > Okamejei kenojei. The sequence goes on along the minus strand of CM069150.1, from coordinate 8,672,488 downwards.
CTGTCCTTTGTACATCCTCCCTCAACATCATCCACGATCAAGTGAGGCCACATGCAAATTGGAGGAACGGCACCTCATATTTCACTTGGGCAGCTTACAACCCAGCGAAATGAACATTGATTTAGCTAAATCCAAGTAATCCTCCACCACCCTAGTTGCTCTACCAGTTGTACTGTTCATATCCTTGTATCACTTTGTTATCACCTTTTCCCCAGCCAACAATTGTCCATTATGGCAAAGTAGACTTCATGGGCTGAATGGCATTATTCTGCTCCTAAAAAGTATGAACTTATGAACTTCTCTTGACCTCAGCTCTGTGACTGTTGCAAGACATAGACTGGAATGACTGACCAGCAGCTCCATTCGAGTTGGTCCCTGTGATGGTAGAATGAGGGGTAATGAAATTAATGCGACAGCAGAATCTCTGGCACAAAATAGATGGGCTGAACGGCCTGTTTCTCTGAAGCAAATATTATGCAATTCCCACAAGAGCATTAACTCCTCCAAACTCTCTGGTTCGTGATAGAGTGGGGTTTAATACCAGGGACAACAAATACTGTTTAGTCTAGTTTAGAGATACAGCGCGGAAATAGGCCCTTCAGCCCACCGATCCGCACCGACCAGAGATCCTGCACATTAGCACCACCCTACACACACAATGTACATTTATACCAAGCCAAGTAACCTACAAACCTGTATGTCTTAGGAGTGTGGAAGGGAACCGAAGATCTCAGAGAAAACCCATGAAGGTCACGGTAAGAATATACAGTACAAACTCCGTACAGACAACACCCGCAAGTCAGGATCAAACTCCGGTTTCTGGTGCTGTGAGGCAGCAACTCTACCACTGGGCCACCAGTGCTGTGTTCATGAATAAGTTTGTCTTCCAATGGTTATTTATCTGATGACTTATGGCATCTCCTCATTTCTCCTCGCAGTCGGACGAGTGGATCATTTGAGGTGTCTGTCAGCGGTCTGTCAATATCAGAGACGATAGGAATGACCCGGGACAGCACTGGCCGCCCAGCTATCCAAAGCGTTGCCTGCTCAGCCAGTATTGGGAAAGTAGACGTCGTGTTCACCAAAAAAAAAAAGTAATGTACAAATTCATTTATAAAAGAAACCTCTGAATATTTCAATTTTCTCTCATACTCTTCTTCTCTCTCCTCCACGCTCTTTCATGTTATGATGCAGATTTACAGGACTTTGGTTAGACTGTATTTGGAATACCGAGCAGAGGTCTGGTTGATCTAATAAGGAAGGTGTGGAGGTTTTTGGAAAGGGTGCAGAGGAGGTTTACTGGAATGATGCCTGGATTAGAGGGTATTAGCTGCAAGGAGATGTTGGACAGACTTGGATTGCTTTCTCTGGAATGCCAAAGGTTATGGAAGACCTGATAAAAGTATATACAATTAGGAGGGGCATTGATAGGATTGTTAGTCAGAATCTTTTTCACAGCACAGGAATATCAAATAGTTGAGGGCACTGCTTTAAAGTGAGCGGGGCAAAGTTTAAAGAAGATGTGCAGGGCAAGTATTTTATGAAGTGGGTGATGGACTGCACTGCCAGGGGTAGTGGTGGAGGCACATATGAATGTGGCATAAGAGGCTTTTGGATAGTCACATAGATATGCAGGGAATTGAGGGATATGGAGTATGTGAAGGCAGATAAAGGTTTGTCTTGGCGTCATGTTCGGCACAGATATTGTGGGTTGTATGTTCTTGCTCTCACTCTCTTGCCTCTCTGCAGTGTCTGCAGGCAAATGGGACTTGCCCAGAACACAAACCTGGTCAGCATGGAGAAGAGCAGAGAGAGCTGGTAGAAACAGATCAGGTGGTGGGGCAGGAACTGGCAAGTGAAGTGTTGATTGGGAGAGGAGCCAGATGGGGGAGAGAAGAGTGAAGATAGTAACCAAATTCGCAGATGAGGAGTGGAGAAGACAGTAGTGTGCAAATGATGGAAGGTGGGGAGTGAAATGTAGAACCAGTAAGAGGGATAATGGCTAAAAGGGGATGCAGGTATAACATTACCTCCATACTTTCTGTATTTGAGAGTGTTCTGCACAATGGTAAGATTTATTTTGTTTTAATCAAGTAAAATTGTGCTTTGCAGATGGTTGTACAATCTGTTCCGCAAACTCCTCGAGAAACCCATTCGTAAAGCTCTTACCAGTCAGGTAGGTCAGCTTCCCGTCACCATTCATATTGAATAGTTGTGCTGTTAACTTGCACGGCATTCGAGCTGTATAACTCATGGTGGCGCCTGTGTCAAACATGGTAATCTCCTCATTGTCATTTACTATTTCTTTAATCCAGATTTGTCCTAAAGTCTCCAGTGCAATCAACGAATTGGAAAACAACCTAAAGACCATGGAAAGTATGTAATTATATGTCCTCCCTCCTCCTCAATCTTCCATCATCTTCTAAAAACTCTGAAGGATAGATTGCATGGGATCCAAAGAACGATAACTGAATGGATAGAAAATTGGCTTCATGGAAGGAAGCAGAGGGTGATGAAGGTCACTACAGGAAGTGATCATTACGACAGTGAAAAAGTGAATGGTACTTTATAACAAGAGGCATTGAAGGCTACAAGGTTTGGGCGAGTTGTAGATTGTATGTGTGCAGTTTTTGGAATTTGAGGAAAGGACATTCTTGCCCTACAGTATTATTCAGTATTCATATTAACGTCATTTTCACCGAGTACTTGCATACGCAGAGAAAAGAAAAAAAAACGAAAAAAAATTGTTTCTCATCAGTTTTTGTCACATTACAAAACAGAAATAAATACATACAACTTACACATTGAATTAAAAAACAGCGTGACTTTACAAAGGTTAATTCCCGGGATGGCGGGATTGTCATATGCTGAGAGAATGGAATAGCTGGGCTTGTACACTCTGGAGTTTAGAAGGATGAGAGGGACTCTCATTGTAACATATAAGATTGTTAAGGGTTTGGACACGCTAGAGGCAGGAAACATGTTCCCGATGTTGGGGGAGTCCAGAACCAGGGGCCACAGTTTAAGAATAAGGAGTACGCCATTTAGAACGGAGACGAGGAAACACTTTTTCTCACAGAGAGTGGTGAGTCTGTGGAATTCTCTGCCTCAGAGGGCGGTGGAGGCAGGTTCTCTGGATGCTTTCAAGAGAGAGCTAGATAGGGCTCTTAAAAATAGCGGAGTCAGGGAATATGGAGAGAAGGCAGGAACGGGGTACTGATTGGGGATGATCAGCCATGATCACATTGAATGGCGATGCTGGCTTGAAGGGACGAATGGCCTACTCCTGCACCTATTGTCTATTGTCTATTACTCTTTGGCATCTATCAATGACTGGATAAGAACGTACATGACAAAATTAGCAAGTTTAAAGATTATATAAAAGTAGGTGGTATTGCAGATAGTGAACATGGATGTCAAAAATGACAGCAGGATCTTGTTCGGTTGGCTAGGTTGACTGAGGAATGGTTGATGGAATTTTATGCAGATAAATGTGAGGCGTTGCATTTTGGAAAGTCTAACATGGGCAGGACCTACACTGTGTATGGTAGGGCTCTGGGGAGTGTTGTAGAGCAGAGGGATCTAGTAGTGCAGGTACAATGATTCCTTGTAGATGGTGTCACAGGTAAATAGGTTGGTCAAAAAGGCTTTTGGCACATTGGTTTTATCAGTCAGAGTATTGAGTATAGAAATTGGGAGGTCATGTTGCAGTAATGTAAGATATTGGTGAGACCGCATTTAGAGTATTGTGTTCAGTTCTGGGCACCGTGTAACAGGAAAGATATTGTCAAGTTGGAAAGGGTACAGATTTACGAGGATGTTGCCAGAACGGGGGTCCGGACTATAGGGGGAAGTTGAGCTGGATGGGACTCTATTCCTTGGAGCAGTGAGGGGTTATAGAGGAGTATAAAATCTTGAGAGGACTAGATTGGGTAGATGCACAAAGTCTCTTACCCAGAGTAGAGAAGTTGAAAACCAGAAGACATAGGTTTAAGGGGAAGGAGGAAAGATTTAATAGGAATCTGAAAGAAACTTTTTCACACAATGGGTGGTGGGTGTATGAAAGAAGCTGCTAGAGGAGGGAGTTGAGGCAGGAACTATTGCAACGTTTAAGAAACAATTAGACAGGTACATGGAGAGGACATGTTTGGAGGGATATGGACATAAGGCAGGCAGATGGGACATGTTGTTCAGTGTGGGCAAGTTAGGCCGACGGGCCTGTTTCCACGCTATATACAAGTATATTTGAAACTCTCACGTTGCTGCTTCCTGTACTCCAGAAGCTGTCTCCACTTGCATTCTCCCTTCCCCCCACCTGACTCCATCAGTCCTTTATTGCCTGCATCTACCTATCATCCATCTGCCTCTGTCCCAATACCTCCCCTCCCCGGCTCAACCTCCCCTGCATCCTTCCCCCCTCATCATTCCACCATCGTCTATCGGTTCCTGACTTTCCCCTTCACCTCACCCCTCTTTGCACCGGCTGTCCTCCTTCTCCATTCTCAGTCCTGATGCAGGCGTTTGACCTGAAATGTTGATCATTTTCCCCCACTGCCCCACAGAGGCTGCGGTGTTTCTCCAGCAAATTGCTTTTTACTCCAGATTCCAGCATCTTCAGTTTTTCATGTCACTCTTGAAGATAATTCAATGAGTTACCAAGAGTTACCAATGACAAGGTGATCAACTGGCCTTTAGTGGTGTTGTTTAGGAAATAAATATTGAGATAATCCAAGAGAGATGCCAATTGCAACAATGCCATCTCATTTTAATTGTGGGTCTGAATTTAACATTTCACTCATAAGATGGAATGACTGGGAATTCAGAGCACTATCTGGAGATGGTATTGTATTCACTGGAGTTTAGTCTTGTATTCACTGGAGTTTAGAAGAATGAGAGGGATCTTATAGAAACATATAACATTATAAAAGGACTGGACAAGCTAGATGCAGGAAAAATGTTCCCAATGTTGGGCGAGTCCAGAACCAGGGGCCACAGTCTTAGAATAAAGGGGAGCTCATTTATGACTGAAGTGAGAAAAAACCTTTTCACCCAGAGAGTTGTGAATTTATGGAATTCCCTGCCACAGAGGGCAGTGGCCAAGTCACTGGATGGATTTAAGAGAGAGGTAGATAGAGCTGTAGGGGCTAGTGGAGTCAAGGGATATGGGGAGAAGGCATGCACGGGTTATTGATAGGGGACGATCAGCCATGATCACAATGCATGGTGGTGCTGGCTCGAAGGACCGAATGGCCTCCTCCTGCACATATTTTGTATGTTTCTATGTTTCTATGGTGACAGGAACCAAAGCCTATACATGATAATTAATGTCCATTGGCTTAGAAACATTTTGAAGGCAATGAAGGAGTTGGCCAGGGGGCTAAGAGGGGCAGGATTGGATTCTGAGAAGAAGGAATGCAGTCAAGTGGACTGGAGGAGTTAGGCTGGGTGTACTGAAAGAGAATCATGACTGAGTCAAGCTATGTCAAGACATAGTGGTTAAAGATGAGAGTACGAGATCTGTATGGTAATTTGATAAGGATGGAAGGGCTGGATACATAGGGGGCAACACAAAGAAGTTTTGTAATAATTGAAACCTCAAGGATTTCAATGCAGGTTCTGCTGGTGGTGATGCCTGAAGAATCAATGCTCATTGTTAAGGATCAGGACCTCAGCAGCAGCAGACAGTTGCTGAAGTAAGTGTTGTGTTCTAGAAGCCAAAGGATATATTCCTGATATGGAGTAATGCAAAAGCTCATCGTGGAGCCACTGAGGATGCCAAAGGTTGTTTCATCTCAACTCTCCTAGAGTTGGGGAGGGTCAAGACTCAATCTAACTGTGCCACTAAAAGTCCACACATAGACCTACGGTTTACCGTTTAGTTTAGTGAAAAGCTTTTGTTGCATGCTATTCAATCAGCGGAAAGACAATACATGATTACAATCAAGCCATGATTACAATAGACCTGGAACTGAAGCCAAATGTAGTCCTCACCTTTCACCCAGGTGGCAGACGAATAACAATCTGGATTAAGAATTTAGATTTTTTTGTATTGATATTTCATATTTAATGTTCTTTCCCTTCTGTGTTCTTAGTCTTATTCAAAATTAACCAATTTGCTGAGATTGACTATTCACTGGTTAATCAAATTGAAATCACCAATGATGCCATGGACCTGGATTTTAAGGTATGTCCTTGTCTCCTGGGGAGGGGAGGGTGATGCGAGTGTACATGGGCAGTTGGATGGGTTGACATTTGGGCTTTCATAGTTCTGTTGCCATTAGACTTATTCAAGACTGTTTTTGAGTTCTCTATTTATAAGTTACCAGAGATCTTGTGATGGATATTCCCTATCCAGGTTCAAAAGGCTTACTGCTAACCTCAGTTTTCTAGCATAAAAGTTGGGATCAGTAACCTACTTGCTTCTAGAATCCCATTCTTTGATTCATGTTAGGACCAAGGTCTGTGACCTTGTGGTTAAGAACAAACTTAGGTTCCACTAGCAACATATGATTCAAAGATAATTTATATTCAGAAGTTTGAAAATGCCCAGGCAGTTGTTAAAAATAATTTTGTTGACCAATTTTCTGTCTATTATGAGACTTCCTGCCGAAAATGCAATTTAATGTCTAATTATTTTTATAGGGTCAATTCTATAGAGTGGGACAAAGGAAAGATCCTCCCTTCAAGCCACCTCCAATCAGCCTTCCCAGTCAATCCACACGCATGTTGTACTTGGGAATATCTGATTTCCTTGCGAACTCAGCAGGATGGAGAGAAGGCAGCAGGATTTGTGTATTATGAAGCTGGAGTCTTACAAATGAATATCACTGATAAAATGGTGGGTAAAAGCCATCCTTTCACTGCTCCAGTGTATACGAACGAGGTTATTATTTTCACTGGAGGTGGGTTTCTGCAGTAGATTGCTGTGAAACTATGCGGAGGTGCAGCACTGAGGCAACATTCACCTGCTGATCACAACTACTCTGAAGATGCACTGGCCACCCCATTCCAATGCACTCGTTATCACCTGTGCAGTGACGCGAGTGGGGGCGCATTGGACAGTCTGATTCCGTCTTTGCTGCCATTGCTGTCTGACTTAAAATATTTAATTTTCGATAGAATTACTGATTTACTTCACGGCCTCTGTGGGGAGTCATAGTGTCACTGTTGTTTTTATTCCAAATTCCAGGCCGCTGAGTTCATTCCACTGTGCCAGGAGGGTGTAAAAATAAAGCACCTTCAGACAGAAGCTTACTCCTTTTTCAATTGTCTCTTATGAACGTCAGTGCTTTGTTTCAAAATAATAGATCAAAATAGGAATATGAGCTTTGTTTGGTCACAGAGCAACAAGGGGTAGCAATGTCAGGTGATTTATGGGGCCTGTTTCCATGGTTTCTCAATTGGCAGAGAGGCACACTGATTCATAAGTTCATAAGTGATAGGAGCAGAATTAGGCCATTCGGACCATCAAGTCTACTCTGCCATTCAATCATGGCTGATCTATCTTCCCCTCTTAACCCCATTCTCCTGCCTTCTCCCCATAACTTCTGACCCTTGGTTCTGCAGGTCAGACTGCCATACCACTATTCCAGTGATCTGGCATCAGTCCTGACCTTTGGTGCTGTCTTGCCTAAGTTTGCTTGTTCGCCATGTAGCCACATGCGCTTTGCCCAGAAGCTCATATATCCTTCGACATACCAAAGACACCCTGTTATGCTAATTAGCTGCTGTACTCTACCTCTAGTTTAAGTGGTTGGTGGGAGAATCTGGAACGTTACTTTCCACGTGTGATAGGACAGGTTACTGGCAAATAAATGGGGGAATGGGAGGGCTGGCATAAACTAAAGGAACCCAATGGACTCCTATATGTGAAAAATATGAAACAAGGATGAAACATAGGGTAGGAGGCAGAACTAGTTTATTGATCAATTACTTTCAGTAAATCTAGATTTATTCATAGAAAATGAATTCTTTAGAAATGCTATACTCTTTGCAATAATTTCAATAATGTTCCAGGTTTTTTCCAATGCAATCTGCAGTAATTTACAAATCCAACCTCAGAATTGCAGTTGTGTTCAAAATCCACACGGACTGTTAAACCACACCTGCCTTTCAAGATTGTACAATGACACAATCACACAAAATGCTAAAAATAAAATTGGCTAATTCCTTTCTGTTTTCCCCAGATTCCAAGTGAATCACCCATCAGATTAAACACAAAGTCCTTCAGTGTAATCATACCTCAAGTGAGTATTTCATGGGTTTGCAAACTCTTGTCTGATATTCTGTTTGTCTGACATCACCATGGGCATTGTTATCACGTCATGATTCTTTGCATGTTACTCTACGATGGGAAAGATGAGCATTACCAGAGCAAAATACTTAAGATTCTGGGAAACATGAAATAAACATAACATAACATGCTGATACTAAAATACGGAGATCGGCCACAATTTGTGAAGAAGGAAATGAAGTTAATGACATAAATATCAATCGAATATACGTCTCAACAGCTGGAGAAGCTCTATCCTAACATGCCAATGGAAATGCACCTGCGAGCCACTCAATCACCAGTTCTGAAGGCTGCAACAAGCAACATCACCGTTCAAGCATTTGGTGCATTTGACGTGTATGCAGTCCTGCCAAATTCAACCCTTGCATCACTTTTTGTCCTGAACATTGTAAGTACTAAAATCTACTTCTTCTGTAGTTCGTCTTAATTTTTTTATAGTTGACTAAACTATTGCCATGAGAAATCTCCTTTATTATTTTGTCGTGTTGCAGGAAGCGAGTGTCTCTGCCCAGATACACATCGTTCAGATGAAACTGAATGGATCTCTGCAACTGAATAGGTAAGGGAAAGACTACTGAAAGGCTGTTCATGCCCTCATATGGCCCCATATGCGCAAGTTAAGATAAACACCACACAATTTATTACAACAATCATTGAAGAAGAGAGTACAGGACAGGTCACCTTTAAACTAAAATGGCAGGGGAAGGGAACCAATGCAGGGAGACAAAGGGCCGTAAAATGAGGGTTGAAGCAAAAGGTAGAAGGGAGAAAAGAAAAGCAAACCTGAAAGATTTGTGCCTTAATGCGAGGAGCATTCGTAATAAGGTGGATGAATTGAATGCGCAGTCAACGGATATGATATAGTTGGGATTACAGAGACATGACTCCAGGGTGACCAAGGTTGAGAGCTAAACATGCAGGGGTGTTCAATATTTAGGAAGGATAGGAAGAAACAAAGTGGAGGTGGGGTGGCATTGCTGGTTATAGAGGAGCTTAAAGGGCCTGTCCCACTTGTACGAACTAATTGCTGACCTCTGCCGAGTTTGCCCTTGACTCATACTCGCAGCATGGTAGCCACGAGGTCGTAGGAGGTCGTGGGAGGTCTTCGTTAACTCTTCCTCATGCTCGTGAGTGGGGTGCACATACTCGTTGCCTCAAGTAGGTGGCGGTGTTTTTTCAACCTGCTAAAAAATGTCCACGAGTAAAAAAACGTCGGCATAGGTCAGCCAAGTGGGATAGGGGCTTAATGCAATAATAAGGAGAGATATTAGCTTGGATGCTATTGAATCTGTATGGGTAGATCTGCAAAATAGCCAGGGCAAAAAACACTTGCTGGAGTTGTTTACAGACCACCAAACAGCAGTAGTGAGGTTGGGGATAGCATCAAACGGGAAATTAGGGATGCGTGAAGCAAAGGTACATCAGTTATTATGGGTGACTTATTGGAGATAGTGTAGATGGTTGTCAAAAATTGCAGCCGGACCTTGATCAGTTGGGCATGTGGGCTGAGGATTGGTTGATGGAATTTAATGCTAAAAGATGTGAGGAGTTACCTTTAGGGTAGTCTAACAAGGGCAGGACCAACACAGTGAATGGTGGAGCTCTGGGGAAAGTGAAGAGCAGAGCAATCTAGGAGTGCAGTTACATAGTTCCTTGAAAGTGACATCACAAATAGATTGGGTGCTCAAGAAGGCTTTCAGCACATTGGCCTTCATCAGTCAGAGTATTGATCTCCAGAGTTGGGAGATCATGTTACAGTTGTACAATAAATTGGTTCAGTTTGGTCATCCTGTTATAGGAAAGGGTGCTGAAAAGACTTACGAGGATGTTGTCAGGGCTCAAGAACCTCAGCTATAGGGAGAGGTTGAGGGACAGGTTGAGCAGGCTATGCCTTTATTCTTTGGAAAAGGATGAGGGGTGATCTTATAGAGGTGTACAAAATTATAAGAAGAATAGATCAGGTAAACACACAAGTGTCTCTTGCCCCGAGTAGGAGAATCAAGAACCAGAGGACATAGGTTTCGGTGAGGGGGGAAAGATTTAATAAGAACCTGAGGGGCAACTTTTTTACACAAGTGTGGTAGGTATATGAAACAAGCTACTGGAGGGGGTAGTTGAAACATGTACTCACAACGTTTAAGAAACATTTTGACAGGTATATGGTTAGGATATGTTTAGACAGATATGGGCAAATGCAGGCAGGTGGTACTAGTGTAGATAGGGTATGTTGGTCCATGTGGGCAAGTTGGGCTGAAGGGCCTGTTTCCACACTGTACAACTCTATGACTGTAAGAACTACCTGCACTGTATTGGCAAAATTTCAAAACATCTTTAATAACTATCTGAATTTACCTACAAAAAAAGTCATAGTTAAATATCGTGTAGATGCTATGCTCTGCATTTAGATTGGGTCTTCACTCAGTAACCTTCTGAGGCATATCTGTGGCATGTTCATTCTGTTATACTGAATGCACAACTAACAATGAACACTCATTGATAATACTGATAACACTCACATTGATAACAATCACAGTCAGTATTGATTAAATATGTTTGCTTATTTCATTAATGTAGTACTGAGGCCTGTAGTACTGTGCAGTCAACGGGTATGATGAGTCAAAGATGAACCTAGATTTGACCCTTGATCTATGTTATTAGTTACCTCAGAAAGGGTGCAACTTCTGTGTTCCTATATTAGGATTAATCAACCAGACTTGTCTGTGACTCCTGTCTAGTGACATTGAGTGGACTTTGTGCAAGTGTGCACAATGAGTAAGATGAGGTTCAAGCAACTCATTTGCACCAACTAGCTCAAAACCCGGCTAATGAGACCTGGGACCACTCAGCTGTTGGCCAGGATAAACTAGCATTAGGAGATCAGTGGCGCTATTGAAGACCAATGGCTGTTGAAGTTTGCAATCCTTAGCATCTGAAAGGAAGTAAAACTGTTTGCTGCAGCATTGAATGTGGCAAAGGATAAAGCGGAACTGTGTGCTAGGACAGCACTGAGAGAGAAAGGGTCGGTGGTGTTGCAGGGAGAGGTCAAGGGCAATGCGTGCACTGAGGCGTGGCGATACGTCTGGATCTCAGGATGCAAAGAGAACAGCGCCTCGAGAAATGTGGGATAGTTTAAACATGCCTGTGATCCAATCCTGCCCATTAAAGAATTCAGTGCAAACCAAAGCTGCTATTATATTTATATGTAAGAAAGAACTGCAGATACTGGTTAAAATCAAAGGTAGACACAAAATGCTGGAGTAACTCAGCGGGACAGGCAGCACCTCTGGAGAGAAGGAATGGGTGACGTTTCGGGTCTAGACCCTTCGTCTGAAGAAGAGTCTAGACCCAAAACATCACCCATTCTTTCTCTCCAGAGATGCTGCCTGTCCCGCTGAGTTACTCCAGCATTTAGTGTCTGCCATTTATATTTGTTGCATGTTGCCTCATTTCACTGCACCATTATCTACTGAAGGAATTTAAAGTCAGATTGCAAAAACATTGTTTTACTTCAAAGTCACGTGAGTGATTCCGTGAAGAATCTCCGCCAGCCCGCATGCGCGTCATTACGTCGTTCGCATGGCGAAGCACCGGACCGGCAGGCGAGTCGCTCCTGCCAGCGGTAAGTTTAAACCTGCAGGTAAGTTTGTATTCCTTACCAGGTTTTCATTTTCTTGCAGGAACCTCTTTTTACAGAGGTTTCCTGCTGAATATTGCCGCGAAGTCCAGCGAGTGAACCGGCTGTGGGCTGTGGGGAGACCCCGGATCGGACCGCGGAAGCTGATAGTCGCCGGATGTCGGGCTCGCGATCCCAGTCACTGACAAGGAGGGTCAGTGGCTTCCACACTGCTGTGAAATCCAGCAGGAAGGCGGTGTCACTGCCAGAGTCGCTGACAGTGCGGTCAGCGGCTCACAGACACAGTGGTCCCCCGGACATGGGGTAGAATTACCAATAAATCAGTCAGCCCTATGGACTCGGACAAGTCGGGCTGGGGGGATTCCCCTCTGGTAATGCAGCAGGAGTGGTGTCAGCGCTGTCCTATGGGAGAGGCCGCACCAGCAGCGCCTGGAACAGGGCTGCTTAGTGTCCCATGCCGGGTCTGTAATACTGACCAAATCTTAGCAGCGCCCGGCCTATGGGAGAGCCCGCGCCAGCAGCGCCTGGGATGGCATGCCAGGTCAGTGTAATTCAAAATGTAGCGCGCCGGCCCATGGGAGAGCCCGCACCAGCAGCGCCTCAGGGCTGCTTCAGCGTATAGACGTGGAGCATACCCCAAGGGATGAAGGGCACATGTCAGAGGTACCATTCCTGGCAGCAAGGTTGCCATCCCAACAGAATCAGTGCAAAAATGTTCCATCCTGGTATAAGTCCGTTGGAAGGGCTATATCAGCGCAGGCATCCTCAGGGACCTGCGGCAGCACCGGTTTCAGGGCTGCCTATGAATCACCCTCTCTGAGGAGGGGAGTGCGATTGGTCAGATGTAACTGACTTCAAATTCTGAAGATGTCTGTGGAACATACTGGAGCCATGTGTGCCGGCAGTGAACAGCGCTATCAGGGGGATATTGGAGCCAGTCACTGAATCTTCTATTCGGGTTAGACCTATTCAACAGGCAAAACCTGGAGAACGAAGCAAAAGCTGTCGGACCAATCAAGGCGGACGACGAGCAAAGCTTCATCGTTTCGGCGACAACGCACCCTACACCTTCATCGGCAGTAAGCGGTTCACTGAAGCTGGTGGCAGCATGAAAGCTGGGCAGAGGTTCCACGCACCCTACTCTATGAGGTAACCAGGCAGATAGGTTGGTCTGGCACTTCCGAAACATGGGTAAGTGTACACTTACACGTTGGTAACATTGGTTGTACAATACACAAATGGTTAAGACATAGTCAGCTACTTAGCGGCATCTAACCATGTAAAACTGCACAATATTAACATTCCAAGCAGGATTGCCTTCGAGAGGCAGGCTCAGAATTGTGGCCAGCATTGTCTTTTAAGGCAGGCTCTGAATTATGGCCAGAGTTGTCTTTTAAGGCAGGCTCAGAATTATCGCCAGAATTGCCTTTACAGGCAGGCTCAGGATTATGAGGTAGGCTCAGTATCATGGCCAGCATTGTCTATTAAGACAAGGCTCGGAAATTGAGCCAGATTTGGTGCTCGAGGCAGGCATGAAATGATGCGTGGCCTATTCATTATAAAAGATGGAGAAAGTCGTTTAACTCGCATGTGCAGTATAAACTTTCTGAATAGGAAACTTTGTTACTGACTAACAACTGATTTTCATAGGAGGTTCCCATTTACAGTGATCATCGGACATATTTCAAATGATCAGGAGCCAATTGCTATGATGCAATGATAACGGTATGATAACAATAATCCTAACAGTAAAGCATTGCAAAATGGGCTTATTTACCCAGGTTATTTAATAAATTACTAAAATCTCTGCTTGCACTACGCAGAGTTCAAAAAACACTTGTTTTGTCTTGTCTGGGTGATATTTTTATGCTGCATTTTGCTAAAATCAACTGATTCAGCCTCAAACTATATTTGAGGAATTGGGTTTCTCTGTCCAGTTAAATTTAAGTTGTTACCACATAGACTTGTTGGTCATTGGGGGTTACCTTTAGCTATTAATTAGTCTATGACTCTGCCCAGGGCAAGAGATTGGAGTTAATAGAAACCTGTAACAACCTTGGTGTTATAAAGCAGCCTTCTATTCATCAAGAATAATTGGCAATATAGTAGCTGCGCTTCAGCTGTGTAAGTGGGAGAACTGACATCGTGCAAAGTGACAACCTCTCAAGTGCCATGTAGGTAATTGTTAGACATACCTATGCTATACCAGCTGAAGCTACCAGTCACAATGATGGACGAACAGTATTCAGCATTGCTCCAATAGTTTGGTCAGTAAACTTGAAGTTATATTGCAAACTGATGCTAAGGGCTCTAACGCGGAAACTTGCGAATGTCATCTCTAGTTTGGAGGTGGAGGAGATTTCCATGAGTTACCAATTCTTCAGTTATTGGTATCAACTATCTATAGACACTAGGGCATTCTATGGGTTAAAGAATGATTGAGCGAATATGCATAATCTGCATGCTCAACTTCAAGTTAATACACTATGATGGTGACATATGTTAGTCACATGGCTGCAAATCAAGTAAAACTATCCTGTAACAGTTTACCTGATACATTTGCCACTGGTGTATCATCAAGTACAGATCAATGACAACACCGAATGGGTGTTGGATCACACAGTATTTATAAACTTCTGGTTCGATGGAACACCAAATATCGATATGTTGTTTTCATGCTTGCTCACCGGTTGCAAACATGTGGCATAACAGTGGCGACAGATACAGTTTCGCTACAAGCAGAAGGGATGGTCTTTTATGTCTTCCTCCATTTTGCCTCATCAGTCGGGAAATAAAGTCATCATGATCCTGCTTTAGGTTTTTCCTACTCTCTGACTGGTCTATGCAGCTTTGATTCCCGTTTTGTCGGGAATAATAATACAACCTTACACGGTTGTCCTAAATGTGAACTTTGCTAGTTCAGCCTGTGGCTCAGGAAACGAGCCTTTGCATGATAATATCAATTTATGGCATTGCAGATTCTGAATGGACTGCTTCCACGGCTTGGGTTGTCACACCGATCCAGGTATGTGTTCGCTCCAGAGTGCTGGGATAGCACCAAAAAAGCAGTACATTTCCTCTTCAGGAGATGGGAAGCATTTTGTTTAATGCTAATGTTACATTTAATACGGTACAGACTACTGACATCTTGGAGTTCATTCTTAAATGGTCTTTGACAATAATTGAGTTATAGGGCCATTAACTGTGCCCAACGTGCCTTCCCATCATATTAGCTGCAGCAAATGGGACCCACTCTGTCGGGTTTCATCCCCGGATATCGAGTTTGTAAACGATATCTTTAACACAAGTTCTCCCAGTACAAGTACAGGCAGTATGGGATATTGACATTGTGTTAACAATGCTTCACCAGGGGGCTCCAGCTACATCCTTAGTCATGGCATTAGTATCAGCACAATGAGTGCAGACATTGCAAAAGCTGCGGCTAGACAGGATGGAAATGGCTGCAAATGCCATTACGTTTTACTTTCTGATCTACACAAGCAGACCAGGGGGACAGGGTTTAAGATCATATTTCGGCATACCTCACTGATTCGCGTCTAGATGTGAGGGCACACTTGCTATATTATATCAAGGCCACCAGAACCCTAAGAGGTGTGGATCAGCATTGTTTATTAGCCACAAACAACCACACAGGAAAATGTTGGTTCAGACTATTTCGAGGTGGCTGAAGCAGGTTCTGGGTTATGCAGGTATTAACACTGACAACTTTATGTCTCATTCCACCAGGCGGCATCAACATCGGCGGCCAAGGCAATGGACATCCCCATCGACCATATCCTCGCGGCCGCAGGATGGTCAAGTGAATTGATTTTTCAATTTATTTTACCATAGGCCGATTGCCGACCCGAGGCTATTTGCCCATTCTGTTTTGCGTTCAGTTTAGCCTCCCCAGAGATAGAGGGGTTGCTGTTGATTTTATTTATTAAAATAAACCATTAATACATTTAAATCAATATCATGCTTAATGCATTGTTGATTGTTCACTCATCCCGATTCAATCAATGCAGTGAGACGCCGGGATTTGAATCTACGCCATGAAATCACAGAGCTTTGAAATCTTCACAGAATCACTCATGTGACTCCGAAGTAAAATAGTAAGATTAAACGAGAACTTACCAGTTTTGAAGTTTGATCTTTATTTTATGAGGAGTTACGATGACCAATTACGTGCCCTCCGCTCCCAACCCTCGTATTATAAAGATCATAGAAACATAGAAATTAGGTGCTGGAGCAGGCCATTCGGCCCTTCGAGCCTGCACCGTCATTCAATATGATCATGGCTGATCATCCAACTCAGTATCCTGTACCTGCCTTCTCTCCATACCCCCTGATCCCTTCAGCCACAAGGGCCACATCCAACTCCCTCTTAAATATGGCCAACAAACTGGCCTCAACTACCTTCTGTGGCAGAGAATTCCACAAATTCACCACTCTCTGTGTGAAAAATGATTTTCTCATCTCGGTCCTAAAAGATCTCATCTGGTAGTTCTAGTCATCTCTAATCTTACTATGTTAGTTCAACAACTATTATCTGCAATTTCACACCTCTGCTTTGAAGATTGACGTGCATGCGGACTGGCGGGGCTTCTTCACATAATCACTCATCGTAACTCCTCATAAAATATAGATCAAACTTCAAACTGGTAAGTTCCCATTTAATCTTACTATTAAACATCAGACACTTTTCTTTGCGATATAATGGTGTTCTGCTCTTTTACTTTGTTTTTTTTTTTGTAGTTTGAAAGTGTCTCTTGAACATTCTAATGTTGGCCCTTTTCAGGTAAGAAAAAACTCCTGTATCACATATTCTGCTTGAGTCGCTCACAACCAAATAGTAATAACATTGAATCTACCAATTTTATGTAACTACCAACCCACCACCTCCTTTCTTCCCCAACCTCTCCCCCCCCCCCCCCCCCCCTCCACTTCTACATATATTCCTTCCTCTAGCTGCACGATTCTTCGAACCTGTATCAACCTATTACCTGCCAGGCGGTGTCCTGGCTCCTCCTCTTTTCCAGTTTTCTACCTCCTCAATAATCATTCTGCAGAAGGGTCCCAACACAAAACGCCACCTGTCCATGTTCTCCAGGGATGCTGCCCCCCTTACTAAGTTTTTGTTGTCTATTTTTCAAGTCATGTTTGTTTGAGGTGACAAATGATTCTTCGGTCAAAGAAACATTCTTAGACAGTCATCATATCGCGAGTAAGGTTCTACTATGAAAAATTAAGAGAGAGGAAAAATACAAAACCACTTTAAAACCAATTGTTCAATTAAAAAGTAATGTTATGGCAGCACAGTGTAATGGCACCTTAATCACAGACTTTAATCATCTTGACTTGGCTATCACACACACTCCATATGATGCATTTATAGGCAAGATCCTTTCTGAGCTTAACTCAGTCGCGCTCCAGATAACATTCATGCAATTGGAAAATTCTTAACAGTTGTACAAAATCCTAGTTCTATGCAATATAAATGTAATTAAATTTACAAAAGCAAAAATACTGTGGATGTTGAAGATTTTATATACAAACAGAAAATGCTGCAAATCTTCAGTGGGTGGTGGAAGCAGAGTTCACAGGTTGATGATCAACACCTTGCGCAGTCATGATAATCATGTAGCCCCAGATAATAAGCAACAGTAGTTCTGAATGTGGAGACAAACAGGACTGCAAATGGTGGAATCTTGAGTAAACTTGACCCCCCACAACCTCCAACATTGTTGTGCCCGTTTCTATCTCTACCCAAAATCCACCGACAGGACAGCACTGGCAGGACCATTGCTTCCACTGCTCTTGCCATACTGAAGTCATCTCCACACATCAACTCTGCCTTAATCCCCCCCCCCCCCCCACCCCCCACCTCCCCCATTATCCTGTCCCTTCCCACCGACACCTAGGCCCCCTCTACAAGAATTATATATTTTTATTTCTTGGCCTACACCTCTTAATCATTACCATGGACATCCAGTCCCTTTACACTTCCATTCCCTATCTAGAAGGACTTGGGGCCCTCCATTCTTCCTTCCACCAATATGCAGGTTCATAGGTTAATTGGCCACTGTAAATTTCCCTTGGTGTGGGTAATGGGAATGTGTCAAGAATAAGTTGTGTAAAAATAGGTTTTTGATGGCCAGCATGGACAGTGGACCAAAGAGCCAGTTTCCATGCTGGGTCTCTCCACAATCATAAATTGGCTAAAGCAACTGTTTCTGATAGATCCATTCCTCTCCACTGAAATAAATGTAGTCACTGAATCTGCTTCAGTTCTAACCTGGGTCAGCTCCCTCTCCAGATTCCTCAATGAGCTAATTGGAAGCTAACATTCCAACCTTCAACCCCACGAGCAGTTCTGCTCAAGAGTGCGGTCAAAAGGACCATAGTGAGGACATCCTGGGAAGCTTGAGACTTCCTTGTTCATATGAGTGGCCTTTGGGTTGTCAATTCCACCCTCCCCCACAACGATGTTGTATACCATCACTCCCCACTCCCCACCGTAAACGTTACATTATCCTAGGATATTAAACTGAGAGGATCTTTTTTTGACATTTTTTTTCTCATCATGTCTTGTTGAAGGTGGCCAGTCTGGAACTGTTAATGAGCATTGCAGTAAAGTTAGTGGTGTTACCAGAAGTCAATGGTAAGTACGTGATGGAGACTGTTTGGGATTTCCAAGGTAAAAATGGATAATGGTGCAAAGTATTTAGATGATGGGGATTACTCTAGTGTGTGCTGAATTTCATAATCTTTAATCTAGAAAAGCTAGCTTTGCTCATTTGCCCTATGGGAAATCATGTTCTGAGACTTTAGTTGGCAAATGAAAGATTTTACTGACTTAATTAGTAGGACGATTTTAATGTCAGTTGCCAATTGGGAAATGCAGGGAACAGATGTGATAGTTCTATTCTTGCCTAGTTGATAGATATCATGGGAGAGAAAAATTGAGTGACTGGAAAACCAGCTTCGAACATGATTCTGTCAGATTCTCAACAGATCGATGAGGTTAAAGTGGCCTCCAACATATCTCCATTCAACAGATTAATGCAAGAAATAATTTAACAATGTAGATGCTCTAGATCAGAATCAAAAGCAGAACTGCAGAAACACTCAGCAAGTCAGGCAGCATCTGTGTAAACAGGAGAGTTAATCTTTTATTAGTACCTGAAATGTTAAGTCAAAGGAAAGAATAAACATTTATTTATCAACGTTATAACATCCTCAGTTCATCACAAAC
Organism: Okamejei kenojei; assembly: GCA_035221665.1. NCBI lineage: Eukaryota > Metazoa > Chordata > Chondrichthyes > Rajiformes > Rajidae > Okamejei > Okamejei kenojei. Next base: position 8,653,303 of record CM069150.1, on the reverse strand, counting down.
TATCTCAAATCAGTAAAGTGCATTCACTCTGCCCCCCACTCCCATTTATCTGCCACCTCACTTCATCGTGCCTCACCTAAATATCACTCACTTTCTTGCCACACCATTTCTCCCACTATGTCTCCCATTTCCCCTCTCTCCCCCCCATCTCTCTATCCATGTTCCTTCTTCTGGCTCACAGTTCACAATTCATATCTCCATATTTCACAGCTTTTATCTTCATCTCTGGCCTTTGTTCACCTGTGCACCAATAAACAATCCTCCTCACTCACCTGTGTCCACGGATCACTTGCCTGGCTTTCTCCTGCCCACACCTCATTTACAGCTCTCCCCCCCCCCCCCAAATACAATCAGTCTGAAGAAGACCCCAACCTGAAACGTTACCCGCTGAGTTACTCCAGCACTTTGTGTCACTTTTTCCAGGAAATAAAAGGTAGGGTAGAGGTAATCCTGTTGGATAGATGATCGAGGGAAGAATATTTGCAAATACATATGGTCACTTAATACAGTTGGATAGATGGGTGCAGGAAGAACTTTTGTGAATTACGCCAGGATCAGACTGGAGCAGTCTGAAGAAGGGTCCCAACACAAAACGTTGTCTGTCCATTCCCTCCACAGATGCTACTTGACTCATTGAGTTACTCCAACACGTCGAGTTTTTTTAAATCTGCCAATATAGCACTCCATCCTGAATGCAAAAGATTCTGCTTTTGATATTTCCTCTATGTCAAAAATATAAATTATTGGATGTTGAAGCCCTGTAAAGAATGAGAGGGGGTGGAATTTTAATGGAATTACGTTCATTTACATGCATAGGTAAATTGAAATTGATGATCAAAGTCTGGATCCCTTTGAGAACGGAAAGACCGTAAAGGGAAATAACAAAATAGCAGATATACAGTATACCGATCTTCTTTGAAGACTGCTTCAGAAATCTAGAAGTAGTGGAGAATTGCAGGTTTAGTGTGAATGAGGAATAGGAATAAATAAGCATAAAATGATAATGTACTAGAACTGAATGGAACTGAATCCTATTAAATTCCCAGGACCTGATAACTTGTGCTCTGAAGATTTGAAAGTGCTACTTATAGAGGTAGTGGATCCCTTTCTCCTCTCTCCCCCCCCATCTCTTTATCTATATTCCTTCTTCTGGCTCACAGTTCACAATTCATGTCTCCATATTTCAAGCAAGTGTCCGAAAATTCCAGAAATTCTTGACTATTCTCACTAATCGAGAAAAGCAGGGGAGGAAACGGAATTACAGACTCATTCGCCTCACGACGGTAGCTGTGGAAATGCTCAAAACTGATACTTAGAAAGTTATAACAGGGTACTTCAAAAATTATAATAGGATGGAGCAGAGTCAACATGGATTTATGTTTATCAAATCTGTTGAGACTTTTTGAGATTGTAAATAGCGTGAAATGATAATGGAGAATCAAGTAATGTGATATCACAAAGGAGGCTAATAAACAGAACTGGTCCATGTAGGGTTCAGAGTTATATACTGGTGACTGGTTAATGGTTAGGCAATGGGTTAGAAATGTGTGGATTGATTTAGCTTTGGAAGATTGTGAATAGTGGGTTTTGTGGAGGCTCCAGCTGTTTCGTCTGTACCAGTGATTTAGATGAAGGATCTAGTGTAATATATTCAAATGTGTTGATGATACAAAGATGGGTGATACAAAGAAGTTGAGAGGAAGATGCAATGCGACTTTGAAGCATCCATGCAGGCCAAGTGATAGGAAGAAGACATGGCAGATAGAATATAATGTAGAAAATGTGAGGCCATCCACTTTGGACCTAAAAGTAGAAATACAGAGTATTTTTTAAATGCTGAGAGATTGAACAATGTTCGTGTTCAGTATGTACACAAATCACTGCAAGTTAACGTGCAGATGCAACATCAGTTAAGAGGCAAGTGATAATGTTGGCCTTCATTACAAGTGGAAATGAGTACAAGAGTAAAGATGTCAACATGGTGCTGGTGAGAGACCACATCTGAAATATTATGAAGAAGCCTGATCTTTTTGCAGAAGAAAGGATAACCTGGGAAAGGAGAGTGCAACAAAGGTTCACCACATTGATTCCTGGGAAGTGGAGATTGTCCTTAAAGGAGTGATTAAGTAGGCTGGGTCTAGAATTGAAAAGAATGTGAGGTGAATGCACTATGGGAACTACACTCGCTCCCCTGCAGGAACTATACATCAGAATGTGCAGATCCAGTCAGCAACATTATGGGGGACCCCTACCTCCCCAGCAATGGACTGCTCCAGCTGCTACGGTCAGGCAAACGCCTCCGCTGTCATGCTGTGAAAACAGAGAGGATGAGATGGAGTTTCTTCCCACAGGCCATTAGGACTGTAAACTCTCATCTCACCATGGACTAATTTACTGTACCAATTTACTGTTGTGTTGTGTCTTTTTAAAATTGCTAGCTTTTTTCTAATATTTAATTACTGATTCTGTTCTATTCTGTTCTGTAGTTTTTGCACAACCCACTTTCATTTCACTGCACATCTTGTATGTGTATGTGACAAATAAACGTGACTTGACTTGATCTCAATTAAATGTCTTAAATTCTTACAAGGCTTGATGGAGTAGAGCTAGGGTGATGTTTTCTCTAGCTGGGGTGTCCAGAACAGAATAAACTCAGTCTCAAAATAATGACAATAACAAAGAATCATAGAGACATAGAAAATAAATGCAGGAGTGGGCCATTCGGCCCTTCGAGCCAGCACCGTCATTCAATGTGATCATAGCTGATCATCCAAAATTAGTACCTCGTTCCAGCTTTCTTACCATATCCCTTGATTCCATTAGCCCTAACTCTCTCTTGAATACACCAATCCTCTACCCAAGAATGAAGTGGAGGCTCGATCACCACAGATATCCAAAATGGAGATGAATGAACTTTAGGATGTTAGGGAAGGGATTTGCACAGGAAAGTCATACCGAGGTAGAACACCAATCCTTGTTGTGATGATTGGCTGTGTAGTTGTGAGGGGCTGAATGGCCTTTTCCTGCTGATATTTCTTGTGTTGCGTCTTTGAAATGTTACAGAAAATTCTCATACCTCTCCTTACAGTGAAACTGGCCAATGGAATTCCACTTCCAAATGTGAAAAAATTAAAATTTATAAATCCCAATCTTGTGGTGAACAAGGTGAGTAATTGCATTACATAAGACGGTATTAATGATGTGAAATACGTGTGAATGAAGTAGGGTCAAAACGAAAGACATGAACGGGTCAGTTTCCCTTGAGGACACCCATGAGGGGAGACTATGTCTGCCTTGTCCCGTCTTGGCTATTTTATTTCTTTGCAAACCCCCATTACAGTGCAGAGTTTCAACATCATTTTTGGCCATCATTTATTATTATAGAACATAATTTATTAGTGTGATCCTGAGCTATTCCCAATGTCTTTAAAATAACTTAAAATTATTTTTTTTTACCAACTTTATTTTATTCTCCAGTTTGAGTTTGGAGTACATCACTATTAGGTGAAATTAACTTTCATTTTCATGATATGGGTTTCAAGTTGAACCCGGTGTAAGAAGTAAACACTGAGGCTGATTAAAAAGGTATAATCTTTTCAAATCCGCAAAAATGGTTCAATATTTACAAAGATATCAAAAAGAGCATCTAGCATTTTAAATACTGAAATGCAGCACATAAGAATGTACCTTTATTACAAATTAAAATGTTTACAAAATTATTTTATGAATACTGTAATCAGTTCTGGTCCTTAGACCTTCTGGTGGTCATCTGGAGTGGGAGTGGGTGCAGAGATTTCTGAAGAAGAGTCTCGACCCGAAAGAGTCTGAAGGGTCTCGCCCCGAAACATCTCCCATTCTTTTTCTTCAGAGATGCTGCCTGACCCGAGTTCCTCAGCATTTTGTGTCGACCAGAGATTTATGACAATGGTTCCAGGGTTGAGATGATCTAGGTACTTGATAAGGCTGGGGAAGATGGGATCTTGGGGTCCAGTTGTATATCTGCCTGAAATTGGCAACATAAATAGAATGAATGGTAAAGAAGGCATATAATATGCTTGCATAGATGGGGCATTGAGTATAATAGTTAGGAAGTCATGATGCAGCTCCATAAGACTTTGGTTAGGCCACATTTGGAATACTGCATGCTGTTCTGAGCATCTCATTACAGGAAAGATGTATAGGATTTGGGGCGGGAGCTAAAGAGGTTTACCAGAATCCTGCCCAGATTAGCGGTTTTAGCTAATAAGGAGAGGTTGGATAAACTTGATTATTTTCGCTAGAATGCCAAAGGTTGAGGGGAGGCCTGATAGAAGTATATAAAATTATGAGAGGCATAGATACAGAACCTTTTTTCCAGAGTGTAAATGTCAAAGACTAGAGGGCACAGCTTTAAGGTGAGGGGGACAAAGCTTAAAGGAGGCAGTTACAATAGTGGCACTTAAATTACATTTAGATAAGCACATTGATATCTTGGGAAAGGTGGGTTATGGATCTTGTGTAGGCAGATGGGATTAGTTTATCTTGGCATCATGTTCAGCATAGACATTGTGGGCTGAATGGCTGGTTCCTGTGTTGTATTTTTTTAATGTTCTCCTTGGAGCAGATAAGGCAAATGGAAGATGTAGAGTGTTCAGAGAATTGAGTGAAGAAGTCAGAATAGATGTGAGAAACTGGTTCCATTGGCAGGATGGGCAGGAGGCAGAACAAAGGGTGGTTAGCAAGGGTATAGGGTGGTGATGTGGTAATGTGTTGTGATCAGAAAGGCACGCATTAAAGTTGTCAAAGGACATCTAATAGTTACTTCCATAGGGGGAACTGGACATGTCCCTGTCAAGAATAACCACAGAGATGATATAATTAAAAGGATGTTCAAAGGATGTTCCAGGATGTTCCAGTCACTGTGGGCTGAATGGCCTCCTGTGGTGTTGGGTTTTGTTTCATGAGATATAAACAGTAAGCTGTGGCATATCATGCATCTGGGACTATAGATTTAAACTGTGCTTTGAAGCATGTACTGGTGCCATGTGAAGGAAGGTGGGAGAGCATTAATTTAATGTTAATATCTTGCTTCCTTTTCAGAATATTCTGGTGATTGCAACTGATCTTCAATATCATCCATAACCAGCGGAGACTTTGATGGGAAAGACTGCTTTGATTACCTAAAATGATGTGGGCATTTATTAGGCTAAGATTTTAAATAAGGCCACTGTTTCAATTCTTTGCATGTTGCCAAATATTAATTTCTAGCTTGGTGGCTTTTAATCTAGTACATTGCAAAAAAATAAGCTATTGTTAAACTTTATGTGCAGATTTTTTATAAATTTCCAAATCGTAACTTTTGTTTAGGACTTTCATGGCCAAGAATATGAAGCAGAAAGAGATTGCTTCTGAAATCTTCCTGCAAACGCTGTTGGGGAAAATATGAAGCAAATATCAGGAAATTAAGAGAAACCAAGCTTTTCCTCTAAAAAATAAAAGCAAATGTGAAGTTTCATCACTTTTGATCTCTACTTTTCGTTGAGAAAGGGGTTGTGAGAAACTGTTGGTGTTTTGGAACAATTTTCATTTGAGCGCAACAATTTGCACTGATCCCCAAACAGTGCAAATTCCTCAGTATATCTGTGCATGGATATTTGTTATATCTAATAGTCATGAAACAACCTGCAAACTCTCTGTGGAGGTGCCTTCACTTTTCTTGATGAGCTGTACAAAAATAAAAGTATGAAAGAAAAAGCAGACTTTTTTAAATAGTTCAGAAATTTAAAAAAACCTACAATTTTTCAGTGTGATTTCTTTCAGTCACAATTTAATTCTCTACAGATTAGCAATAGGTTTTAAATCTGTAGATTTGCCACCATTTCTCCCGTGGTTGCCAGTGTGCTCTGCAAATGGTGCTTACTGAACATATAGGATCATTCGTGCATTGCTTTGTACACTAACATTGTGGGGGTGCTGTCAACACACTGATCATGAGGACCTATTATCATCACCCTATGAAGAAACTGGATTTGGTAAACAAGTTCCAGCATTTACAGCAGGACCCACATTTCTACAAAATAAAAATTAACATGAAGCAGCAAGTCCACACTATATGAAACACTATGTTTTTTCATGTTTTAAAATTGAGCTAAAAATGGAAAATGCTGGAAACACACAGGTCGGGCAGCATCAATAAACGAGAAACAGTTTATGCTTCAGGTCTGGAAACCCTTTGTTAGAACAGACCCTTCTGATTATGGGTCTAGGACCTGAAACATTAATTGTTTCTCTCTCCAGGGAGGCTGCCTGAGCTGGTGAGCCTTTCCAGCATTTTCTGTTTTTATTTCAGATTTCCACTATCTGCAGTTTTTTTAAAATTCATCAATTTGAGACCAGGTTGGATAACATTGATAACATTGCCAATGGTGACGTGCAAAGTATTTTCACGTCACCAAAAGTAACAAAGATATCAGTTGGAAATTAGAAAAGTACTTATGTTATTAGGGTAGTAATCTAGAGATCCAGAGTCATGACTTCTATTCCCAGCATTGAAAGAGAGTTGAATCCAGTTGACGATATAATCTGGGATGTAAAGGTTATATGAGTAAACAGGGCTACGGATTTACAGTATTATGAAAACCTAACTAACTCACAGATGCCTTTGAATGAAATTCACTATTCTTATTGCATCTAACTTTGATGTGATTCTGGGCCAGACACAGCCCCAAGCGAATGGACCATTCCAAACAATCACAATAACACAAACAGATAAAGACTTGGCCTAAGCACTGTGTTTCTACAGCTCAAAAGCAAATCCAGGCTGGCCAACCCTGAAAAGTCGTGCCACTTGCCTGTGTTGTGGAGGCTGTCTGTGGGCCAATCTTGTGGAGCTGTAGATTTTTTTTTTTGACAAAAGGCACATTAGTTGCGGAAATAACACTGAGTTACCTAAATTTATAGAAACTGGCTAAGTGCGCAGTGGGTCAGGCGGGATCTCTGGAGAAACAGGAAAGACTCAGTGCAATGCAGTCTGAGTCTGGAGAAGGGTTCCGACCTGAAAGGTCACATGTCCGTTTTCTCCAGAGATGCTGCCCAAACCACTGAGTTACTCCAGCACCTTGTGTTTATCTTCAGTATAAACCAAGCCTCTGCAGTTCCTTCCTACATATTTTAAGTGCACAGAACAGCTTGACTGGGTCTTGCTGGCAATCATACTGGAATAGAATTACGTACAAAGCAACCTTGCCATTTGCTGAACAAGAATGGTCACCCTGAGGCTGTCACGGTACTAAAACGTGGTGTGATGATTCTCAAACAACGACCAGCAATGAGGTTGAACACTCGGTTCATATTGTGTCTACAGGAAAGCACGGTTAAACCAGTCGCGCCAATAATGAACAGATCCGATCACCTGAATCCTGCACGATTCCAGCATCTGCGGTCCCTTGAGTCCACAGGAAATAATCCACTGCCAACAACCATACGATCAGAGCAAAGGCAATGCCACATCAAATTCAAGATTACTGATGTAGTAATTGAGTGTTCTTACTTAATGTGTGGATGCTGCGACCCCATACAGTATTTACAAAATATATTAACGATTTAGATGAGGGAATTAAATGTGACTTCTCCAAGTTTGCAGATGACACAGAGGTGGGTGGCAGTGTGCACTGTGATGAGGATGCTATGAGGCTGCAGGGTGACTTGCATAGGTTGGGCGAGTGGGCAGATGCATGGCAGATGCAATATAATGTGGATAAATGTGAGGTTATCCACTTTGGTAGCAAGTACAGGAAGGCATATTATTATCTGAATGGTGTCAGATTAGGAAAAGGGAAGGTGCAATGAGACCGGGGTGTGCTTGTACATCAGTCACTGAAAGTAAGCATGCAGGTACAGCAGGCAGCGAAGAAAACCAATGGCATGTTGGCCTTCATTGCGAGAGGATTTAAGTTTAGGAGCAAGGAGGTCCTACTGCAGTTGTACAGGGCCCTAGTGAGACCGAACCTGGAGTATAGTGTGCAATTACGGTCTCCTAATTTGAGGAAGGACATTATTGCTATTGATGGAGTGTAGCATAGGTTCACCGGGTTAATTCCCAAGATGGCGGAACTGACATATGATGAAAGAATGGGTCAACTGGGCTTGTATTCACTGGAATTTAGGAGAGGGGATTTAATAGAAACATGTAAAATACTTAAAGGATTGGACAGGCTATATGCAGGAGAAATGCTTCCGATGTTGGGTGTGTGAGGGATAAAGTGATTAAACTCCACTATTGTAAGGGGCTTTAAAGAGGATTCAAACCGATAGGGGCCAGGGAGAGGGTTCTGACACAGCTGTGTATAAAAGTTACCAGACCCATTCTTAAGTAAGAAGTGATAGCATTGTATAGCGGTAAAAGGGAGTGATGTAGATTGATCCCTATCAGTAGAAGGGAGTGATAGATGGGACCCTTGTCACTATAGTTTAGCTTTGGTGCTGATATAGGAGAACTGAGAGAGTTCACTTGGAGGTGAGTAAAACTAGGGTAGGTCATGAACAACTGAGCATGCTTAATAAAATAAAAGAATATTACAACACACCCCTGGTATAGAAACTGCTCATTACCATGCACATGTCCGGACATGCGATGTATGATGTGGGAGGTACTGGGGGGACGTACCTACAGATTGTGCACCTCAGTGCCTGATTGGAGGGGGTCAAAGGAGAGGAGGTTGGATGTAGAATAGTAAGATTAAACAAGAACTTACCAGTTCGAAGTTTGATCGTTATTTTATGAGGAGTTACGATGAGGGATTACGTGAAGAACCCGCCTCACGCTGGCAACGGCATACTTCAAAGCAGCGGCATGAAAAACACAGAACACCAAAAGCCGGAGTAACATAGTAAGGCTCACAAAAGACTCAGAACTACCATTTGATCATTTATTTTATGAGGGTGGGAGCGGAGGGCACGTAATCCCTCATCGTAACTCCTCATAAAATAACGATCAAACTTCGAACTGGTAAGTTCTTGTTTAATCTTACTATTTTACTTCGGAGTCACGTGAGTGACTACGTGAAGATTTTAAAGCTTTCTGTGTTTTTTTATGTCGTAGAATCAATCCGTACGACAGTCCGGCTAAGTAAACACATACATGAGAAACCAGACTAATGTTAGATCATTTCACAATTAACTTTTTAATGGTTTAAAGACCATATAATAACCCTCCTTATATCTGAGGGAAAATGATTACAAGTGATAAAAGATAGAAGTGACTACACCATTGATTATAGCAATTAATAGTAAACAAAGCAGGTGATTATAGTGCTCCCAACACCGCGTGGCCAAAGCTTGTCATAGTGTGAACAGGTTTATTGTAGAACTTTGAGAAAGTTTCTTCTTTACTCCACCCTGCGACTTTTAAAATATGCTCGAGAGGTACGTCCCGCCCCTTCGCCGCGGACGTAGCTGCCGCCCTGGTGGAGTGAGATTTGAACACATCAGTGTCTACTCCCGCTAAAACCAACACCTGTTTCAACCATTTTGAGATAGTTTGAACTGAAGCTTTTGTGTGTGGTTTTTTGTGCGTAACCATTAACGCTTTTTTCATTTCCTCGAAGGGTGTCAGTAACTTTAATATATTCGTTCAAATGTTTAACCACACACAAAGTAGGATCAATATGATAAGCTTGAAAGGTTACCTTTGTTCCAGATCTCCCTGGTCTGCTTTGTTTGATTAACTCGTAAACATAGAACACAACATTATCTGTAGTCACATGCATACAGTCTAAACGCAACATTTGTAAAGTTTGCACTCTTTGAGCTGAGACCAGTGACATTAACATGACTAATTTCAATGTCAATCTTTCCAATGTCAACCCTTCAATTGGAGTCCATTGTCTAAGTAGCGTAAGTACAATGCTCACATCCCAAATCTCTGTGTATCTTGGTTTGGGTGGATTAATATTAAAGATTCCTTTCATGAATCTAGATATTAATGGATGCGACCCAATTGATCTCTGATCAGTCATAAGCCCTAAATAGGACGACAAAGCACTGCGTGCAGTGTTAAATGGCACTGTAACTTAAATGTTGCTGAAAATGCAAATTGGCAAGGAATTCCAAAACATTTACAATATTTACAGTATCATAAGAAATATTTGACTGTGTGCAAAAGTCTTCCCATTTCTTAATATGTGTCATATATTGCTTTTGTGTGCTATTGCGCCATGATGCAACCATAACTTTCATAGTTTGGTCCGACAATCCCAGCTCCTGTAGTGGTCTGGTCAAAACCTGCAGATTAACAAATTCATATATGCATACAATGGGTAAATCTCTTTAGTTACCGGATTAGTCAAGATATCCCTACAGTTAGGAATCGACATATATGGTTCTTTAATCATATTCAGCATTACTGGGAACCAAGGTTGAGTTGGCCAATTTGGAACTACCAACAATCCAGAAGCAGAATCTTGTTCTATCTTCTTCAAGCATCTCTGAATCAAAGCAAATGGTGGAAAAGCATAAAAGAACATCTTTCCCCAGTGTAATGAAAAGCATCTACTGCTACTGCATCTGGATCGTGTTCCCAAGACACATAAGTAGGCAACTGATGATTAAGCCTAGATGCAAACAAATCTATTTCTGGCAACCCAAATTGGTTTACAATATTCTTAAATATTGCTGGCTTAAGCATCCATTCCGTATTATCTTTAAAAATCCTGGACCTTTCATTTGCTACCACATTGTCCTTACCCGGAATGTAGCTTGCTGAAATCCATATTTGGCGACCAATACACCATTGCCATATCTCATTGGCCAGACAATCACATGATACTGACCTAACTCCCCCCATGTGATTAATGTATGCGACAGCCGTTTTATTGTCTAACTGTATTAACACATGTAGACCTTGTTTAGCACAACAATATGCTTTAAGTCCATAAAAAGCACCCAATAACTCCAAATAGTTAATACCATAAACTTGAAGAAACGCTTCTTCTTGAGCTTTCCATCTACCTCCACAACTGGAGGACGAATCTGTAGCCCCCCATCCGAGAGCACTAGCATCCGTTTGTAAAACCATTTCAGGTTGTTTAATCATGATATTCTTAGCAGCTTGTGGGACATTTTCAACCCACCATTGTAATTCCAACACGGCTTCTTTTGTTAATTGCATAGGCCTGTCAAAGTGACCTGCCTTCTCCTTAAGAGCCCTTGTTTTGTCCCTTTGAAGATTTTGATAATGTAATGGACCAAATTCCACTGCCGGAAATGCTGCTACCAGTTTCCCAATGGTTTTTTGCCACTTCTCGGATGGAGGGATAAGGTTTGTGAATGAGGTAATTACAAGTCATCAAGATGTCATTGACCTTCTCTGTTGGCAAAGTAACTAACATAGTCACTGAGTTAATTACAAACCCCAAAAAGTTAATTGATTGTGCTGGCTGCAGCTGGGACTTAATTGGATGAATAAAAAACCCTAGCTTTTCAAACAAAGCTTTAGTAACTGAAACTGAGTGCTCAGCTGACTCTTGAGTATCACTAATGATCAGAATATCATCCAGATAAGCCATAACAATGTGTTTCTGTGCTCTTAATTGGGCTAAAACTGGTTTCAACAGTTTTGTAAAGAGTCTAGGAGCCGAACTCAATCCATTTGGTAAAGCTTTAAACTGCCATAATTGTCCCAGCCAATTAAATTTTAAATACCTCCTGAAGCATTGATGAATTGCTACAGAATAATAGGCATCCTTCAAATCAATCTTAGCCATATAACACCCTGCTGAAATAAGATATTTTGCAGTACTGAATGTCTCCATCTTAAAATGTTTGTATTCTACAAACTTATTCAGATCTGTAAGGTCCAGAATAATTCTGCAACCACCATCTTTTTTATCTCTTCGAAATATATTAGAGACAAATTGATGCTTATGTTCATAAGTCTTTTCAATTACGCCTTTTCCAGATAATTTGTCATTTTCCACATTAATCTCCATTCTTTCCTCTGCAGAAAACACATAAGCATAAGCAGGTCTATTCTGTACAGGAGGATTAACCCCTTCTTTAAAAATAATAATGGCTCCCGAAACTGCTTGTAATACATATCGATCAGAAGTAATGTTAAGCCAGGCATTATAAAAATTTTTGCAATCTCCCTCCAACTGGAGAGTCATCCACAGTTTCTTTAAGTACATAAGTCTTTAATACCTCTGCGTATGAGCGTGGTGGTCTCCTTCTTCCCGAATACAGGGAAGCACTTGCCTGCACAGCACGATAGTATTTTCGTGACAAACTTCTGCTTCTATAACGGAAATCGAAACCCCTTCGGGTCGAAAAACCCCTTCTTTGTCCAAAAACAAAAGGTTTAACATTGCTAAAATATTTAGCTTCTTCATCCAACTCTTTCAGCTGTTTCGGCAGATTTTCTCCAAACAAATACCCAGGAGCTTGAACTCCACTTTCTTGACACAGGCTTGCAAATCTAGGGTGAAATATGGGCCGAATCGCCGTTTTCCTCATGCAATTAATTTCATAGAATGAATTACATAATAAGCCCAAAGTATCCTTTTGAATCTTTTCCATTTCCAGATTCTCCATTTGCCTGCCATAGGCCGTAATGGCGGCAGAAATTAATTTGAGCACCTTTTGAAACTTCACTTCTAGGGCTCTCATACTTGGAGTCATAGACGTCCATATCATCGGATTCACCGTAGGTACTTCCAATGAGGCACAATTTCTTGGAGCTTTATATAATTCTGATGTTTCATTCATCACAGAATTGTGAAGTTGGTGAGATACCATATAATTTATGTTTGCAGCTAGGATTTCTTCCATAGCCTCACCACTTCCTTCAGGTATAGCAAAATCTTGTGCTATCCCAGGCACATTAGGCCTTTTCTTTTTACTTTGTGGTGTGCTTTCAAAAGCCATATAGCCACCAGCAGGGTCTGCCTTCTGCAGCCCTAAATCAATTGGGATATCATCCCATGAGACTTCTTCCAGCCCAAATCCTGGGTCCGGAGTATCATATTCCCAACTTGGCCCACAGCCATATTCATCATATTCAAACCCCTCAGGGATTTTTTGGGATTCATCTGGGTACTCTGACCCTTGTCTCATTATTGTTTGGAGAACTTTCTCCATATGCTCCATTTTTAGCCACATAGTTTTATTGTCTGGAGGTCTTTCAATATCAGAGTCATCAGAAACCACGGGCCTCTCAGATTTCTTTTTGCATTTTTTAGGAACATTTTCCTCCGTGGTCATTATTTCTGGAGAATCTGGAAACTCACTATCGGGTACATCAGCGGCCAACGGTATCGGAACCGGGTCCGCACTAACTTCGCGTCCCGTATTTTTACTTTCACCCCGGGAACATCTTTTTACCCGCGAAAACTTCTTTCCCGATTTCTCCATTTTTCTTTAATAATCAGTGCTCAATCAGCACGTTAACGTGGCTCTAAATTTTCCTTTTGGTTTCGTTTTGCTGGAGCCACCCAGCGTAACCTAAAAAACGCCCCGGTGTAACTTCACTTACCTGCGGGCCGTTCCGACCGCTGCCGAGGAGCTGCTCCTTACTGCAGCTCCTCCTCGCGCCGTCAGCGTTGACGTCATGCCGTTGCCAGCGTGAGGCGGGTTCTTCACGTAGTCACTCACGTGACTCCGAAGTAAAATTGTGTGTATAAAGGGGGTTTACCCTTCTGACTTCGGTGTGTCTCAACTTGGATTCTTTATTTGCAGACTCGCAAATAAAGAATCTCTTGCTTCCACGATTTAGTCTTTGAGTAGTGATTGTGAGCACATCGCATATCTCACAGGTGTGTCCAGAACCAGGGGTCACTGTTTAGGAATAAGGGATAGGCCATTTGGGACTGAGATGAGGAAAAACGTCTTCACCCAGAGTTGTGAATCTGTGGAACGTTTTGCCACAGAAGGCAGTGGAGGCCATTCACTAGATGTTTTAAAGAGAGAGTTAAATTTAGCTCTTAGGGCTAAAGGAACAGGGCACTGATTTTAGATGATCAGCCATGATCATATTGAATGGCGGCGCTGGCTGGAAGGGCCGGATGGCCTGCTCCTGCACCTATTTTTCTATGTTTCTAAAAAAAGGTCAAAGTTTATTGATAGACGTTAACTCATTGTGAAACTCCAGGAAGGAGACTGCTTTAAAAAGAAATGCTGGAAATATGCAGGTCAAGCAGCACGTGAGGAATGAGAAAGAGTTTATGTTTCAGGTCAAAAACCTTTGGTGAAGCTGCCTGACATGATGAATGTTTTCATATTGTTTTTTTTTCAGATTTTCATATCTGCAGCTTTAAAAAAAATGTTTTTAACTGTTTATAATATTTGCTTTTCCCTTAGATGTTTTGTTTAAATCAACTCAGGCTAGAATCAAAAGAAAAATTCCCTCTCACAGTATGAACTGAAATGGCTGGATATCCATTAAATACAACTTTCAGATGGAATCAGCATTCATCTGAAATCTTCTGACCAAGTGTGCTGATGTTACTTCTGTTTATAGCAAAATCTTTGATCGCATATTGCTAAACTTCACCTCTTCAATGAACCCAGACACACCAACAATCAACAATGGAATATTGATGTGCAGAATGACACCCCTTTAGTGCAATATTTTAAAGTTCTATACTTGCACATTTAGACTTGTAGATGTATTGTATTGTGATATGAATGCCCTATGCCTCTCATCCAAATAGGTTGCCTTAACAAAGGGGGAAGGTCTAGAAACCCATGGAAAGCAGATGTGGTGCTCCAGCAATTCAAGTTCAGTCCTGACCTCCGGTGCCGTCTGTGTGGAATCTGCATATTCACACTTTGACTAAGTGAGGTTCACCATGTGCTCTATTTTCTCCTGCATCCCAAAGATGTCTAGGTTGCACTGTACACTGCTATAGTCTGCAGGCAAATTTGCAGAATCTGTGGAGAGCAGATAGGAATATGGGGAGTATAAAATGGGATTGGGTGTGTGTGATGGGAGGGATCACCCCCTCTCTCCCCCCCCCCACGTGGGGATGATTGATTGCCTCCACTTGGTCTAGTGTGTTCCTGTCTTGCAAACTGTATCAAAGTGTGCTGGAAGCTCTGTGGAATGATTTAAAAGTAAAAACCATTTTAAATTCAAAGTATTTTTGATCATTTTTATTAATAACTCGAGAAATAAAGCATGATTTTTTCAGATAAGGCGATTCTGGACCACACAGATAAAATCTCTACCGAAATATGTAAACATTTTACCGTTAGCATGTCGTTTTTTCGAGAAGATGTGATTATACACTAACACACACACACTCACAAATAAAGAAACAAGATCAGAGTTTTAATAGATACTAGACCAAGTGCAGACCAATTGGGTCTGCTCCCCCAATGCACCCGTCCCCTACCCGTAGCCCCCACAGGAGGTGTGGTCCTCCAACTCAACCCGTTGCCGAAATTAAGATTCAAGCACTCCTCAGCAAAGATCATAGCTTGTGAGCCTCCCCTGGCACTGGAGTTGGAAAAACAATCCCAATAGCATCTTCCCAATTGCAATACCAATTGACCCTCCCCCTCCTGTCCTGCCAGGAGCTGTGATGGCAACATTGTTGCAAATAGTTCAGAGTGTTCCTGCCAATGTTCCTGTCTTGCAACTTTGTATCGAAGTGTGTTGGAAGCTATGAGGGATGATTTTAACAGGAAAAAAAATTTTTCTCAGATTTCTGAACATTTTCATTAATAACTCGAGAAATAAAGCATGAAAATTTCAGATAAGGCGATTGTGGACTCCATGGGAAAAATCTCTACTGGGATATGTAAAAATCTTACCGTTACCGCGTCTTTTTTTCGAGAAGACGTGATCACACAAACAAACAAATACACACACATCCAAGATAAGATTTTTAATAGTTATATGATATATGTTATATCATACATTTTTACATATTCCGACTGACATTTCTCCTCGAACACCTTATCTGAACATTTTACCTTTATTTCTCTACTTATTCTTGACTCATTACTGATTAAAAGACTAAAAAGTCAAAAGACTTTGAAATTAAAACGACCAGCTTCAACTGATGATGTCACAATGGCTCTGCTAGCAGTGATCAGCCTCACTGAAGATTTCATCCTATATTTGACATGTTATTCGCAATTAAAACTTTAAAAATGCCAACTTTCACAAGAGTTTTACATATTGTGATTCACATTTTTCCCCTCTAGGCTGAGATCACCTTCACAACATTTTAAGCTTTATTTTTCGACTTATTACTGATTAAAGTTTAAAAAAAATCAAAAGACTTCAACTGATGATGTCACAATGGCTCGGCTAGCAGTGACCTCACAGGAGGGGGAGGGCGAATTGCTTTTGCAACACGCAGGGAAAGTGCAATTGGTGGCTACGGGTAGGGAACGGGTGCGTTGGGGGAGCAGACCCAACGGGTCAGCACTTGGTCTAGTATATATAACTGAAACTCTCATCTTGTTATCTGCAGGTTTGCAATGTTTCTCTATTTGCGCATCAACGGCACATAATAGCTCTACGATTTATGGCCCACCTTACTCACCATTGTCCTATGCTGTAAATGAAAAAAAGGTTATGTTCAGATCGATGGTATAGTTTAAAAGTTATTAAGGTTTAAAAAATAAATAAAACAGCGCCCCCACCCGCACATACGCAGTTGGGGGAAGTGTTCCTGTGCGCATTTTTACTGACGTCGAAAAGGGCACCCGACGGGTCCTCAGACGCACCTGCGCAGTTGGGAGCTTTCCAGAATTCAGAACGGCATAATTTTTTCACATTTTTTTAAATTTTTAATTCTGCCGCCCCGGACCCGCTGGGATCTGACGCCTTGGCGCTGAGGCTGGGGCTGTGTCTACGGGTGGCTGCGGTGGCCTGCTCCGGGGGCGGGGAGATGAGAGGCCGCACTGACGATCCGAGACCAGCGGCTGCAGCGGCGCTGCAACCTCGAGATCCTGGGTAGGTGAGTGAGGAGTGAGGATTGAGGGAGAGGAGGGAGTAGGGAGTGAGGGGGGGGGGGGAAAGTGGGGGAGGTGGTGAACGAGAGTGGGAATAGAGGGAGAGGAGGGCAATGGGGGAAGGTTAGGGGGGTTAGTGGAGGGGATAGGGAGAGGTGAGGATTGGGGGATAGAGGGATAGGAGAGGAATAGGGAGGGGAGAGGAGTTATGGGTGGAGTGACAGAGTTGGGGAAAAGAGAGGGAGGGGGAGGTGGGGAGGGAGGGATTGGGGGTGGGGAGGAGGAGAGGGGCAAGAAGTGGGAGGATGAAGTGGAGGGGAGGGAGTGCTGGGGAATGAGGGGAAATGAGCCGCGCCTGCACAATTACGGGCTATGGGTGAGTGGTGGAATATTGTGTTGGGGGAACGGGTTGCATTGGGGGAAGGGGTGTGTGGTGGAATATTGCGTTGGAGAACGGGTTGCGTGGGGTACCAGGCCTCCCGTGCGATAAGGACCCAACGGGTCCCACTTCATCTAGTTGTTAATTAAAATCACCCGCATTTGAACGTAAAATAATTCACAGCTATTTCAATATAAAGTCAGAGAACTTCTAGCTACAAGAAAAAGACACAGGAGGAGGTCATAGAAAGACTGAAGTGCAAAGGTATAGCGAGAAGAAAAAAAGTGAGAAAGGTGTAGAGGAAGGGTTAGAGTTTAAAATTCCAGCATTTAAGGCGAATTTCTTAACTGAAAAGAAACATTAACTCAAATGGTGAACTAACGAGTTTGTATCATTTTCCCCATGCAAAATTACTCCTGAGAAATTACAGCGATAAACTCAAATTAAGAGTTAATCCAGATGAAGTTCATTCAAGTGATATATCACATCAAATTTGAGTTCCACTAAGACAACTATTACCTCCCCACATGATATCAAGGTTCATCCCCCAATTTTCTGTCTGCATACATCAGTCGTTTTTCTTGACAACTGGTAATATATAAATACTTCAATTTAAGGCAACCTTGTCACCAAGCTTATTCAATAAATTAGTAGCGTCTGATTATAGGAAAAAGATAAATTGTTGTTTCAGCACTGTACAATACATCTTCCACCACAAGTTGTTATGACCACCATCCACAGTTCTTAATCAATAGTAATTTCACCCAGAGTTGTATAGCTGAAAATATTCTCTCCAAGGACCCACATTTGAAGATCCAAATATTAACTGAAGAATAGACATTTCCCCACCATTCAAATGGATGCAAAAATGTGCAAAGTAACAGCATTAAAATGGATTTGATATTTTCACTGTTATTTCAATCCCTGCTCTTGGTCAGAGGGATGTCCATTCTCAGTGCAATTGACACCCCTCTAATTAGTTCCAATCATTGCAAGGAAAACATCGACAATGTTTAAAGCTATACAGACTTATCTTAGCACAGCACATGTACAACATGGGATGCAAAAACTTGGAATGGTTGACAACATAGATGCAAGATATCAAAAATTAATGGACAACTTCATCTTCTTCACTCTCATTTGCCTGTCCATTTCTTAGAAGTAATTCTGTTGCAACTTCAGTCAAAGCCAAATCATGGAGTTTCTCCATCCTTGTGTCTTTGGATGAATCTGAGAAAGATAGAAGGATATATACAGGTCAAGCCATGCATGAACAATGAAACTGGGTCACAACTCTGAAGTTATGACTATTCTACTGATTTTGCCTTGACATTACTTTGACATTATTTGTAAATTACAGAACTGTTCTATCAATCATGCAGTACAACTGGAATTATGTTAAATGCAAATTTGAAACAGTTGAACAAAAAAAAAAAAATTTATCGGTGCAAATAAGTTTGATTTTAAAAGAAAAAAAGTATTGTACTGTGGCGCTACTCTGTCACAGCTGCCTTACAACTCCAGCGATCCAGGTTCAATCCTGACCTCGGCTGCTGTGTATGTGTAGATTGCATTTTCTCCCTATAACTGCATGGGTCCTTCCTGGTGTTCCGGTATCCTCCCACATCTCATGGACATGCAGCTTAGTAGGTCAAATAGCCACCTTCAACATCATTAGCTTGAGGGTTGTGAATCTGTGAAATTTATTGCCACGGAAGGCCGTGGAGATTTTTATTGGGTATTTTTAAGGCCGAGATTGGCAGATTCTTAATTAGTAAGGGTGTCAAGAATTACGGGTAGCTGGATGGACAAAGGTTCAAGATGAAAAGGAGACAAATGCGTGTAAAATAAGGAGAGAATCGTGAAATGTGAAGCCAGAGAGAGTGATATGGGAGGATGGCGGGTAGAAGGAAAAGGGAAGGTGGGGGGGGGGGGGGGGGGTAGCATAGGATAGTGGTGAGAGAAATGGGTGAGCACCAGGGTGGCCCATATCTAAAATAAAAACATTGGATAATTTATTGTTCACTATGCTGGGTTGTAAACTACCAATGGAATACGAGGCGCTGTTCCTCCAGTTTACATGTGGCCTCACTCTGGCAATGGAGGAAGCCCAGTACAGAATAGTCAGCATGAGTTAAAATGATTAGCAACTAGGATCCAGCAGGCCTCGGCAGACACGATGCAAAGGTTCAGCGAAACAGTCACCTAGTCTATGCTTGGTCTCGCCAATGTAAAGGAGGTCACATTGGGAGCACTGAATGCAGTAGACGAGTTTGGATGTGCATGTGAACCTGTCACACCCAGAAGAGCTGCTGGAGTTACTGGATGGATGAGACAGGTGTAGGGACTGGTATTACATCTCCTGCGGTAGCAAGGGAAAGTACACAAGGAGAGGGCTGTTTGGGTGGGAAGAGGTGTGTGAACCAATGAGTTGTGGAGGGAGTGGTCTCTGCAGAGAACGGAATGCGTGGGGATGGGAGGATGAGACCGGTGGTGGATCTTGGCTGTACCAAAGCCAATTAATACACACACCCTCTAACTCGGGTAAAATTTACATCTTGGCCTCAAGGTCAAGACAAGTTTTAAAACAATGTTTGTGGAACATAAAAACCTGGCTCCTGAATCATGGGAGAAATACAGGACACGAGGAAGTGTGAAACCTAACTTTGCTAAACGGTAACCACTTACATTCACACTACTGTGGCAAAACCTGTTTTTAATTCAAGAAGAAGTGGCTGTACCTTCTGAATAAGTTACTTTGAGTGCAACATGTAATGATATTCCAGACAGGCACATTACAAATCCCAACCAGTTTAAAAGAGTCAGCTGGTCACCCATCAGATGGCTCGCAAGGACCAGTACACAGATTTCCTGCAAGAGAAGCATAGAATTCTTTGGATCTAGTATCACAAATTGTTCTTTATAAACCCCCACAAACCACATCCCCAATACACGTTTCGCCACCCCCACTCTATCATTGAACATAGAAAATACAAATGGGCTACTCTGCTCTTCGAGCCTGCTCCACCATCCATCATCCATCACACTGAGCACCCAATGCCACATTCTCCCCATGTCCCTCAAGCCCCAAGTATTTCACTTTCAGTGATCAAGAATTCCACAGGCTCACTCTAACAGTAGAACATTTTCCCTCAACACACACACACACGTGTTATATTGAACAAGAGGAATGTTTAAAAGACATTCCTCTTGAACAAGAGGAAGTAGGGAGGCAGATCCAATTACAATGTTTAAAAGACATTTGCACAGGTGTTGTTTAGGAAATGAGAGGAATGGAGTCTAATGCAGAAACAGGATCAGGAAGGGAGGCATCACAGTCAGTATGGATGAGTTGTAGCCAAAGGCCCCGTTTCCGTGGTGTACAACTTTACGATTAATTCCCACTGAGGGGACACAGTCTTGACTGCCTTACACTCTGGTCTCTCCTTCAGTTCATAAAAATAAGGCGTAAATATTTGAGGTGCAAGAACTGGGGTAACCACTGGTTACATTTTCCCAACTTGAAAAATAAACATTTATTCCAATTTTGTCGGTGTGATAACTACTCTTCAATCCATGCCAACATATCTACCCTAATAAAAGGACTGCATAAAGTGGTCATTTATATAAATGATTAGGAGAAACTCAGCGGGTGAGGCAGCATCTATGGAGCGAAGGAAATAGGCGACGTTAACTATGTTCTGGGTTCAGATTAAATAAAAGTTGATCCTTGGCGTCTGGACTTTCCAGTTTGAGAGGAAGACAAGATACATTTAACTACATAGGAATATGTGCTTATTGGGTAAGATGTTAAGACTATGATCAAGGAAGAAAATCAATCGAGGAAGGTAAATAATGTTTGACAAATTTGCTATTAAGTTCGATGAAACAATGAGCAGGATTCATAAACGGGGTCCTGCAGATGGAGTGTATTTGGATTTTCAGAAGGCATTTGATAAAATGCCACATAAAAGCTGATGTTTAAGAGGAAACGGGCGTCACCCCGCGACAGGCAAGGCTATATCCTAGTAATGGTTTCATATTTTTGGGTGGGGAGCAGATAACAAAGAGGTCTGACAAGTAGTTTATTTAACATGGAATATCTAGACTTCAGCAAGGCTTTTAACAAGTTGTTATTTGGCAGATTAACATATATCCAAGGCAAAATCGTTAGAGATCAAAATAAAACATTCAACAATACGAAGCAAATGGCAATGGTCAATGGATATACAGGAAAATGGAAAATGGGGTTATGCTGGGCTCAGTATCAGATATTTGGCTTTTCAATTATTCAGTAAATGCTGAAATCTATTGAAGATTAGTGATTTGGAGGCATCCTACATTTCTCTTTCAAATGCTGAGTAATCCACAAAAATTCTTAAAAGGAAGGGCCAGCAGAAATAGCTGTAGAATTGCTGCTCAGTGTATTTAACCTTGCAATATTGCACTGCAATGTGCAAGTCAGAAACACACTGGAATGCCAAGTCTGGCGCATCTGATCTCTTGCTTTGCTGCACGAGCTCACCACACAATCCAATGGCAGCTCCAGACCATGGAATGGAGAGGCCACCACATGAAGGTAGTCACCAATCATCATTAAAACGTTCAGAAGCTTTTTTTAATAATGAAAAGAGAAATATGAAATAAGGTATCGAAGGAATTTTTTTTGTTAATTTTTGAAAATGTAATCTTGTAATATCCAGAACATTCAAAAACACAGAAAATATCATGAATATCGGTGAGCAGTCAAAGCAGCTATGGGGTTAGCATGCGTGAGAGAGTGGTCTTGGTTTCTTATTTTAGATACCCCCTGTTCCTTATGTCTGAACAAATACTGCAATGAAATTACAAAAGTGCTGCGTAAAAAGGTACAGAACTCAAGTGGCTCACCTTAAAAATACCAGCAATGGATAGGGTCAAGCTGGATGTTTTGGCAACCAAAAGGAATTCAGAGAAGCAGAGTCCAAATGCTAGAAATCCCCCTCCAGCCAATACAAACAGCATATTTAATAAAGCTGAGGTCTCGTGGTAGCGAAATAACTTCTCTGAAGCAGACAGGCTGAGTCCTTGTGAAAAAGAAACTAGCTGTTATATCACGCAGGACTGCCCAAGTTATTAAAGATTTATTTCCGATTTAACATATTTAGAATCATACCGTCTTGCAAACATAATGTAGAGCAGAAAACTAGCAGGCTACATGATTTGACGTTCTTTATTGTGCTTTTGCTTCACCCAAGCCCCATCTCACTCCACTTCATCTCACACTTTTAGCATTCACTTCTAGTTCTTTTTCTCTAATATGTTAACATCCCTTTGTTTAAACATATCTGTACAATTGCTTCAACTACCAATCCTTGCAACAAATTACACATTTGAATTTCCTTCTGAGCATAGAATTTCCAGAATGTTTTCAAGTTTTATCCTCCATCTGTCAAACCACCTCTGCAGTAAACAGAAGGCAGAGGGACTATAAAGAAAAGATAGACACAAAATGCTGGAGTAACACAGCGGGACAGGCAACATCTCTGGAGAAAAGAAATGGGTCACGTTCCTTCTCTCCAGAGATGCTGCCTGTCCCGCTGAGTTACTCCGGCATTTTGTGTCCATCTTCGATTTAAAACAGCATCTGCAGTTCTTTCCGACACGGGATATAAAGAACCTGGTTTTAAGTGTTTCTTATAACAATGTTAGTCCAAGTCTTGTTTTGATAATCTTTGACACCTACTTCTATGGTGACCAGAATTGCACACAAAATCTAACACCAGTTCTTCAAAACCTAGTTCACGGTTTGCTCATCTCAGTAGACTACGTCAAAAATCAGTTTTGAGACAGAATTAATGCTGATGTTTCAGCAAAGTACTGAGCTAGTGCTGTACTACTGAACCCACAATCCATCAAAGCAAAAGCTGCCCAAATGTATAAATTGTTTTCAAATGCAGAATAAAACTGATACACCAGCACCCTTGGGATTTTGGTAATGCTGCACCAGCAGATTTCCTGGATTATTAGACTATTAGGAATGAGGGGTAGGCCGTTTAGGACTGAGATGAGGAAAAAGTTTTTCACCCAGAGAGTTGTGAATCTGTAGAATTCTCTGCCACAGAAGGCAGTGGAGGGCAATTCACTGGATGTTTTCAAGAGGGAGTTAGATTTAGTTTTTACGGCTAAAGGAATATGGGGAAAAAGCAGGAACGGGGAACTGACTTTAGATGATCAGCCATGATCATATTGAATGGCTGTACTGGCTCAAAGGGCTGAATGGCCGACTTCTGCAGCTATTTTTCTATGTTTCTATGTTACTCACATTAATGCCTACCGTGTTTAGTTATGTTTTACGGGATTAAAATGCAGGTTTTTTATTCGTTGTCGGAGAGGGATTTGCTCGGACTACAAGCAGTTGAAGAAAATTCATTCTGCGCTTCTGTTCCCATTTTTTTTTAAAGTTGCTTGTCGATTGCATCGCTGGATTGAAGTTAAACGCGACTTCTCACGCCTTCAACATCGCGGATCGCAAGTGCAAGACAAAACAAAAGGTATGTCGTTTATTTAACATCTTATCTTGCTTTTTGGTGTGGTTTCATTTGATGACACTGATGAATATGTAATTTTTGTGGGTATTAACTATTTGTTTTAACGTTACAATAATATTAAAGTTCTGATCTCGAGAATATCACATTTTTGAATTTTCAAAGCAGTCTGGGTGTTCATTACTATTTCCGTCACAATGGTTAGTTTTGTAATTAGCTACTTAATTAGGTAATTAACTAATTATATACTTGAATTTCAGGTCATCCAAGTAAGATGTATCATATGTGTTTCAGAATGCTTCAATTTATAATAACTGAAAATTTCATTCAGTTCCCTTAATTTTTAAGAAAGTTATGGGCTTTTATGTCAATTGACAGTCCTCAGCTTTTGTGGTAAGTTAATGGAAAAGCAATAGGGAATACGATGCTAATTTCCGAGTATGAAAATGACCATAACTTTTTTAATACTGAAGATATGAAAGTGAATTAGGTATCAAATGAAAGTTCTTTTTATGCTTTATCTGATGGGATAAATTACGGGCTTGATTTTTTAAATCTCAAAATTTTGTAACATTCCTAATATTAGATCAGATAACAAACAGTTTATCTAAGATGAGGGTTTTATGGACAGTCTTAAAGAAAGCAGTGGACAGGTTTAGGGAATTATATAGCTTAGGACCTTATCATTCAAGGTCAAGATTAGTGGATATTAAAATCAGCAACCTGCAGGGGGGAAAATAGGTGCAACTCTTATCTTAGGCATGGAGTTCGGGGACATTTGAAGACATGATTGACATATATTTGAATACATGGATGGTGACATTATTTAACCAGAAACCAATCCTGGTCAGCAAACCATCGCAAAGTAGAAATAGGACTTTGAGCAAGTTATTCCACAGACAATGAAGAAGGCAGGCATGGAATCTGGAGGTAAAAGGGTTTTCCCCATATGAGCAGAACCAGAGTTATGCAGTATTACATGTGAACTTGGCGATTTGGCACCTCAATGACCTGGTCTGAATCTGATATGGCAATGAAGTTACGCAGTGTCTTTGCACTGTTGAGTTAAATAGCAGGGAGCAACATGGAAAACGTGATTAGGGAATTGATTTTGTAATAAAACCAAGATGGCGTCGCGTGTACATCGCGAGGCTCTGTGTCTCCGTAGTTTTAGCAATTTTTTTTTAGTTCTGTTAATAATTAACTTAGTTTTCGCCCAGAGCACTCGAGCGAAGACTCTGTACGGCCGTCAGGAGCTACTGGAGCTCGGCCGTCTCCACGTAACGAGCCCCAGAAGCGACTTTCAACTGCCGCCGGAGATCTTCAGGACACCGGGGTCTAGCGGGCCAGCTCCCCCGACAGGAAGTGCCCGGAGGCGGCGCAGGGACCACAAACAGAGACGGGGGAAGCGCGGAGGCTGTCGAGCGAGGCTGAGATCAAACCCGCACCAGCCAGCTCTGCCCAACATTTTCCTCGCGAATGTCCGGTCCCTGGTGAGTAAAATCGATGAACTGCGGCTGCGGATCACCACACACAAACGGATCGCCGACTGCAACGCCATGGTCTTCACCGAAACATGGCTCAACGACAACATCCCAGACAACGCCATCGAGCTGGAGGGGCGCACTGTCTTCAGGGCCGATAGAACAGCGGAGGACTCCGGTAAGACCAAGGGCGGCGGACTGTGCATCTATGTGAATAACTCATGGTGTACAGACGCTGTCAGGATTGGTAGTCACTGCTCTGCTGACCTGGAATACCTGATGATAAAGTGCAGGCCCTTCTATCTGCCCAGGGAATTCACATCGACTGTTATCACTGCAGTCTATGTACCCCCAGACGCTAATGCCAGGCTAGCAATGGAGGAGCTGCAAGCTGCTATCAGCAGACAACTAACTGCACACCCAGAGGGGGCTTTTATTGCTGCAGGTGATTTTAACCACTCTAACCTTAAAACTGTACTCCCCAGATTCCACCAACATGTCTCCTGCACAACCAGAGGAAACAAGACTCTGGACCTAGTATTCTCCAACATTGCTGAAGAATACAAAGCCCTTCCCCTCCCCCACCTGGGACAGTCTGACCACCTCTCTCTGTTCCTGCTCCCCAAATACACACCTCTGATCAGACGTGTGAAACCTTCCGTGAGGACAGTGAAGGTCTGGCCTGAGGGGGCTGCCTCTGTCTTACAGGAACAGTTTCAGCAAACAGACTGGAGTCTGTTTGACACCCAGGCCACCTTCAACTCCCAAGTGGACATCAACTCATACACCTCAACCGTTCTGGACTACATAAAATTCTGCACGGACAACGTCACTACCCACAAAGTAATAAGGACCTTCCCTAACCAGAAGCCGTAGATGAGCAGGGAGGTCAGACTCCTGCTGAAGGCTCGCGACGCCGCTTTTAAATCTGGCGATGCTGAGGGTTACAGCTCATCCAGGGCCAATCTGAAAAAGGGAATTAGGAATGCTAAACTTAATCACAAACGGCGGATCGAGGAGCATTTCCGAAATAACTCTGACCCCAGGCGCATGTGGCAAGGAATCAAATCCATTGTCGATTACCATAAAGTTAACACTCCCCCCCCAGACAATGCCTCCCTTCCTGACGAGCTAAACTATTTCTACGCCCGCTTCGACCGGGACAACAAAACTCCAGCCATCAAAGTTGCTCCACCCCCGCATGAACAACCCCTCAGTCTCTCCACCTCTGCTGTACAGGATGCACTGAGCAAGGTGAATGAGCACAAAGCTGCCGGCCCCGATGGCATCCCCGGGCGGGTGCTCAGGGCATGTGCTGGACAACTATCCCTGGTCCTCACTGACATCTTCAATCTGTCACTGGCCCAGGGTGTCGTCCCCTCTTGCCTCAAGACATCTACCATTGTGCCAGTGCCCAAACAATCAGCGACAGGGAGTCTCAATGATTTCCGACCAGTGGCACTCACCCCTGTCATCGCCAAGTGCTTCGAGCGGCTGATCTTGGCTCACCTCAAAGCCAGCCTCCCCCCCACACTGGACCCCCATCAGTTTGCCTACCGGACCAATAGGTCAACAGAAGACGCCATATCTGTGGCCCTACACTCTGCCCTGACCCACCTGGACAGCAATAACACCTACATCAGGCTGCTGTTCATCGACTTCAGTTCCGCCTTTAACACTGTCATACCCGCTAGCTTGATCACCAAACTCAGCGGTCTTTGGCATCTCCACTTCCCTCTGCAATTGGACACTGGATTTCCTCACTAACAGACCCCAGTCTGTTAGGATCAACAACCTCACCTCCCCCACTATAACACTGAACACTGGTGTGCCACAGGGCTGTGTGCTCAGTCCTCTCCTCTACTCTCTCTTCACCCATGACTGCATCCCTAAGTTTAGCTCCAACGCCATCATAAAATTTGCCGACGACACCATGGTGGTAGGACTGATCAGCGATAACGACGAGTCAGCCTACAGGGAGGAGGTCCAGCACCTGACAACCTGGTGTGCCAATAACAACCTCGTCCTCAACTCCCAAAAGACGAAGGAGATCATCGTCGACTTCAGGAAGAACAGAGGGGGCAGACACACCCCCATCCATATAAACGGGACTGAGGTGGAGCGGGTCTCCAACTACAAATTCCTCGGGGTACACATCTCGGAGGATCTGTCCTGGTCCCTCAACACCTCCAAGCTGGTCAAAAAGGCGCAGCAGCGCCTTTACTTCCTGAGGAGGCTCAAAAAAGCCCACCTGTCCCCCCAGATCCAACTTCTACCGCTGTACCATCGAAAGCATCCTGACCACCTGCTTTATGGTATGGTACAGCAGTTGCACCGTAGCAGACAGGAAGGCACTACAACGGGTGGTGAAAACCGCCCAGCACATCATCGGTGCCCCGCTCCCTGCTTTGGATGCCCTCCACCGAAAACGGTGTCTGAGACGGGCTGGGAAGATCATCAAGGACCCCTCCCACCCTAACCATGGACTGTTTGCCCTTTTACCATCGGGGAGGAGCCTCAGGTCCCGCACCAGCAGGATGAGGCGTAGCTTCTATAATAACACCATCGCACTGCTGAACTCGGAGTCCCGCCGATAGATTCCCACATCTGTATTTATTTATCTGTATTTATCTAAACATTGCTATCACTACGTACTGACACTAAACTGCATTTCGTTGTACCCATACTTGTATCTGTGCAATGACATTATATTTGAATTGAATTGAATTGAATTGAAGTAATGGGGACAAAATGGAAACAGCTTTGGCCCTTATATTTAGTCACAATTAAATTTAAATTTAAAATTTAATTTGATCTAGTCGGTCTCAATTCTCAGCAACTAGACAGAAGAAGGGAACGAAAGAGGTGGTAGCTAGATGTCAAAGATAGACATGCAGGTTGATTAATAAAATAAATAAGTAATAAAATAAAATAGCAATAATCTGCTATCCATCTATTTAGAAATGTTTGGCACCTGGCACTTTGAATCTCTGATACACCAGGGTCCTTGTTTTAACACTCCAAATAGCCCACCGCAGTTGATCCCCTGGGCATGAATGGAGAGAATACATCTCTCATTCTCATCTTGAACACATGCTCAGTGCTTCGATGGCCAGTCTTTGAATTTCTACACTGTTCCAATGAAATGAATGCAAATTGCAAGAGCAGCACTTTATCTTCCATCCGGGTTAAATCTGATGCAAGGTCAACCCTCTTAACGTTACCTTGTTTTTTTCCACTTCACCTAATCTGCTGGATATTCCAGTAGGAAAGAACTGCAGATGCTGGTTTAAATCAAAGGTAGAAACAAAATGCTGGAGTAACTCAACTTGAAACGTCACCCATTTCGTCTCTCCAGAGATGCTGCCTGACCCGCTGAGTTACTGCACCATTTTGTGTCTACCTGCTGGATATTCCCATCATTCTCTTTTGTTATAGATTTGCAGCAATTGCTGCAATTCTCTCCATGCCAGCCTTAATCCAGAAGTATTTATCAATCCATGCGGTATTTTCTCTCTCTCTTCCCCCTGCCTTCCCCTCCCCATTGTCCTCACTCTCCTTTCGGACAACCTCGATCTCCATTCTATCACATACTTTTCCTTTATTCCCATTTCAATTTGAAACACACTTTAAAAAAAACTATTTATAGTTCTGATGAAAAGCTATATGAATAACATGTGTGAATGGCATGTTGGCCTTCATAACAAGAATTAAGTATAGGAGCAAAGAGGTCCTTCCGCAGTTGTACAGGGCCCTAGTGAGACCACACCTAGAGTATTGTGTGCAGTTTATCTCCAAATTTGAGGAAGGACATTCTTGCGATTGAGGGAGTGCAGCACAGGTTCACAAGGTTAATTCCCGAGATGGCAGGACTGTCATATGTTGATAGAATGGAGCGACTGGGCTAGTATGCACTGGAAATTTAGAAGGATGAAGCGGGATCTTATTGAAACATATAAGATATTTAAGGGATTGGACACGCTAGTGGCACAAAACATGTTTCCAATATTGGCGAAGTCCAGAACCAGGGGTCACAGTTTAAGAATATGGGGTAGGCCATTTAGAACAGTCAAAGTCTAAGTCAAGTCAAAAGAGTTTATTGTCGTGTGTCCCTGACAGGACAATGACATTCTTTCTTTGCATAGTACAACAGAACATAGTAGGCATTGACTACAGTTATATACTTAAATACACACATTAATTAATAAATTAATAAAGTGCAAATAACAGATGTAGGGGTATTAATGTTCAGAGTTTTATCTGAGCCAGGTTTAATAGCCTGATGGCTGTGGGGAAGTAGCTATTCCTGAACCGGGTCGTTTCAGTTCTCAGGCTCCTGTACCTTTTACCCGAAATTAGCAGGGAGATGAGTGTGTGGGTCCTTGATGATGCTGCCAGCCTTTTTGAGACGAAGAACTGGAGCACCCCCCCCCCCCCCCCCCCCCCCCCCCCCCCCGAGACCTTCCTGGTGGGGGAATTGAGGTGTAAAGGGCCTGGACGCCGATAGTAAAGATGAAGCAGTGGGGGTCTAGGAATTGTATATGACGTTGGTGAGAATGCATTTAGAGTACTGTGTTCAGTTCTGGGCACCATGTTATAGGAAAGATATTATCAAGCTTAAAAGGGTTAAGCAAAGATTTACAAGGATGTTGCCACGACTAGATGGTATGAGCTATAGGAAGAGATTGAGTAGGCTGGGTTCTTATTCCTTGGAGCGCAGGTGAATGAGGGGGGATCTTATAGAGGTGTATGAAATCATGAGAGGAATAGATCGGGTAGATGCACAGAGTCTCTTGCCCAGAGTAGGGGAATCGAGGACCAAAGGAAATTGGTTCAAGGTGAAGGGGAAAAAATTTAATAGGAATCTGAGGGGTAACTGTTTCACAGAAAAGGTGGTAGGTGTATGGAACAAGCTGCCATAGGACGTAGTTGAGGCAGGGACTATCCCCACATTTAAGAAACAGTTAGACAGGTACATGGAAAGGACAGGTTTGGAGGGATATGGACCAAGCTCAGGCAGGTGGGACTATGCTTAGATATGTTGGATGGTGTGTGCAAGTTGGTCTGAAGGGCCTGTTTCCATACAGTATCACTCTATGAATTAAAAGTTAATGAAATGATGAAGTGAGTGTGAGTTGTCTTAGATGTAGGTCTAAAGGGATTGGACAAGGGGGAGCAAGATACAATCAAGATATTTGGAGATGAATTTGATGAGGCAGGAGCAAGCAGAAACAATGGGTTTACCATGGCAATCCCATTTGAGGATTTTGGGAAGGAGATCAGGAATGGCAAGATGGGGCTGGGAAACTGTTGGAGGTAGTGATGGGGAGAATGCTAGAGGTGATGAGGTGTGGGAGATGGTGGCCTGGTGCTCATCTGTGGGGTCATGGTCAAGGGGTAGGTACAAGCTGGTGTCCGAGAGCTGGTGCTTGGCCTCAGTGTGGTGCAGGTCAGGATGCCACATTACAATAGGGCCTTGTCAGCGGGTTTGAAAAGAATATTGGGATTGTTACTGAGTGAGCAGAGGGCAAAGCATTCAGAACGGGTGATATTGGAGTGGGCAAGCAGGTATAGCAGGCAGTGAAGAAAGATAATGGCATGTTGGCCTTCATTGCGAGAGGATATCAGTTTCGGAGCAAGGAGGACTGACTGCACTTGTATAGGGCCCTGGTGAAACCACACCTGGAGTACTGTGTGTAGTTTTAGTCTCCTAATTTGTGGAAGGACATTCTTGCTATTGAGGGAGCTGCGTAGGTTCATCAGCTCAGTTGCCGTGATAGTGGAGCTGACATATGATGAAAGAATGGGTTGTCTGGGCTCGTATTCACTGGAATCTAGAAGGATGAGGGGGATCTTATAGAAACGTAAATTTTTTTAAGGAATTGGACAGGCTAGACACAGGAAAAATGCTTCCGATGTTGGGTGGGTACAGAACCAGGGGTCACTGTTTAAGAATAAGGGGATGACCATTTAAGACTGAGATGAAGAAAAACTGTTTCACCCAGAGAGTTGTGAATCTGCGGAATTCTCTGCCACAGAAGGCAGTAGAGGCCAATTCACTGGATGTTTTCAAGAGAGAGTTAGATTTAGCTCTTAGGGCTAACGGAATCAAGGGATATGGGGAAAAAAGCAGGAACGGGGTACTGATTTTGGATGATCAGCCATGATCTTATTGAATGGCGGCGCTGGCTCGAAGGGCCGATTTACCTACTCCTGCACTTATTTTCTATGTTTCTAGGGTAGAAGGCCAGCAGCTGTAGCTCATGAGGAAGAATGTTGGAGATGTGAGAAAGGGTCTTCGCTGAGAGAATAAGGCTTGGAGACAGAATAGGAGCTTGACCACTATCCACCCTACTCTTATCTGACCTTATCTGACACCCTGTTCGCTCCTTTTCACTTCCAACCTTTGTTACCTACACCACCTATCTGCAAAACAAACCGTCACCCCATCCCTCACCTATCTCCACCCATCATTTGCCAGGCTCTGTCCACCCTCACCTTTTCTTCACAGCTTTCTCGACACCCCCCTCTCCTCCACCACTTGAATTATTTTTAAGAAGGTCCTGAACCAAATCTTCACTTATTTATGAGCACTTCAGAGCACTGCCCACCGACCCAGCTTGCAGACGTACCTTCATTGAACACAAACAGAGGGAAGAGACCAATAAACATCAGAGGCTGGAGGTGGTACATGGTGTCAATAGGATTCTGTAAACCTGAGCAAGAGTTTCAAATCCAGTTACAATCTGCATAATATTCCATGAATCATAAAAACATCAAATTTAGTTATAATTTATACTACAGTTAAAATTGTTATTTAACAGTCATATAACTCTGGTAAAAACCCAAGTAAAAACAATAATTATGAGCAGCACAAACAGGAGATTTCAAATCTGATAAAGGTGAAAAACAAAACGTCCACATCCCTTTACACCAATGATACAAACTGTACCAACCAGCTCCATGCCATGCAAATGAAGTCAGGAAATACTTGGCAATTTCTCAAACCAGATCACACATTCAGACACTTGAAATTTAACCGTGGTGTGTTATGAAACTTCATATAAACACTGCTCTTTTTAATAGAACAATAGTGGCTTTCTATTAGTTTAAGTGAATAATTGCATTTGCTTTGAAATTAAAATGCCACCAACAATGTCAAGGAAGATCAAAAAGTCAATACCAATTAACATCCAGCTGTCAAGTTCTCATTCACCTGAAACCTGACGTGGCAAGTACACTAATTTATATAATTCTTGTCAGGTCTGGGGGATTAAATTCAATTCTTGGAGCTGGAGATGAGTACACGTTGTTCCAGATTAACAATGTGCGCTCTTTACACAATAATATTTAATAACTTTTACAGATTGGATACTCAAGCATTACTTCCCCAATTTGGAATCTCACACACTAAGGTAATTAATTAGCATTATCTCAAATTAAGCCGCAATTGTCTGTAATTTTAATTGGTTTTCTAAAGGGCAAATACAGAATATAAAGTTTTAAGTAGTCTCTTAGGCACTGGTAGAAAAGAGCGGATTATGTAACAATTCTAATACTCTGGCTAAAATCCAATTGGAGTTTCAGTTCGAGGTCTGGAAAACTATCTGCTGAAGTAAGGAAATGTGGATTGCTGATTCTGAGGCCAAGCATTATATCACAAGACCAGGTTTCACACATTAAGGTCCATTCTGTCAAATAGATAAATAAATAAGTGATTTAAGACAGTGTTTAACAAGACTGAAGGAGTTGAATGGCAAATTATGTGGGTGTTGGGGAATGCAGAACCAAAGGTATCGTCTTTTTTGAAAAAGCCACACAGTTTTGGAGTAACTCAGTGGGTCAGGCAACATATCTGGGGAACTTGGATGTTTCGGGTCGAGACCGTTAATCATAGTCATAGAGTGATACAGTGTGGAAACGTGCCCTTCGGCCCAACTTGCCCACACCGGCCAACAAAGTCCTATCCATGCACCTTTCTAACTCTTTCTTAAACGTTGGGATAGTCCCAGTCTCAACTACCTCCTCTGGCAGCTTGCTCCATATAATATCAGACATTGTGGATGCTTGACAAAATGGAGGATTTCTGCTTCTGTAAAACCTGTTTTGTCATCTTTTGCAAAAGCTGTAAAGACCGTGAGGATCATGGCTCCAGAGAGTCTGTGGCCTGGGAAGGGGTGGAATAGAGGTTGAAGTCCAGATGGCCTTTAATTGTTAATATGTACGAGATTTTGCAGAAGGAGCTAGGTCCGTTGCAAACGCATGCTTGGGATTGGTTGGGGAAATGATGGGTTACAATAATGTTGCAGAATCTTCCCGCCGCTAATTATCATTCGTCCAGGAGAGGGGCCTTACCCACGATGTTTACTTTACCTGGGAGAATGTTTTTTTACCTAACAGAATTGTTTCCTCACAATTGCTTTGTGTTGAAACTATGTTATGTGATTTTATGATTAGGGTTAGGGAACTGTCATTCAATGTATTCTGCAACCCTTATCGATAATTGGCTTGTAGGGGTTGCACCGCCCCCGTCTCCCCCCCCCCCCCCACATGTATTTTCGCACCAAGATAAAGGTATAAAAGAGGGGGGAGCACATTGGGGTGTGCTGATCTTCTGGGGTCTATTTGCGCGAGGCTGTTGGACTTGAATAAGTAGAGACAAGGATCGGACCTGCGGTATTGGATTAGGTATTGTGTAATAAAAGAGAGTTGGATTTCCAGTCCTCATATTCGGTGTTTGACTAAACCAGGCACGTTTAGGACCGGAATTACTTTGGGGGCTCGTCCAGAATCACAACGGATTGCCAAACATAAATTTGCGATCAGGGAATTGAGTCGTGTCAGATTGCGGGAGGAGAAATCAGCGCCACAGTGTGACTTTTGCATCCGCTGATCTGACGACGAATCGGTCATACACGTGCTTGGATTCCCGACATGATCGATAGAAGATTAGTAGTCTGGCGAGCACTGAGGGCGAGGGTTTGAGGCCCTGGAGAGTTTGAGTCCCCGCCTAGGGGGTTTGAGGCCCAAGGAAGGTGGGAGTTGGACTCAAAAGGTTCTTCTCTAGTGGGTTAAAGGCCCCACACCATTGGTAAACATTGTAAAATAGCGCCATTAAATAGGCACTAAAATAGTGCCTATTGTTTCCATTGTACGTAACAATGGGAAACCAGATTGAGATTGATATAGCGATAGACCCCGAAAGCCCATTACAAATGGTTTGCAGTAAGTTCCCTAAAGAGGCAAAGAGATTAAAACATTTCTTAGGAACTTTGAATAAGAAATTAGAAGATGAGTTGTGGCCCAAAGGAGGGGTATGAGATAATATTGAAAAGATTATTTGTCAATATAGTCAAAGTGAGACAGCAAAGGAACTTATTGGGCTGTGGAGCAATATTATGAAGGATTAAGAAAATGTAGAGAGGCAGCAATAATGGCGAATTGGCAGGAGGCAGCTTTGAAATTTGGAATAGAGCTAAAAAATGAAGGGAATAAACCTCTGGATACCTTGAAAAAATAATGTGGATGTGCTTATAAACATAGGGAACGGGAGACTAAGAGGACTCTTGAAGGATGTGGCACTTGTAGAACTAAAGTTGAGGGACTCGTTGGTTGGCTTTGGAAGGGGGAGCTGAGGAATATTTGGAAGATTGGGAGAGTATTCGTATTAAGAGAAGTTTGCAGCATCTCTCTTATTCCCCTTGCTCCCTATATGTCACCTCCTCCTCCAGCACCTTATGTACCTCACAGACTTCCTGTGCCTGCAGCACCACCCACACCCCCTGCTCATAGTAATCCTGTTTTATCACCTGCTCCCCAGACAGCAGCACCAGCACAGTTCCTTGACCCCAACAGCTCCAGCACTAACAGATATTCCAGTAGCGCCCAGTACAAGGAGCAAGACAAAGTAAATAGCATCCGTATTTCAAGAAAAAGAATGACCCCCAGAACCGATTTATGAACCTAAACCTAAACCTAAACCTAGGAGAATAAAACAACCACCCATAGAGAAAAGACAAGCTTTTAAAAAGTACCGCCTTCCTCCTAGTGATGAGGATGATACATCGGAGGGTGATGTCTTATCTGGGGACACTGAGAGCGAGTCAGGCATCGTAAAACTATGCAGGCAGAGCAATTATCTCACTGCCAGTTCCCAGTTAGGGAAATGCCTAACCCAGCCTTTGATTCGCCTAATGCAGTTGGTGCCAACAATCCTCGAACTATTGATGTGTACATCCCATGGAAACCAAATGAAATGATGGCTGTACTGCGTAAAATACCTGACAGAAATAAATCACCTGCTTCCTTTGTGGATTATCTCTGGACCACTATGCGTGTGTATCACGCGGATTTGAGAGATTTGTGGGCTGTAATACAACAGATCATAACTCCTGTAGAGCATACCAGGTTCCCAGCCACTTTAGGACACCCAACTCACGAGTCACTGGCTAATGTAATCGCCAGTAGCAATGCAGGAGAAGATGCAGTTTTAACTGCCCTTGCCACTATCCTCCAAAAGCCAATAGACATCGCTAGGATTCTGGATGTTAGGCCAAAGAAATGAGAGGGAGCAGATGAGTTTTTAGAAAGGTTCTCGGAACTATGTATGGATCCGTCGGGAGATTTACATTTTCGGAGGTGAATTTTTCCCAGTACTGCGCAATTTTGGTAAACTGTCTGCCAACTAATGTAGGAGTAGCAATCAAGCCAAACAACATGGATTGGTCCGAGAATAGTGCAAGTCAAGTGGCCCGTGCAGTTAAGTATCACTGGAAAGATATTAGAAAACAAGAGAACCAGGCAGTCGCTAAGGCACAAATTGAATACATAACGAAAAAGGAGGCGCCAAGATCTAATTTAGACTTAGACTTTAGTCCTCAGGCAAGAGCAAGGCATGATGCGCCAGAACCGGATTGTCCAGGTTACCCTGAAGAACCACCTCCCTTAGAACCAATTTCCCCAAGACACCACTGAAAAGGGAATAGAGTATTGGGACCAGTCCAATGTTGTACTTGCGGCGGACAAGGTGACTAGAGTAGGGGGTGCCCGACACGAAACAGGAAGGAGGGGGCAAACAGAGACAGCAGAGAGGGAACAGGCAAAGAAATCAGGGACAGGGAAGACAAACACCCTTCTCTCAAGATAATCCCTTCTCACGTTCCCGATTAGCTAAATTGGTGGCGAACGGATGCAAATCTGATGAAGAACATGTACTATCATTTCGAGTAGAAGGAAGGATATGCACCTTTTTGGTAGATACAGGATCATCCATGTCATCTATTCAATCAATTTATAGCCTTCCCAGTTCTAGTGAAGTTCAGAGCCTGTCTGGATTTCAGGGACAGGTTTGCCAGTATCCCATCTCTAAGCCAGTTGAAGTGGTGTATCGAAGCAAGGCAATACAACATAGATTCATAATAACAACTGGATTGGATTGCAATTTAATGGCTAGGGATTTGCTCTGCGCATTTCAATTGAATGCAGCAATGGTGAAATAATAGTAACCCCATGAGCTCCCGAAAGGCAGTGTTATTTAACAGTGACACCCCAATGGTGATCCTTGGAAGCTCATCTTCTAAGTCTACTTCATATCACATTGGCCTATGATAGAAGTGGCAAAAATAAAGGATTATAAACATTTATCAGACCTCAAGAAGGAAAACAAATAAAATGTGAATATTTTGGCACAGGTAACAGGACAAGGAGGAACTGCAGAGTACGTTAAAATACCCCAATATTTATGGAAAGGAGCTTCAGAGGTTGCTCCACACACAACGTGGAAGGCAAATTTTCCATGGAATAGAAACCCAGCCTACTCAACCTTTCCCTATAGCTCACACCCTCTAGTCCTGGCAACATCCTTGTAAATCTTTTCTGAACCCATGCAAGCTTGACAATATCTTTCCTATAACATGGTGTCTAGAAATGAAAACGATATTCTAAAAGCGGTCTCACCAACGTCTTATACATTGCAACATGACCTCCCAACTTCTATACTCAATACTCTGACTGATGAAGGCCAAAGTACCAAAAGCCTTTTTGACTACCTTATCTACCTGCGGCTTGATCTTCAA
This sequence comes from Okamejei kenojei, assembly GCA_035221665.1. Lineage (NCBI taxonomy): Eukaryota > Metazoa > Chordata > Chondrichthyes > Rajiformes > Rajidae > Okamejei > Okamejei kenojei. Next base: position 8,615,898 of record CM069150.1, on the reverse strand, counting down.
AGAGCCATGCACCTGTACTCCTAGATCCCTCTGCTCGACAACACTACCCAGAGGCCTACCATTTACTGTGTAGGTTCTGCCCTTGTTCAACGTCCCAAAATGCAACCTCACACTTCTCAGTATTAAATTCCATCAAACATTCCTCCGCCCACCTGGCCAATCGATCCAGATCCTTCTGCAATCTTTTACACCATCTTCACTATCTGCAAAAGCACTCCCTTTTGTGCATCAGCAAACTTGCTAATCTTGCCCTGTATGTTCTCATCCAAGTCATTCTTCTGACTGATTGTGGTGAGGGGGGGGGGGGGGGGGGGGGGGGGGGGGGGGAGAAAGGATGGACAGCACAAAGCCTGGCAAGTGACAGGTGGATAAAGGGGAAGGCGTTTTGACAGGCAGATGGTTGGGCAAAGTCCAAAGAAAAAGGAGCGATATGAGGAGGGGAATTGGAAATAGCAAAGCCGGAGGAAGGAACACAAGGATACAATACAGCAATAGCAGTGACTCAGGACAAAAAGATCAGTATGGGAATTGGAAACGGAATTAAAATGGTTAGCAACTTGGAGATCCAGTAGCCTTTGATGGATTGAGTGTCCATATTCGACGAGAAGGTTGCCAAGTCTACGCCTGGTCTCAGCAAAGTTGTTAACCAGTATCTGCAGTTCCCTCTTTCTACGGTATAATCTTAAAGTAGGTGACAGGCCATTCAAAAAGTAACATTGGGAAATATTTCGTATCAAAAGTGTGTCGAGTTTATTGTCATATGCACACGAACAGTCAGGTACAGGTACAATGGACTTATAATGGTGGAGATGACTAGCAGATCGGCCTTAATCGTATTAACAGGTAGAGCAGATTTGAGGAGCCGAATTGCCTGCACCTGCACCTAATTTGTATGTTTTTGAATTTAAGCTCTGATCTCATTCAGTGGTTAAACAGGTTTAAGTAGTTGTATGCCCATTTCTGTATTCCTTTACCATTAATTTTAAGTGCCTGTGTTTAGAGTCACATCATATGGTACACAGGGTGTTCAAATACTGTATTTGCAGTTAAACTCCCACACTTAATTGACCCCATTACTGCTTTCCCCAACATTGCAGGCAATTTTGTACACCTTGCTGCACCATCTGAGTAATATCGTGCTTCAACTACAAACAGAGCACTATACACACCATACTGCATCAAAAGAAAATCAAAATTACCTAGATCAGCCTTCTGGGTAAGAATCTGCGTCAATGTCCATCGTATTCCACCGAGGAAGGATGCAATCAATACCAGGATAAATCCTTTTATGTTAAACTGAGTTGACTTGTATGTAAACATGAAGAGACCTCCAGCTATTAACACAATAACTACTAATAGCCATGATCTCTGAGAAAATAAATAGCAATGCAGAAAACACATTATTCAATAATGACCCAAAAAAGATATAATACATCTGTACTCAATTAGACAGATAATTAAAATACTGCAGATGAAATTCTCCCATCCAAAACAACACTTTCAGACAACAATCGTTGTCCGTCTTCAAGTAATCCCTCGAGAAGGGCTAATTGGTGAATGTAACACAAAACTCTACAAGAATTGCAACATATAGCGAGAAATCAGAAATAGTTAGGTTTTTACTTTTACATTTACTATATTCAATATCCATTTTTATATTTTCATTTAAAGTTTTGATAATTTATTTATTCACATGTGTTGATTAAAATGAAATTAAAGGAGAATAGAAACAAATGATATAGGACCAAAGAGTGAGTGGGCAATGTCACATGGAAAGTCAAAATAATGGAGTTTTATCCATCAGCATTGCAATTGGTCAGTTTCTACTTTCTGAAAAACCCAGTTAAGAGCAAGTTATTCACACTCCATGGGTGGGACAGTGGGGCTAGTGTTAAAACAAAGTCAACTTCATTCCAGCATATTCCATGATAGTGCAAGCAAATCACTCAAACTGAAACACCATTGCTTAAATCAACTTCATATGCAATTCATCTATTAAAACATTACAATAATTTAACAAAATACACACTGTACAGTCTCATTTAATCTATCCATAGTGTATTACAGCTCTATTTTAATGGTGCACACACACAATTTAATAATTTTATTATCTGCATATATGGAATGGGTAGCCCAGAGGCACGGCATCTAGGCACAGCATCTAGACACGGCCTCACAGCTCTAGCGCCTCAGGTTTGAACCCAACCATCTTAAGTGTTTCAAGATCCCCGGGTGCTTTGGATTCCTCCATTTTCCAAAAGACACACTGGTTGGTAGGCTGAATATTTAAGAAGGAACTACAGATGCTGGTAAATCGAAGGTAGACAAAAATGCTGGAGAAACTCAGCTGGTGAGGAAGCATTTATGGAGTGAAGGAAATAGGCAACGTTTCGGGCCGAAACCCTTCTTCAGATTCAGAGTCTGAAGAAGGTTTCGGCCAGAAACGTTGCCTATTTCCATCGCTCCATAGATGCAGCCTCACCCGCTGAGTTTCTCCAGCATTTTTTTTTTTTTTTTTAAATATATATTTTTATTAGAGTATGTAGACAGTGATTTAGCAAACATATGTTATGATAGCAATATATCATGTTCAACGGACATACATTATTAATATTGTCAAGTGTATCATTTTGACTAATAATTTTTTTTTTATAAAGAGAGGAGAACAGTAAGAAAAATAAAATAAAAATCAACATCAAAAAAGAAAATCATAAAGAATGGAATAATTTACTATTAATACATCATAGTAGATAAGATCAAGGAATATAAAATATAACTTTTCATCTATTCCTAAGTCCAAGTTTCAGTTAGGGTTCCCTGCCGAACCATTCTACCCTTTTAAGTAATCAATGAAAGAAGACCATATTCTAACGAAAACTTCTTGTTTGTCCATTAAGGCAAATCTGATTCTTTCCAGGTGTAGGGTCTCCGACATTTCCGTAATCCACATTTTAGTTGTGGGGGATATAGGGTCCTTCCAAAATTTTAATATTAGTTTCTTCCCAATTATTATACTGTAATCTAGGAAATTTCTTTGACTTGTTGTCAGAGTTAAACTTTGTTCTGATGTTCCAAGTATTATTAATTTTGGGTCCGGATCCAGTTTAGTATTAATAACTTCAGAAGTTATTTTAAAAATCTCAGTCCAGAAATTCTTAATTTTTATACAATTTGCAAAAGTATGTGTTAAATTAGCCTCTGGATGTTGACATTTATCGCAGGTGGAGGATATCTGTGGAAATTTAATTTAACTTTGGAGTAATGTAATCTATGTAAAACTTTAAATGGTATTAGAGCATGTCTGGAGTTTAGCGAGCATTGATGTATATACTGTAAACTTTTGTCCCATATATCTTTCGTTATGGATTGATTTATTTCATTTTCCCATGTATGTCTATATGATTCCGTCGATGGTATCTCGCTATCTAAAAGGGTATTGTAAACATAAGTTGTTAATTTTTCTGTATTAGGATGCTTATTCAGACATTCATCAAGCATACTGCCAACTTGTGAGATTGAAAAATCGGTTCCTATTAGTCGTTGAGGGGGGGACGTCAGATGGGAGGTGGCGTCAGTACGGGGCAAGTGACAGTCGGGGGGGGGTACGTGACGTCAGTGAGGGCGGGAAAGTGACCTCAGGGGGTTACACAAAAAGCTGGAGAAACTCAGCGGGTGCAGCAGCATCTAAGGAGCGAAGGAGATACACAAAAGGCTGGAGAAACTCAGCGGGTGCAGCAGCATCTAAGGAGCGAAGGAGATACACAAAAGGCTGGAGAAACTCAGCGGGTGCAGCAGCATCTAAGTAGGTGACTTTCGGGTCGATCTCAGATGCTGCGCATTTTGCCATTCTCCCAGCTCTGCAGTTTCTTCGTGTGCAGGGGGGGGGGGGGCAATGAGAGTACACCCCGTAAGCGCGCAGGCGCGGTGCGCTTTCGCTTTCTCTCCAAAGGTATGCAATCCCAATCCAATTCCAATTTTTCTATATGAGGATGGAAATTTTGGGATCGGAATCGGAGAATTCCGCCCATCGGAATAGTTGGCAGGTATTTGGTCCCTATAATCCTTGTGTATTAGACCTAACATAATCCTCCATATTTGTTAATTAAATCCATTGTATAAAGCCTTTATCCAGCATGGAAGGTTTGAATAAGGGATTGTTTACAATAGGGAGACAGAGTGGTATATTATCCAGTTTTAAAGCCTTTTTAAGTTGTTTCCAGATTCGTGTACCACTATATATTATAGGGTTTTCCCCATAAATTTTTTTGTGCAATTTTGTCGGTGCAAATATAATCAAACCAATTTCAAAAAGGTAGACAATCCTCCTTTTCCATCCTTAACCATTCTGGTTGTTGATCCATTTCTTCCAGCCAAAAATTCATGTTTTTAATATAAACTGCCCAATAATAAAACAAAAAAAATTGGTAGAGCTAAACCTCCATTAATCTTTGATTTACATAAATGTTTTTAATTTATTCTATGATTCTTGTACTCCCAGATGAAACTTGTAACTTGTAAGTCTACTTTTTTTTTAAAAGATGTTGGAATATATATCGGGATTGACTGAAATAGGTACAATAATTGCGGCAGAAAAATCATTTTTATAGCATTAATTCTACCGAACATTGAAATAGGAAGTGTTTTCCAATATTGAATATTCTTATTTAGTTTATTCAGTAAAGGTGGGAAATTTGATTTAAATAAAGAACTATACCCCTTAGTTACATAAATACCTAGATATTTAACTTTTTCTTCAACTATTTTAAAAGGTGATTGTTGTAGTATATGTAAATTGTGATCCGTTATTGACATGATTTTGCTTTTATTCCAATTAATTCTATATCCTGAGAACTGACCGAAATGAGTTATTAGATTTAATAAATTTGGAATACTAATTTCCGGCTTTGTAATATATATTAGTACCTCATCTGCATATAGAGAAATTTTATTCATTGTATCTTTAGTATTGTACCCATGTATTTCTGGATTAGATCTGACATTTTCTGCGAGTGGTTCAATTGCTAAAGCGAATAATAATGGAGATAACGAACATCCTTGTCTACAACCTCCGGAAAGATTAAATTTAGTTGATAACATTTGATTTGTTAGTATTCTAGCTGTTGGGTTAGAATATAATAATTTAACCCATGCACAGTACTTCTCTCCCAATTGAAATTTTTACATCACTGAAAATAAATATGGCCATTCTACTTGATCGAAGGCTTTTTCAGCATCTAGCGATATAATTGCTAGGTCTGCATTAGCAATTCTGTTTGAGTATATAATATAAACAATCGTCTAAGATTATAAAATGAATGGCGTTTTGGGATAAAACCTGTTTGATCAGAGTGAATTAATTTGTTAATTACTAAGCTCAATCTATTAGATAGGATTTTAGTTAATATTTTCTGATCAGTATTTAATAGAGCTATTGCTCTATATGAGGCCGGGTCTTCTAGATCCTTATCAGTTTTAGGTATAAGTATTATTGTAGATTCATTTTTGTCTACCCTGGTTGGTGGGCTAATTGGCCACTGTAAATTGCCTCTTGGCGAGTGGTGGAAAATCAGGAGAAGACGATGTGCATGAGAGAGAGAATAGATTTTAGGGTAAGATGCAAGGTAAATGGGATGGAATAGAATGCTCCAAGAGGCAGCAGAGACTCGGTGGGACAGATTGCTTCCTACAACATTTTAAGAGATTAAGTCAAATTATCCCAGCTCCAGAATAAATACATCAATGCTGCTGATTGGTTCAGCATGTTCACAACTAGTCATTTTATTGATTAATATTCAACCGTTTTCAACCTTTGCATTCCCTGTGGTGAAGATATTCCTAATATTGCTATTAGGTAGTGAGTTGCAGAATTTTAACCAGTTGAATTAATAATAAAGCATTCCACATGTTCAATTCATGCTGGTGAGACATGTTCCCATTTGTCTCATATATTCCTGTTATATCAACATGTCCTCATTTAATCTACACACGAGTCAATAATTTATTACTGTTGTTTTATCATTGCAAACAAAGATGGATACAAAATAAACCCGTGAGCCCAAGTTTAATTGAGGACATGTAAACTTTGCTCTATCAATGCGGGAAGGGGAGCAAGAGAATGATCAAATGGTGAGTTTCCTCCCGAGGAGGAGGGGAAATAAAACAAAAATATAATACGTAGTTCCAACAACTGATTGTTGATTGTGACACCTGCTGAAATGTACTGGGTCTGGTCAAGTGGACAGACACAGTCCAGGCAGGATATGATACCCACTGTAGCAAAAGAGCATTGTGGATCACTTATGAAAAAACCAACAAGGTGCTAGAGAGATGCATCTTACACAGGATCTTACTACCTTTCTTTTTGGAGAAATAGCGATATTGGGACTTAAGGTGCTTCACTTCTACAATATTTGGATACGATTCTTGGTTTCCAAATGAAGTACAGGTGAATATCTATGCATATAATCCACATTGTTAAAATCTACAATAATTGAACCTTCGCCTTCCCAGATGAACTCAGTTATTCCTATTCTACCTACCTCTCCCACTTTTGAATGAGCTGCACTTGGATGAAACCCAAAAAACTGTACCATTATTTTTTATTCTGTAAACTGTAACAACAGACCACAAGCAAACTTTTAATGTACAGAATCACAAAGTATTTCTTCCATTAATACTTTATAGTTCCTCTTCCCCAATTCATTGTTGTATTAAACTCAAAACTGAATATAATTTAAACTGAATATTTCTTTTCAACACTCAGAAAAGTGGGACATTACCCATGCGTCATCGCCTGCTGTAAACCCTTCAAAAGGTAAACATGTCACTAAACTTCCTCATGTTATTGGGATTATTCTGATAGTTATGGCAATGGTTTTAGACCAGTAATTGAAATAACAATGCTTACCAATTTCTCTAGCTTGAATATGATTGCAAAGAATAAAATAAATAGGACAGCAGTCGACTTTGTCATTGTATACCTAAAAGAAATAGTAGCTCTTACAAATGATGCAAAAGGCTCATTACAATGTGATAAATCATAACAATAATATTTTAATGCCGTTAAATGCTTTGGGCTGCTTCACAAGTTCTTCAAGACCCAGAGCCAAATCTTACAGAAAAGGTGATCAAAGACGAACTTAATGAATACCTTAAAAGAGGAGAACGGTAAATGAATTATGGAGGGAATTTCAGAATGTAGTAAGCTGAAGGTATTATTGGAAATTGACCTATCCGCTACTGATAATTAATATACAAGCATAATTGAAACCCAGCCTTGTTCTTCCTTGAGCACAGAAAAAACATAAATGATAGGGTTAAACTAGGTCAGCACTACTCAGCATACAAGATTGAAAATAGGTACTGATGATTTGTTACAAAGCTTGTAAAAAAAAAAAATCACCAAATTAGGGCAATTGATTGAAAATATAATGTTCAAATAACGTGAGCATGATGACCATTGCACAAAATGTAACATTATAAGCAATCTCAGTACCAAGACAGGTGACTTACAGTGAGATAGTGATAAACATGAAGCTCCAATTAGACAGCCCAATGTCTAATGCAGTTACCAGGGCTGCAATAGAAAAGGTTTTATTTTAAAATAAGATAGGTGGGAAAAATAGCACAATGAAGTTAATAATTAGTTTTTCTTTCATGCCATTGTTAATAAACGGACACAGTTCCTATGTGCATTTGCCAGTTTACCACAGTAATCTGCTCTCTCTTTCTAACCCTTGGGATGCTATATTTGCTTCTCCCACTTGTTTTGATCAATATCTTAAAAGTTTCATTTTGAATAACATAGTAAAACCATCAAATTCATTTAGCAAAATTCAATTCCATTGATTTATTTTCTCTCTCTTTTCATTGGCTATCAATTAAATCTCTTTCAATTCCAATTTATTCTCCACCGATTCAAAATTAAATTCTAGCCTTAAGAACCCTCCGTATATATACATGGTATGCAGCATGTTTTAAATGACTGTTCTTCAAGATCCACAGTCGATGCTGTGCATTACCATGTTGATTAACTATATGCACTCTCTCGACCACCTTCATCAACAGCATTCATTCACTAGTTATCCTGATCTATAGTTACATGAACAGCTTTGTGTGCTTTGGAATCCTTTTCCTTACATGTGTCAAGGACTCCAAGCATGAGCCATGTCTTAAACTTGCTTGGGGTTAAACACTGACACTTACTTAGTGTTAAACTTCCTGCCACTATTCCTTCTCCAATATCCTTGGCTGCATATCACTGCTTCTATTGACCCCCAAGCAATCCCCCAAGAATACCACCTTCATGCATACATGTCAATCTATTTCAAGCTCAAAATCTTGTGGCGCCTCCATCCTCAGTTCTTTGGGCAGGAATCTTTCCTCAATGAACCCTTCCATCTACAGAATTCCCTTTTCACCTGGAGCCCTCCATCCATTTTTTTTAATCCTCCCTTTCAATGTTTTGACTGCTAATTCCATCACAACATGAGCGGTCTCAATTTCTCTTCTCCCTTCACACATTCTAACCTGCAAAATATCTGAACTTACAGCTGTTCTCCAAGTTCCGATCCTGACATTATAAACAATCTGCTGAGAAATATTGGAGTTTGGCGACCGAACACTTTTTTTAAGAGAGGCCGAGTGCCACACCTCTAGCATTCCTTCCTTTATTCTCATGGACTACGACACCATTAACGAACATGAAGCCGTTATCTTCCAGATCATCACTGATCGCAGCTGACCTATATATTCTATCAATCCCATTTACACCTCCAGGCATTTTTGGATTCTTCTCTTTTCTCATGAACATTCATTGCTGCTTTGCTGCCTTGTCATTTACTCCCATTCCAATAAAAAACTATTATTTCTGCTTCTGGACATCAGACCCTTTTCCTGTCTCTGTATTTAATACTTTCATTTAATATTTCCCAGGTATAACAAAAACAAGATCACAGAACTAGAATCATACAATCATAGAAAATAGGAGCAGGAGTAGGCCATTCAGCCCTTCGAGCCTGCACCGCCATTCAATATATCATGGCTGATCATCCAACTCAGTATCCTGTACCTGCCTTCTCTCCATACCCCCGATCCCTTTAGCCACAAGGGCCACATCTAACTCCCTCTTAAATATAGCCAATGAACTGGCCTCAACTACCTTCTGTGGCAGAGAATTCCACAGACTCGCCACGCTCTGTTCTCATCTCGGTCCTAAAAGACTTCCCCCTTATCCTTAAACTGTGACCCCTTGTTCTGGAGTTCCCCAACATCGGGAACAATCTTCCTGCATCTAGCCTGTCTAACCCCTTAAGAATGTTGTAAGTCTCTATAAGATCCCCCCTCAATCTCCTAAATTCCAGCGAGTACAAGCCGAGTCTATCCAGTCTTTCTTCATATGGAAGTCCTGCCATCCCAGGAATCAGTCTGGTGAACCTTCTCTGAACTAAAACATTAACAGTTCATTCTCTACGACCGCTGTATGGCCTGGTAGGTATTCTCAACATTTTCTGCTTTCTATTTAACTGTTATGCCTACCTTTGGTTTAAAGCAAGAAGGCAGCAAGGGAGTGAGTAGGGCCCCTTAAAGATCAGGATGGTATTGTGTGTGAAGCAATGGGAATTGGGTGAGGTCTTAAATAAATACATACTTATATAAATAAATTGTATTAAATATTTTATTAAATAAATACTTCTCACCTGAATTTACCGTGGAGAAGGACATGGAATTTAGCTAGTTCAGGGGAGGGAATAGTGATATCCTGGAGCATATCAACATTATGAAGGAGGTCTTTAAATGCGCAATGGCGGACAAATTTCAGGAGATTGATCAGGTGCATCCAAGGATGTTATAGGAAGCAAGGCAGGAGATTGCTGGGGCCCTGGCTGAGATTGTTATATCTTTGTTAGCCACAGATGAGGTACCTGCACTGATAGTTAATATTTTGCCTATATTTAAGAAGCGAAGCATGGATAAGTCAGGGAACTACAGGCTAGTGAGTAGTTGGAAAGTTATTGGAAGGGTTTCAATGAAAAAGTATCCAGTTGCATCTGGACAGTCAAGATCTGATGATGGATAATCAGCATTGTTTACATCTCACAAATTTGATTGAGATTTTGTTTTGAAGAGGTGACCAAGATGAAGGGGTGCACATTTGCCACGTGGACTTTAGCAAAGACTGGTCTGGAAATTTAGAACACATTGGATACAGGGCAAGCTAACAATTTAGAATGAAACTGGCATGGTGGCAACGAGCAGGCATTGATAGTGGAAGGATGTTTGGCAAGATTGGAGGCCTGTGCCACAGGGATCGGTGCAGGGCCCCGATATTTGCCATATATTAGCATATAAAACATACGTGGTTTGAATAGCAATTTTGCAGATGAGACCAAAACTGGTGACATAGAAAACATTGAATGTGGCTCTCCAAGGTTACAACAGGATACAGATAAACAAGTAGGCCAGGGATGACAGGTGGAATATAATTCAGACAAGTGCAAATTTATGCTTTTTGGGAAGCTAAACCAAGGCAGGTCATACACAGTGAATCATAGTACCCTGGGGAGTATTGTTGCAGATAGTGACCTTGAGTAAAAGTACATAGGTCCCTGAAACTGGCAGGTTGGTTGGACAGGATGATAAAGATGGCATATATCATGCATGTTTTCATCAGTCAAAGCATCGAGTACAAGCGTTAGGATACCATGCACAGCCATTTAAAAAAAAACATTGGTTAGGTCACATTTGGGAGTATTGTGAGCAGTTCTGGTTACTACACTACAGGAAAATAGCAATTAAGATAGAGCACAGAAAAGATTTACAGGGATGTTACAAGGTTAGGAGAACTTGAGTTATAAGGAGAGATTACATAAGCTGGACTTGTTTTCCCTGGGGTGAAGGAGGTTGAGGGGTTACTTGATAGAAACAATGAGGGGCATAATTAAAATTATGAGGGGCACAGATAGCGTGCATAGCCAGAATCGATTTCTATGGTAGGGACGTCCAAGACACAATGGCATAGCTTTTAGGTCAGTGTGTCAAGCAACATGTGGAGGCAAAAGATGTAAGTCAATGTTTCGGCTCGAGACCCTGCATCAGGGTGCATGTATACATGACCAGGTTTTACCAACTAGAAAATTTAACCGCAGGAGTGCAACATTATATCTGCATACATACGTAGCGTGACAATTTGAATACTGAACAGATTGGGAGTCGGCTCTACTGTTCACATGGGTATGACTGGTAGTCTACGAAATGAAAACAGTTCCTGTGACCTGGGATTCTGTTCCCATGTATCCTTGCGCAAATATCACAGATTGTCACAAAATGATGGAGTAACTCAGCGGGACAGGCAGCATCTCTGGATAGAATGAATGAGTGACGTTTCGGGTTGTGACCTAGGTTCTGACCTCGCCAAATTTTAAGCACAGATAATTTGTTTAATATTAAAGGACCCTTCTTTAGATGCTCGACCGAAACGTTACCCATTCCTTCTATCCAGAGATGCTGCCTGTCCCACTGAGTTATTACAGCATTTTGTGTCTATCTTCAATGTAAATCAGCATCTGCAGCTCCTTCCCACACATATCGCAGATTGGCATTGCCTGGTGTGGATTTACAAAACACAGTTGTACGAATATAGAATAAAAGAGTGACCTGTGGCAGCAACCCTCTTCAGATATGGTTTCCATGACAGACAAATGTGTGGTTTCCCAGTATACCATGAGACGAGTGTTCTGCTTATTCCAGAGAACACAAAGGTCATCGCCAGGTGAACCAAAGTCATGAAGATAGGATAATGAAACCTCTAGGAGACAAAGGGAAAAAATGCTTAATCATTAAAATGTGTGAATATCTACTATTGTCATTAGGATTTGAATAATGCAATAGAATATAAAACAGCACAATAACAATGTCTGTGCCAAACACCCCACAATGTATACCAAACATGATGCCAAAACAATCTCTCATCTGTCTGCACATAACACATATACAGGTTACCCCCCCCCCCTCCCCCCCCCATATCTCTTTTAAACTTTGCTCCTCTCACCTTAAAGTTGTGGCCCCTAGTATTTGCAGTAGATTCCATCCTGGGAAAAGATTCTGACTGTCTACCCTATTTTTAGACTTTAGACATACAGCACAAAAACATGCCCTTCAGCCCGCCGAGTCTATGTCAACCAGCTATCATCCTGTACACTAACACGATCTTACACACTAGAGACAATTTTTCCAAAGCCAATTAACCTACAAACTTGTACATCATTAGAATGTGGGAGGAAACTGGAGCACCCAGAAAAAACCCACGCAGTCACAGAGAGAAGATACAATCTCCGTACGGACAGCATCATGTTGTATGGCTCTATATGGTTTCAATACAGTAATGCATCACTTTTTTTTTCAAAGTTGGATTGTGTCCTTTAATATTAAACAAATTATCTGTGCTTAAAACTTGGCGAGGTCAAATGTACTTCTTCCTTTGATTTTTGTTTTACTGAGATCAGAGGTTAAATGAATAAGAAAGTATGTATAATTAAAGTATTTGCTTTTCGTCGTGGGGTTAACTGATCACAACTGAGTGCTACAGCTTTAAAACAGAACAGAAAAGTCCAAGTAAACAAATGAGTAATAAAACAGATACCGATAATTACAATAGAAACAAAATGTTATTCTTCTCTCCCAAATAGCTATTCCGAAGTGTTATCTTGCTTAACTGGGATTTAATCAGAACCAACTACCAATACCAATGGACTTGGGAAGGAAATTAACCAAACAGTGTGCTTTAATGCCGCAATATACTGTAGATCAGCTCACTCAGCAGACCACTATCTGAACTCTAGACTTTTAGTTTTGAGTGGTTTAGTGCTATACCAGCACCAGAATATTGAGATTCTGTTTTACAATTTAACAATTATAGTTTTTTTAAGTTCAACATACTAACCATTCAAACATTCAAAATAATAAGACATTAATCCCAAGTTGCCATATGCAGAAAATGCTTGCCTATATATTGGGAGTCGGAACCCAAACTCTCATTGATTTGTTCACTGAAGCATACACAAGAATGGCCCTTACATTTAACATTCACAAAAAGCTCCTCTACTAACTTATCCCTGCTGCAACATCAGATTCAACAACATAGATCCGTGATGAGACTCTGGAAAGCATGGATCACTCTCATATCTCAGAAGCTATTTTTTATAAAGATGTATCAATGAGGATTTTCACCAGCACAACCTTCCGACATCGAGGAAACCTGGCATAAACCTCATGGTCAACCAGGCTTCTGATACATGGATCACCTTTAACAGGCCCTGGTAAGAACTGGGGATATACAACTAACAATGTCTCTGCAAAACATCCAAATCTAATGTTAGGAAAAGCAAACTAATATCACAAACATGGAGCATTAATGTTTTTTTGTAAAATATTTTTATTAGAAGTAAATACACATTAAGGAATAACATAAAATAAAAAGAGACATATTATTCGTCACATACATTCTTAATATTTTTAAAGTTTACAATCATTCTTATTTATACTTCTATACTTTTTTAACAGAAAGAATATAGTAAAGAGAAATAATAAAGAGAAATAAAATAAAAGTAGAAAATCAATAATATGAGTGGAGTATTAAGCAGGCTATACTTCATTGGAGATATATCAGTGGTCTATTATGTATAGTTCTTCATCTATTCCTTCATTCAGGTTTCAGTCAGGCCCTCGAACTGGACCACCTTGACCCTTTAAATATTCAATAAATGGAGACCATATTCCTCTGAACTGATCTAGCTTGTCCAAAAGGACAAGTCTTAATCTTTCCAGATGAAGTGTCTCTGACGTTTCTGTAATCCACATTTTGATTGTGGGGGATGTAGGACCTTTCGAAAATCTTAATATTAATTTTTTACCAATTATTAAACTATAATCGATAAAAATTATTTGCTGTGTTGTTAGTAGTTGATCCGTTTCTAATATTCCTAATATGATTAATTTTGAGTCTGGTGTCAGATTTGCATTAACTACATTCGAGATTATCTTAAAAATTTCTATCCAAAAATTAGTAATTTTTATACATTTTGTGAATGAGTGCGTTAGATTAGCTTCTAAGTGCTGACATTTATCACACATAGCAGAAACATTTGAAAAAATTCTGTTTAATTTGGATTTTGAAAAGTGTAATCTATGTAAAACTTTAAATTGTATCAAAGAGTGTCTGGCATTTAATGAGCAGTGGTGTATATGTTGTAAACTTTCATTCTATACTTCTAGACTAATTGTTTCACCTAATCCGCTTTCCCATACTTGCCTATATATTTCTGACATTAGTACATCATTTTCCAATAAAATATTATAAATATATATTATTTTTTCTGATGAATGTCTAAATTTATTTAGACATTCATCTAAAATTTCTGTCTTTCTATTTCTAAAATCCTGTGTGTTTGATTTAACATAGACTCTAATTTGTAAATATCTAAAGTACTCTTTTGAGTGTAATCCGTAATGTTGTTGTAATTCCTGAAATGAAAGAGACTTTCCCTGTAGAGATCACCCATCTTATTAATTCCATAGTTCTTCCATTGTAAAAAACCTTTATCCATCATTGAGGGTTTAAAAGTAATGTTGTTTACAATGGGAAAAGCCAGTGGTATACTTTCCAATTTTAATGTTTTCTTTAATTGTTTCCAGATACGTATCCCACTTTCTATTATTGGATTTCCTCTATAAATTTTCTTACATATTTTAGTATTGGCAAATAAAATTGAGCTAATTTCAAAAGGTGAACAATCTTCCTTTTCCATTTTTAACCAGTTTGGCTGTTTATCTAATTCTTCCAACCAAAAATTAATATTTTTAATATTAACTGCCCAGTAGTAAAACATAAAATTAGGCAGTGCAAAACCTCCATTTATTTTTGATTTACATAGATGTTTTTTATTTATTCTATGGCTCTTATAATCCCAAATAAAATTGGTAACTACAGAGTCCACTTTCTTAAAAAAAATTTTAGGAAGATATATCGGGATCAGTTGAAACAGGTATAATAATTGCGGAAGAAAAATCTTTTTTATCGCATTAATTCTACCTAGCATTGAAATAGGTAATGTTTTCCAATATAGGATATTCTTAAGTAGTTTATTCAGTAGGGGTGGGAAATTAGATTTAAATAAAGAATCATATCTTTTTGTTACATAAATTCCAAGATATTTGATTTTTTCATTTGCTATCTTAAAAGGAAATTGTTGTAGTATACGTGGGTTATTTCCCATTATTGGCATGTTCACTTTTATTCCAATTAATTCTATATCCTGAAAACAAGCCAAATTGAGTTATTAAATCTAATGTTAGGGATACTAGTTTCAGGCTTTGTAATATAAAGTAATACATCATCTGCGTATAAAGAGATTTTATTTTCAGTTTCTTTGGTTTCATACCCATATATTTCAGGATGTAATCTCACAGATTGTACTAGTGGTTCAATTGCCAGTGCAAACAGTAGTGGGGATAGAGGACAACATTGTCTACAGCCTCTGGATAAATTAAATTTAGTTGATAACATTTCATTTGTTAATATTCTAGCTGTTGGATTGGTATATAATAGTTTAACCCATGTTATAAACTTCTCTCCCAACTGAAAAGTTTCCATAACCGAAAATAAATAAGACGTGATCAAAAGCTTTCTCTGCGTCCAATGAGATAATTGCTAGATCTTTATTAATATTTCTTTTCAAGTATATAATATTGAATAATCGTCTCAGGTTATATGAAGAATATCGTTTTGGTATAAATCCTGTTTGATCTGAATGAATTACTTTATTAATCACTGTATTAAGTCTTTGTGCTAGTATTTTGGTTAATATTTTTTGATCAGTATTTAAAAGAGCTATGGCTCTATACGACCCTAGATCATCCAGATATTTATCTAATTTAGGTATAAGCATTATAATAGATCATTTAATGTTTCTGGTAATTTCTGTTGTGCATAAATATATTCATAAAGTGTCTTCAAACGTGGTGCTATCAGATCATAGAATGTTTTATAAAATTCCGAACCAATACCATCCGGTCCTGGAGTTTTACCATTTTGTAATGACCTAATAGATTATTTGATTTCTTTAGTAGTTATTTCAGTGTTTAGTGATTCTCTATTTTCTAAATCCAGTCATTTTAGATTACAATTTTTTAAAAATGTTTCTATTCCTGTCCGATTTTCTGTTGTTTTGGCTGAATATAAATTTTTATAATATTGCAAAAATCTCTTTTATATCTTTAGTTTGTACTAGTAATTCACCTTTGTCTGATTTAATCCTATGGATTAATTTTTCTCCCTCCAATTTTCGTAATTGACGAGCCAATAATTTTTGTGGTTTATCTCCGAATTCAAATTGTATTTGTTTAGTATATTGGTAGAGTTTTACAACTTGGTCTGACTGTATTTTATTTAATTTATATTTCAATGCAGAGATTTTATTATGTCTTATCATGGTTGGGTTAGCAACGTTTTCTGTGTCTAATTGTTTGATCTCCTTTTCCAATGCCTGTTGTTCCCTCCGATTCTCTTTATTATAAAATGCTTGAGAGGATATCATAATTCCCCGAACACACACTTTAAAGTTTCCCATAATAGGGATGAGGGTATTTCTGGCATCATTTATTTCAAAGAAAATCTTAATCTGTTTTGTGATGTATTCTTGAGTTATTTTGTCTTTTAAAATTTGTGGGTTAAATCTCCATTGTCCCTGTTTTTCCATTTTACCAGTTATTTTAATCATAAAAGTTAAAGGTGCGTGATCTGAAATTATAATATTATGATATTTTGAATTATAAGTGAATGGGATAAGTTTTAAATATACCAAAAAATAATCTATTCTTGAATAAGTTTTATGCACAGGTGAGTAAAATGAATATTCTCATCCAGCTGGGTTTTGCATTCTCCAAACATCTTTAATATTACTCTGTATATGCATTTATTACATCACTGGAATGCGATTTAATTTTCCGTTGTCTTGATGATCTGTCTAAATAAGGATCTAGTGTACAATTTAAATCTCCTCCAATTATTAGGTTGTGTTGTGGTAATTCTGGGATAGTATTAAATATTTTCTTAAAAAACAGTGGGCTGTCAACATTTGGGCCATATACACACAAAAAATGATTTTTGTCAATGTATAATTCTCCTATTACAATAATATATCTAACATCACTATCAGTTATAGTTGAAGTGTGTTTAAATTAAATACCTTTACAAATTAATATTGCTACACCTCTAGATTTGTGTGTAAAAGAAGAATGATACGCTTTGTCAATCCATTTAGCCTTTAATCTATGCTCCGCATCTTTTTTTAGATGTGTCTCTTGGATAAATGCCACGTCTACTTTAAGTGCTTTTAAATGTGCTAATACTTTACCTCTCTTAATTGGTTCGTTAATACCTTTAACATTCCAGCTACAGAACGTTATTCCTCCATTCCCCGTATTAGTTTTTAAGTCTTGCATCTTTTATCTAAGGAGGTATGTAATAGAGCAAATGGTTCAGTTCGACATACCCGACTTTACATCCGAACTCCGAATAGATGAATTTCAAGACCCTTGGGTATCTCTCACGTATATATTTCCTTTGTATTAATTTATAACTCCATTCAAATATAAAATAATAATAACAAAAAATAATATTTAAAAAAGGATAGCTTAAGAGATTAATAGGGTGCGCAAAGAGAGAAAAAACTACATCTAATATTAGTGTAGTTAGTGTTAGCCATACTACCATGGCTAGCAATCTACCGACTTCCGTAGTCGATGTTACAAACTTATCCATCTCCATGGTTCCTTAAAATTGTTATTCCATAAAAATATTTAACCAGGAATATTAAACTCTGATGTGTACAGGATCCATTGGTCAAGTATATGATAATATCTATACTTAATACATATTAAAAGATATAATTTTTAAAAAAAAATTAAAAGGGAGGAAAATTAAAAAAATTTGAAAAAAGTGCCAGGGGGGATAAATGAAGTCAAACTTTATATTCTGTGTGATTATATTTACTGTTTACCTAATTCGAAGTAAATCAGCTATAATTAGTTGTTAATCATTAATTGGTAGTTATCAGCTTTAATTAATAATACCCCTGTATAAATTTTAGTATTTGTTAGTTATTAATATTAGTAGTGCTATTATTCCAATTGTTAGTATCCATAAGAGAGTCTCCAATCCGAATCAAGAATCCGTATCTCCAATCCGAGTCTCCAATCTGCATCCGTCTCCATCTTCTTTGGGTGCAACAAGTCCATAGTCCACTCCAATCCTGAAAATACAATTTATTTGTTGGTATAGTTCATCTTTGAAGATTTCATTCAGTCTTCCTCTCGTTCCTTAATCCCCTGGGCAAAGTTCATTGCATCCGCTGGGTTTTTGAAATAATGTTCTTCCTCGTTGTAGGTGACTCTCAGGGTGGCTGGGTACCTCAGACTGTACTTCAAATTCTTCACTTCCTTCAAAATTCTTTTGGTCTCCTTGAACGCATTTTGTTTCTTGGAGACCTCTGCTGGGTAGTCTCGATAAATGCTGATCGAATCTTCTTTGTATGTAAGATTTCTACTTTTTACAATTTTGTTCATCATCTCTTCCAGGACATGATCATACTGGACTTTTACTATCATTTGTCTTGGAGGGGCGTCTTGCTTTGTATAATGTCTCATTACTCTGTGTGCTCGAGCTAGTAAAGGCTTTTGTTCCAGAGATAAAACCTTTTGCAATAAGTTTGCAGTAAACTCTCGGGTATCTTGATTCTTTTCTCTCCCTTCTCGAATACCCACGATCCTTAGGTTCTGTCTTCTCTGGCGTCCTTCCACTCGGTACATTTATCAGTTATTTTGCCCAGTAAATCAGAGAGATGTTGATTTTCTTTGAGGAGTGTTTTCATAGTCTGAGCACTTGTTTTGGCTAAATCTTCAAGGTTCTTTATGGCTGTCGACTGCTCGAGTTCTTCCTCCACAGGTTCCAGCTCTGTTTCCATCTTATTTTGGATTTTTTTTTAAATAATATTTTTATTAGAAGTAATCCATCATAACAACGGTATAACAACTTTTCAAATACACAACCAACTTATTTCAATAAGTATACGGATGTTACAAATAATTCTTATAAACTTCTTTTTTTTAGAAAGTAGAAACAGAAAAGAATAGATTTTAATCAATAAGAATAGTGATTAAATAATAATTTTGATACCCCTTCAAGTATTCTGTATGTGGAGACCATATCTGTTCAAAGAGTTTGTATTTGTCCATTGGGACAAATCTGATTCTTTCCAAATGCAACGTCTCCAACATTTCCACTGTCCACATTTTAATTGTGGGGGATAATGTTCCCTTCCAAAATTTCAATATTAATTTTTTTCCCTATTATCAAACAGTAATCCAAGAAATTTCTTTGGTTTACTGATAATATTAGATTTGAATCCGGAACTCCTAATATTATTAATTTTGGATGTAGGTCCAGTTTAATTTTAAGAACTTCAGAGATAACTCTAAAGATTTCTGTCCAATAATAGATGTGTTTTATACATGTTACAAAACTATGCGTTAAGTTAGCTTCCAAGTTCTGACATTTATCACAAATAGAAGAAATGTTAGGATAAATTCTATTTAATTTTGTTTTTGAATAATGTAATCTGTGTAATACCTTAAATTGTATCAATATATGTCTAGCATTTAATGAGCAACGATGTATACATTGTAGGCTTTCTTCCCAAGTTTCCTTTGTTATAGATAAACCTATTTCATTTTCCCATGTTTGTCGATATATTTTCGAAGTTGGGATTTCCCTATCCAAGATAGTATTGTATATATACGCTATTAATTTTTCTGTATTTGGGTGTTTATTAAACAATTCATCTAATAATCCTGGTTTTCTATTTTTATAGTCTTGCGCATTTGACTTAATATAGTTTCTAATTTGTAAATACCTAAATATGTTATTTGACTGCAAACCATAGATATCCTGTAACTCTCGAAATGAAATAAATTTTCCTTTCTTGTAAAGGTGTTCTATCCTTTTAATTCCTAAATCATTCCAGTGTCTAAACCCCTTGTCCAATACAGAGGGCTTAAACAAAGGATTATTCATAATTGGCAAACAAAGTGACAAATTATCCATATGTAGGATCTTAACTATTTGTTTCCAAATACGTCTATTGCTATGAATTATAGGGTAATCACCATACATTTTTTTTTGTACTTCCCTTGGTGCAAAAAGAATCGAACCTACATCAAAAGGCAAACAGTCTTCCTTTTCCATCTTTAGCCAGCTTGGCTCATAATCTAAATTTACCAACCAAAAATTCATATTCTTAATCTGAACTGCCCAGAAATAATATAAGAAATTTGGTAGTGCTAGTCCACCATTTATTTTAGATTTACATAGATGTTTTTGTAATATATGATATTGAATAGACGTCTCAGATTATAAGATGAGTAGCGTTTTGGAATAAAACCTGTTTGGTCATGATGTATTAAGTTATTAATCAGTAAACTTAGCTTCCGAGATAAAATTTTAGTTAGTATTTTTTGATCAGTGTTTAAAAGAGCTATTGCTCTGTATGACCCAGGGTCTTCCAAATCTTTATCAGCTTTAGGGATAAGTGTAATTGTAGATTCATTTAATGATTCTGGTAACTTTCCTTGTTCATAAGCATATTTATATATTGTACGTAAACGTGGAGAGATCAGATCATAAAACTTCTTATGAAATTCAACACTTAAGCCATAAGGGCCTGCGGCTTTTCTGTTATTTAATGATCCAATTGATTCTTCAATATCTTTTACTAATATATCAGCATTTAACAAGTCTCTACCATCCTGATCCAAACTATTAAAATGACATTCTTGTAGGAATGTTTCCATTCCATCTGATTGACCTGCTAGTTTAGATGAGTAAAGATTTTGATAATATTGTAAAAATGTATCTTTGATATCTTTTGGTAAAGTCAATATTTCTTCTTCTTCAGACCTAATTTTATGTATCATTTTCTCCTCATCTAATTTTCTAAGCTGGCGTGCCAGTAATTTTTGTGGTTTATCCCCAAATTCAAAGTGTACTTGTTTAGTCTGTTGAAAAAGTTTAATAATCTGATTTGAGTATATTTTATTTAGCTTATATTTTAATGATGCAATTTTATTACTTAGCCCCTTTGAAGGGGATATTGCATTTTCAATATCTAATTGTTTTATTCCATTTTCCAACTTTTGTTGAGTTTCGATTTTCCTTATTAAAGTATGCGTGTGCTGATATTATCGCACCACGCATAAATGCTTTAAATGTATCCCACAGCAGTGATGGTGAAATTCCAGGTTTGTCATTAGTTTCAAAAAATAATTTAATCTGTTTTACCAAGTAATCATAACAAGCCTTATCATTTAATATTTGGGGGTTGAGTCTCCAGTTAGAGGTTTTAATAGTTATGTCTTTTAATTTTATCTTAAATGTTAATGGAGCATGATCCGAGATAATAATATTATGATATTTTGTCATACGTAAATGGGATTAGTTTTGAATCTATTAAAAAATAATCTATCCTTGAATAGGTTCCAAATACAGGGGGGAAAAATGAATATTCTCGACCAGATGGGTTATCTGTTCTCCAGATATCCTTAACGTTTGCTGTGTTAATAAAATAATTTATAAGTGTACTTGACTTAGAAGTGGCTTTCCTTTTCTTTGATGATCTAAGTAATTATCTAAGGTACAATTAAAATCACCTCCAATTATTAGATTATGTTGAGTGGATATAGGGATATTGTTAAATATTTCCTTGAAGAATTATGGGTTTTCAAAATTAGGACCATATATATTCATAAGGATTACTTTTTTAGAATGTAATTCACCTGTAATTATTATATATTACCCTCAACATCTTCTATTATTGAGCTTTGTTTAAAAGGTATACCTTTACGAATAATTATTGCTACCCGTCTAGACTTATGTATAAATGAAGAGTGATATACTTTGGAAATCCATTTTGCTGTTAATCTATGCTGCGCGTCTTTTTTAAGGTGTGTCTCTTGGAGAAAAATAATATCAGATTTTAATCTATTTAATGGAGCTAAAACCTTACCTCTTTTAATTGGTTCGTTAATTCCCTTAACAAAAGGTGATTCCATCACCCCCAATCCTAGTGTTTATGTCATACATGTTATTATTAAGGTGGTTTATAATGGAGTAGATGTCTCAGCTCATCTAACCCAATCCTATACCCAAACATCAGATCGATGAAATTTAATTTCTGTGTCATTGTCTTATACACACATCTTTTTGAACTAACTATATAATAAAAATCATACTTAAATCCATATAATATATAATATGAAATAAAATACATAATATAAAAGTAATAATAAAAAATGTGAGTAAAGTGATGTTAGTAAAGTGTAAGGGGAAAAAAAAAGTGACTACAACTATAATTAGTGTAGTTAGTATTAGTGTAAGCCACACTAGCGTGGCTATTAATCAACGGACTTACGTGAAAAAAAAGTTAATAATTCCAGCTCCGTTTTTGCCTTAAGGGCTATATATGTCGGGGAGGGGTATTAAATTTATAATAATTAATAATACTACTAATAGCAAATATAGTTAGTGTCATAGCACAATATTAGGAGAGCTAACGTACATTTTTAAGGGGTAGGTAATACAAAACTATATTTATTAATAATCCATCCATCCCTCCTTAACCCCAAGATAGAGTCCATGTCCTATTGTTCCTCCTCCTTCCCTGCGGGTCCTCCTTCAGTGTGAATCCTCCTACTTTTCTGTGGATGGGCAGTATCATCAGGTAAGTGATCAATAATATTCAGTATTGTTCATCTTCATCTACTTCTTCCTCTACTTCTTCCTCTTCCAGTTTCTTCTGAATGTTTCGAGCGAATTCAAGAGCTTCTGTATGTTTGGTGAAGTGGTGCTCCTTGTTATCATAAGTTACTCTTAATGTTGCCGGGTACATCAGGCCATATCTCAGCTTCTTTGTTCCTCAGGATACTTCTTGTTTCTGTAAATAAAGATCTTCTCTTGGCCACTTCCGCAGGGTAATCTCTGAAGATACTGATGTTGTCTCCCTCATATTTGAGATTTTTCTTACGTATTATCTTCAAAAACATGAACGTAAGCCACCTCACAATCATCTGTCTTGGGGGAGCATCCCTCCTAGGGGTACGTCTCAATGCCCTGTGTGCTCGGCCCAGCAGAGGTTCTTGGTCCAAGTTCAGAATATCTTTTAGGAGTTTTGCAGGAAATTTTCGAGGGTCTTGATCTCCCTCTCAGCCTTCACTCAATCCAACAATAAGCAAATTCTGACTCCTTTGACGTCCCTCCAAGTCAACGCATTTCTCAGTTATTTTGTGTAATAATTCTGATAAACGCTTGTTCTCAGCAAGACGCTTCTCGGCTGATTCAGTCAATTCTTTTATTACGTCATTTTGTTGGTTAAGTGAAGTTTTAATAGGTTCTAACTTGGTATCCAGCAGCAACTCCATCTCACCAGTTTTACGGTTTTCATCCATCCAACTGTTGTTGCAAATCAGTACCCGCTTTATCTTTCCATTCGTCCATCATAGTCTTTAGAGTAGTTATAACTTCTTTTTTGAACTCTACTTTCAAATTTTCATGATACATCAAAATATCATTTCTTAAAGTCTTTATTTCCTCTTCATATTCTTTTTTCATATCCTTAAGCATTTTTTTTAGCTCATCCATAATAATTTTTTTGAGGTCATCCATCTTTAAACCCGCAGGGAAGGAGGAGGAACAATAGGACATGGACTCTATCTTGGGGTTAAGGAGGCACTCAAACTCGAGCCTGTGGCTCCAGTGAGGCCTACTTCCTTTTTCACAGGCTTTTTCACTTGGTGGGGGGGGGGGGGGGGGGGGGGAGCGATGCATCGACATTTTCTTAGTAAAGTCGCGCGCCTGATGACGTCACGCACCTTTTTAACGCTACCAGAGCCGTTCACACCCGTTCTCCTCTGGTGAGTAGTTTCAGTTAACCCCTTTTACCCCCATTTTTCATACAATTTTTAGCGGAGCTGAATGGCGCGAGTTCCACTCACTCCATAGCGCCACCGGAACTCTCAATTTTGGATTTTATCATTCATCTCTACTACTATATTTGCAGCTTGATCCATTAATATTTCTGCAATTTCCTTTCGCAATGTGTCAGATAATTCCCTGGCCGAGATATTGATTTCAGACTTTAACTCTTTCCTCCTTGATTTTTTCTATTTCTTCCTTAAAATTCATTTTTGCCAGTTCAGTATTTAATTCCAACTTTATTTATTTCTTTAACTCTGCCATTTCTTGTATTAAAAAAACTTTAAGTTCTTCAATTTCCGATTTTTTCTTCGATTTCTTCGACACATCTTCTTGGGATAGTGTCCTACCTGAGCCCGAGGCTTCAGTCGGGCCTTGTTCTTGATCTGCCGTTTTTTGTCTTGTATATCGAAGTTTTGATTTATCCACGGGTGGGCTGCGCTGTGTTGCCATTACGCTTCGCACGCCTGATGACGTCACTCACGGCAGCCGGTGCAGAAACAGCAGGCAGGTCTTTTCTCCCCGGTTTTTTCCTCGTTTTTTTCACGGAGCTGGCTGGCGTTACTCTCTAGCCCTCCATGGCGCCACCGGAAGTCGGGCATTAATGGTTTTATGGGATTAATGTTTTATCATGTTGAATGTTTGTTCTGAGAATTTGTATGTTGTATTGATTAACCTTGTAAAACTATAATTGTTAGTTTCTAAAATTCCTACTCTAATATAATTAAAGGGACTAAAATGAAAACTGCTGGAGAAACGCAGCAAGTCATGCAGAGAAAGCTCTTTGCGATAATTTGGGTTGAAACCCACTCTCAGTTCCAATGTATGGCTTCAACCTAAAAAGTTGACAATTCCTCACCCTCCAGCCACAGATGCTGCATGATCCCCGAGTTTCTCATCAGTGTGTATTTTGCTCCAGATCCAGCACCCGCAGTCTTGTGTCCCGTGCACAGCAACTTTCATTGCACTCAATCTTCTACGTAGGGCAGGCTAGCTTATCCATATCCTGACAGTAATGTCCAGACATTCTCCTCAAAGATCCATCATAGCATGGGGATACAGGGAATGATTCAAATGTGTTCTCAAAATCTATACGTAACTAAAACTCTGATCTTGTTATATTCCGGTGTGGTGGTCACCCTATTTGCGCAAAAACGGTACTCGATAGCTCTACGATATTCTCCAGCTTACTCACCATTCTCCTATGCTGCGATTGCACCAAGTTTCGTTCCGATCGGTGGAAGCTGGTAAGAGTTATCGAGGTTTAAAAATCTTTAAAACGCCGCTTGTGCAGATCGATTGCCTCTCCTGCCATTCAGCGCCGTGCAGATTGGTCCCTTCTACTGTCACTCCGCGGGACAGTCCACCCCTTCCTGCGCCATCGCATCTTTACTGCAGCTGCGGGAGGGTCTGGATGGCCGGCGGAGGTCTCCAACCGGACATAATTTTCGGAGGGATGACCCGGAAATGGCCCGACCTAACCCAGCCCTGCCAGCACGGAGTCAGAGATGGTGCCGATGTCACCAAACAGAAAGTGGAGGCTCTGATCCTGGCGGAGAACGACCAACGATGCAACCAGCACCCGTTGTGAGTCCCCATCGCACCACCAACCCCGTCCTCTCTGGTCCCCCTCGCTGGCTCCTGCCCCCCTCCCCCATGATACAGCACTCTCCCCCCATCTTTTCCAGAAGCTCTCTCCCCCCTGCCCCCACACCCCTCCCTCCCACACACCCCTCTCCCCACAACCCTCCACACCCACACACCCCTCCTGCCTACAACCCCTCTGCCCACACATACCCCCCTTCCACACCCCCCTCCCCCCAGCACACGCACCCCAACGCGCCCCCCCCCCCACAACGCACACCCCCTTTCCCATACACCCCTCCCCCCCACAACACTCCTAGATTTTGGCAAGACCAAGAACAGACTATAGACAATGGACAATAGGTGCAGGAGTCGGCCATTCGGCCCTTCGAGCCAGCACTGCCATTCATTGTGATCATGGCTGATCATCTACAATTAGTGCCCCGTTCCTGTCTATTCCCCATATCATATAACCATATAACAATTACAGCACGGAAACAGGCCATCTCGGCCCTTCTAGCCTGTGCGGAACACTTACTCTCACCTCGTCCCATCTACCTGCACTCAGACCATAACCCTCCATTCCTTTCCTGTCCATATACCTATCCAATTTATTTTTAAATGATAAAATCGAACCTGCCTTCCACTTCCACTGGAAGCTCATTCCGCACAGCTACCACTTTCTGAGTAAAGACATCCCCCCTCATGTTACCCCTAAACTTCTGTCCCTTAATTCTCAAATCATGTCCTCTTGTTTGAATCTTCCCTATTCTCAATGGAAAAAGCCTATCCACATCAACTCTCTATCCCTCTCATCATTTTAAAGACCTCAAGTCCCCCCTTAACCTTCTGCGCTCCAAAGAATAAAGACCCAACTTG
Source organism: Okamejei kenojei (assembly GCA_035221665.1). NCBI lineage: Eukaryota > Metazoa > Chordata > Chondrichthyes > Rajiformes > Rajidae > Okamejei > Okamejei kenojei. Next base: position 8,589,356 of record CM069150.1, on the reverse strand, counting down.
TTCAACCTTTCTCTGTAACTTGGGTGCTGAATCCCAGGCAACATTCTAATAAATCACCTCTGTACTCTCTCTATTTTGTTGTCAAGTTTCCTATAATTTGGTGACCAAAATTGTACACCATACTCCAGAATTGGCCTCACCAATGCCTTGTACAATTTTAACATTACATCCCAACTTCTATACTCAATGCTCTGATTTATAAAGGCCAGCACACCAAAAGCTTTATTTACCACCCTATCTCATGAGTTTCCACCTTCAGGGAACTATGCACAGTTATTCCTAAATCCCTCTGTTTAACTGCATTCCTCAATTCGCTACTATTTACCATGTACATCCTATTTTGATTTGTCCTGCCAAGATGTAGCACCTAACACTTATCAGTATTAAACTCCATCTGCCATCTTTCAGCCCACTCTTCCAAATGGCCTAAATCTCTCTGTAGACCTTGAAAATCTACTTCATTATCCACAACACCACCTATCTTAGTATCGTCTTCATACTTACTAATCCAATTTACCACCCCATCATCCAGATCATTGATGTATATGACAAACAACAGTGGACCCAACACAGATCCCTGAGGCACCCCACTAGTCATCAGCCTCCAACCTGACAAACAGCCATCCACCATTACTCTCTGGCATCTCCCATTCAGCCACTGTTGAATCCATCTTGCTACTCCACCATTAATACCCAACAATTGAACCTTCTTAACCAACCTTCCATGTGGAACCTTGTCAAAGGGCTTACTGAAGTTCATATAGACAACATCCACCCCTTTACCCTCATCAATTTCCTTAGTAACCTCATCAAAAAATTCAAGAAGATTAGTCAAACATGACCTTCCAGGTACAAATCTATGTTGACTGTTCCTAATCAGACCCTGTTTATCCAGATGCTTATATATATATCTAAGTATCCTTTCCATTAATTTTCCCACCACTGACATCAAACTAACAGGTCTATAATTGCTAGGTTTATTCTTAGAACCCTTTTTAAACAATGGAACAACATGCGCAGTATGCCAATCCTCCGGCACCATTCCCGTTTCTAATGACATTTGAAATATTTCTGTCATAGCCCCTGCTATTTCTACACTAACTTCCCTCAATGTTCTAGGGAATATCCTGTCAGGACCTGGAGACTTATCCACTTTTATATTTTTCAAAAGTGTCAGTACGTCCTCTTCTTTGATCCTCAGTTTCCATAGCTACTCTACTTATTTCCCTTACCTCACATAATTCAATATCCTTCTCCTTGGTGAATAACGAAGAAAATAAATTGTTCAATATCTCCCCCATCTCTTTTGGCTCTGCAGATAGCTGTCCACTCTGACTCTCTAATGGACCAATTTTATCCCTCGTTATCCTTTTGCTATTAATATAGCTGTAGAAACCCTTTGGATTTACTTTCGCCTTACTTGCCAAAGCAACCTCATATCTTCTTTTAGCTTTTCTAATTTCTTTCTTAAGATTATTTTTACATTCTTTATACTCCTCAAGCACCTCATATGCTGCCTATAATTATTGTAGATCTCTCTCTTTTTCTGAACCAAGTGTCCAATTTTCCTTGAAAACCATGGCTCTTTCCAATTATTACTCTTTCCTTTCAACCGAACAGGGACATAAAGATTCTGTACTCTTAAAATTTCACCTTTAAATGTCCTCCATTTCTCTTCTACATCCTTCCCATAAAACAAAATGTCCCAATTCACTCCTTTTAAATCCTTTCGCATCTCCTCAGTTAGCCTTTCTCCACTCAAAAATCTCAACCCTTGGTCCATTTCTGACCTCCATAATTATATTGAAACTAATGGCATTGTGATCACTGGACCCGAAGTGATCCTCAACACATACCTCCGCCACCTGACCTGTCTCATTTTCTAACAGGAGGTCCAGCACTGCCCCTTCTCTAGTGGGTACCTATGTATTGCTGCAAAAAAAATCCCTTGACTCCGCTATCTTTAAGAGATCTATCCAACCCTCTCTTGAAAGCATACAGAAAATTGGCCTCCACTGCCTTCTGAGGCAGAGAATTCCACAGATTCACAACTCTGGGTGAAAAAGTTTTTCCTCATCACCGTTCTACATGGTCTACCCCTTATTCTCAAATTGTGGCTTCTGGTTCTGGACTGCCCCTACATCGGGAACATGTTTCCTGCGTCTGGCGTGTCCAAACCCTTAATAATTTTATATGTTTCAATAAGATCCCCTCTCATCCTAAATTCCGGAGTATACAAGCCCATCTGCTCCATTCTATCAACATATGACAATCCCGCCATCCCTGGAATTAATCTCTCGAACATACGCTGCACTCCCTCAATAGCAAGAATGTCCTTCCTCAAATTTGGAGACCAAAACTGCACACAATGCTCCAGGTGTGGTCTCACTAGGGCCTTGTACAACTGCAGAGGGACCTCTCTGTTCCCATACTCAACTCCTCTTGTTATGAAGGCTAACGTGTCATTCGCTTTCTTCACTGACTACTGTACTTGCATGCTTACTTTCAGTGACTGATGAACAAGGACCCCCCCCAGATCTCATTGTACTTCCCCTTTTCCCAACTTGACACCATTCAGATAATAATCTTCCTTCCTGTTTTTACCACCAAAGTGGATAACCTCACATTTATCCACATTAAACTGCATCTGCCATGCATCTGTCCACTCACCCAACCTGTCCAGGTCACCCTGCATCCTCATAGCATCCTCCTCACAGTTCACACTGCCACCCAACTTTGTGTCATCTGCAAATTTGCTAATGTTACTTTTAATCCCTTCATCTAAATCATTAATGTGTATTGTATTTGGCGATGATTTTGCTGAACACCTTCGCTCAGTCCACGTACACCTACACGATCTCCCGGATACTAAACACTTAAACTCCCCCTCCCATTCCCATACTGTCCTGGGCCTCCTCCATTGTCAGAGTAAGTTCAAATGCAAAGTGGAAGGACAGCACCTCATATTTCGCTTGTGCAGCTTACAACCCAGCAGTATGAATTTTGATTTCTCTAACTTCAAGTAACCCTTGCTTTCCCTCTCTCTGTCCCTCCCCCACTCTAGGTCTCCAACTAATGTCACTGTCCTCCTGATTGATTTTACTGTTTATACACCTCGTTGTCACCTTCTCAACAGCCAACAATGAACCATTTCCTAGATCATCGTCTGCTTCAATCTGTCCTTTTCACACCTCAACCTTCCATATCTCTAGTTTCTCTCTCCCCCGTCTCTCAGTCTGAATACAAAGGACATTTATTGTCACACACACCAATTGGTGTATTATGAATTGCCATTGCAGCACACAATAAAATAAACATAACACTATGGAATTTAACATTAAACATAAAAAACACCCCCCCACAGCGGGATCAACGTTTCCCACGTTGAGGGAAGGCAGCAAAGTTCAGTCCACTTCCTCTAATAGGTCAGGGCCTATTTGAGGCCTCCGCAGTCGCCGCTACGGCAGCCCGATTTATCAGGCCCTCTCACCGGGATGATGTAACTCCGGCGTTGGAAGAACACTCTCAGCGGTTTGGAGTACCGAAACGGCTGCTTCCTCCTGGAGACTGTGGCTCCCAGTGTTGGAGCTCCGCCACAGGCTGCGCTGGGCGGAGCTCCAACACTGGCGACCTCGGCGAAAGATCCCAGGCTCCACGATGATAAAGTCACCGCCGCCGCGGCTGGAAACTCCGCAGACCACAGCTCCATGATGTTGAAGTCGGCAGTCCCAGCTCCGACACGGCGGACCGGGTATGGCATCGCCCGCTCCGCGATGGCACCTCAGTGCTGCGCCGCCGCTGAAGCTGCAGCTCGTACTGGCCGGTCTCCGACAGGAAAGTCCGCGCCTATCCAGGTGGTAGGCCGCGAGGAGGGGGCGAAGATTTGGCTCGGACAAAAGACGCATCCTCGACCCAGGTAGGGACTGGAAAAAACGGTGTCCCCTAGAAAAAAAAGACTTAAAAGGCCTCCAAAACAAAACTTTTTGACAAACTAAAAATGTTTTAAAGGGTGAAGAACGAACAGCAGCAGGCGAGGCTGCCACACTCGATGGCGCCACCACTCGAAGGGTCTTGATCCAAAACGCCACCCATTCCTTCTCTCCAGAGATGGTGCTTGTCCCGCTGAGTTACTCCAGCATGTTGTGCCTACCAAGTCATAGTCATACAGTATCGAAATAGACCCTTCCGCCGGACACGCCATGCCAACCAAGATGCTACATGTACACTAGTCCCACTTGCCCATGTTCAGCCCATATCCCTATAAACCTTGCTTATTCATGTATCTGTACAAATGTATTTTAAATGTTGTTTATAGTACCTGCCTCAATTACCTCCTCTGGCAGCACGTTCCATATACCCACAACCCTCTGCAAAATTATTACTCCTTGGGTTTCTATTAAATCTTTCTCCTCTCATTTGTAACCTATGTCCTCTACTCTGCGTATATGACTCTATGCATTCACCCAATCTATTCCCCTCATGATCTGATACATCTTTCAGATCACCCCTCAGCCTCCTGCGCTCCAAAGAATAGAGTCCTAGCCTGTCCAACCTCTGCCTATAGCTCAGGCTCTCAAGTCCTGGCAACTCCCTTGTAAATCTTTATTGCCCTATTTCTAGCTTAACAACGTCAATGTTGGGTGTCTGCAGGCCAACCAAAACTGAACAATACTTAAAATGTAGCCTTAGCAACGTCTTGTACAACTGGAACATAACACCCAACTTCTATACTCAACGAAGGCCTTGTTGACCACCCAATTTACCCATGATGCTATTTTCAAGGAATTATATACCTGCACTCCCAGACCACTCTACTCTACAACACTCCCCAAGGCCCTGTTATTTACTGTGAAGGTCCTACCCTGGTTTTACTTTATCAAAATGCAACATCACACACTTGTCTCCCTTAACTACTCTTTGCCCACCTGCCCAAATGAACAAGATCCAGCTGCAATTTTTTGATAACCATCTTCACTATCTATGATACCACCCACATTAGTGTCATTTGCAAACTTACTAATTATGCCGTACATTCTCATCTAAATAATTGATAAAAACCACAAACAGCAATGGGACTAACCACACCCATCCCTGACACACACTACCAGTCACAAGTCGTCAAGTAAAGTTTATTAGTCACATACACATACAGGATGTGCAGTGAAATGAAAAGTGGCAGTGCTCGCGGACTTTGTGCAAAAAAACAAACAAACAACCAACAAACTACAAAAAGAATGGAACAGAATCACATGTTCTTTTCCATATTAAATATTGTGGGCGGTATTGTGGTACAGTAAAGTTAGTCCCTGGTGAGATAGGAGTTTACAGTCCGAATGGCTTCTGGGAATAAACTCCTTCTCATCCTCTCCGTTCTCACAGCATGGCAATTGAGGCGTTTGCCTGACCGTAGCAGCTGGAACAGTCCGTTGCAGGGGTGGAAGGGGTCTCCCATTATCTTATTGGCTCTTGAGTTGCACCTCCTGATGTATAGTTCCTCTCCTTGTAAAGTCACCCTCTCCTTCCTTCTACGAAGCAAATTATCTAATCAGCTATTTCTCTCTGGATCCCATGTGATCTAATCTTCTAGAGCAACCTACCATACAGTACCTTATCATATGCCTTGCTGAAGTCCACGTAGACAATGACTGCTACTTTGCCCTCAATAAACTCAATCATATTTGTGAGGCACAATCTCCCATTTACGAAGTCTTGCACAATCGTTAACTTTAAGGACGAATCTTTGCACGCAGCAAAATACCCACCAAGCATGCCAGGTGGGCATACTACCACAACTACAAGTTCCCAATAACTATGTAACTTTTTACACTCCTCTTTACCGAACCTCTACTACATAGTAGCCGCTACATTTCTCACGTAACAACGGTGATTTGCTTCATTGGATATGAAACACACTAGTGTGGTCCGAGGTTGTAGACTCTCAAATTTAAAAAAAAAGGTAAAAATGCAAGACAATCGTTATGCTTTGTGTAGGACGGAACTGCAGATGCTGGTTCAAACCGAATATAAACACAAAAAGCTGGGGTAACTCAGCGGGTCAGGCAGCATCTCCGGAAAAAGGGAATGGGTGACGTTTCGGGTCGAGACCCTTCTTCAGACCAAGCTGTGCCTGGTGATCTTACAGCCGCAGAGTCCAGTGGAAACGCCGCACAATCCGTGAAAGGAGGTAGCATCCAGTCAACTCACCTTCATCACCCACTTGTTGTAGAAGGTGATTCCGATGGAGAAGCAGTAGTAAAAGATCACCAGCAAAACTGTCAAAGAGGCTTTCCTTGTGAAGGACAGGTACAGATCAAAGTGAGTCATGCTCTCGCTGCTGCTTGCCCAGACACGCGTGTATTGCTGTCAGCGGCAGCTCCAGGCTGCTGGAGGGACCAGAGCAGCCAGATGCCCGGCCGCGGCCATGTGTGCCGGGAGGGACACGGCGCCACGTTGGGCGCCTCCGCCAGCCCGCGCGCCCGCGCTAACGGCCACACGACGCCGCGCCGCGCGAACGGCACTGTGGGCGCCTGCACCTGGCCATTCGATTATTGCTTCGGAGCACCGTGTCCGTCCGCTTCTCTCCCCAAACGCACATTCGTCCGGGTGGATCAATAATCTCCTTTTTTTTATTTTCCCCGCAATGTTAAATTAACCAAGCAGAAATGTTGTCCGCCATGTTGGTGAGGTCAAAGATAGCCGTTGCTGCGAAGGTTATTACGTTAGGGTCACAGCTGGAGACCAGAAGTGTTCAAGTACCTCAACCAGAGTCAATCATGGTCACTCTCTCCACGCCTCGGCATACACTGGCACCAGCAGGGGTGGTGAATATAGAACTAAAGATGTTATATCTAAATGCATGCAATGTTCACACACACTAAACTTTTTTTTTCCCCTCGTATATTATGTTGTTTACAGAGTACTATGTTTACATATTCTGTTGTGCTGCTGCAAGTGAGGATTTCCCATTGTTCAATCTGGGACATATGACAATAAAACACTTGACTGTACAAAACAAGGTGGGTGGGCTTGTAGCACAGTTAGAAATGGGCAGATGTGACATTCTAGGCATCACAGAGTCGTGGCTGAAAGGATTAGTGCTGGGAGCTGAACATCCAAGGATGCAGGCAAGTGGGCAGAAGGGGTGGGTTGCTCAGTTGGGAAGGAATGAAATCCAATCGTTAGCAAGAAATAAAATCAAATCAGATGTAGAATCCTTTTGGTTAGAGTTAAGAAACTGCAAGGGTAAAAGACACTGATGGGAGTTATAATAAGGCATCTGAATAGCAACCGGGATGTAGGGTACAAATTACATCAGGAGATAGAATAGGCATGTAAGAAAGGCAATGTTACAGTGGCCATGACGATTTCAATATGCAAGTAGACCGGGAAAATCAGATTGGTACTGGATCGAAGTGAAGACATTTCTATAATACCTGCGAGATGGCTTTTTAGAGCAGCCCGCGGTCAAGCCCACTAGGGAAAGCAATTCTGGATTTGGTGTTGTGTGATGAACCAGATTTGATTAGGGAGTTTCAGACGAAGAAACCCCAAGGAAGCAATGAACATAATATGATAAAATTGAACATGTAGTTTGAGAGGGAGAAGCTAAACTCGCGGCGGTGGCAATGCCTCGTGGGTCGACCCGTGGTCAACGAGAGCGTGGAGGACCACCGTGAGGGGGGGGTAGGGGAAGAACAATGGAGGACCCGGCGTGGGGGGGACTGCCATGAGGGTGGACAATGGACAATGGGGGGGGGGGGAGGAACACATGAAGGTCAATGGTGACTCGGCGTGGGGGAACCGTTGTGGTGGGGGGGGGGTGGGATAAAAGGAGGAACCAACATGCTTTGTAACTTTGTCAGTGCCATAGGTGGCTGCTATTTGTATACATTGTGTATGCAAGCAAATAATCTCACTGTGCCTCGTCACATGTGACAAAGTATTCCTATCCTATTCCTAAAATCCAATATATCATTATCATTGTTAAGTAAAGGTAACTACAGAGGCATGGAGGAGCTGAATAAAGTTGATTGTAAGGGGACCCGAACAAGAATGATGGTGGAGCAGTAATGGCAAGAGTTTCCAGGAGTAATTCGGAAGACGTAGGATCTCTTTATCCTAAAAAGAAAGAAACATACATACTAAGGGGATAATGAGACAACCGTGACCGACAAAGGAAGTCAAAAACAGCGTAAAAGTAAATGAGAAAGCATATAATATTGCAAAGATTAGCAGGAAGATTGAGAAGCCTTTAAATACCTTCAGAAGGCAACTAAAAAGCAATAAGGAGAGATAATAATATAAAAGAAGATACCAACATTTTTTTTCTGATTTAAGAGTAAAAGAGAGACAAGAGTGGACAGTGGAAAATGAAGCTGGTGAAGTAGTAATGGGGAAGAAAGAAACTGAATAGGTGTTTAGCGTTGGTCATCACAGTGGAAGACACCAGCAACAAGCCAGAAACTCAAGCGAGTCAAGGGGCAGAAGTGAGTGAACAGGTAACTGTGGAGATTATGGAGGCATTAGTAATGATCGATCAAAAATTACTATCGTTAAGAATAGTTCCAGAGGACTGGAAAATCGCAAATGTAACTGTACTGTTTAAAAAGGAAGCGAGACAAAATAAAGGGAATTATAGGCCAGTTAGTCTCACTTCTGTGGTTGGTAATATTTTAGAGTCGATTATTAAGGATGAGGTTTCTTCGAAACGCATCTAAAAATAGGCTTGTCATCTTGTTTTTGTTAAGGGGAGATCCTGGCTGACAAATTATTATAAACAAATCTCTGTTTAAATTATTTGAGGAAGTAACAGGCAGGATAGACAAAAGAGAGTGAATGGATATTGTTTACTTGGATTTTCAGAAGGCCTTTGGTAAGCTGCTGCATGTGAGGCTGCTAAACAAGGTAGGAGGCCATGGTATTAGAGGCAAGGCAATTTCATGGATAGATGATTGGCTGAGTAGCGGAAGATATAGAGTGGGATTAAAGAGGGCCTTTTCTGGTTGACTAATGGTGTTCTGCGGAGGTCAGTGTGGGGTCTGTTACTTTTCACATTATTTTAAAGTGGAATAGATCACCTATGATTGAATGGGGGAGCAGACTCGATGAGTCAAATGGCCTAATTCTGCTCCTGTGCCTTTTTGTTTTTACTAAATTAAATCTGATTGAGGGATTGTTAAAATGTCCACATCATTGATGTCCACCACGATGGTCACCGCCAATGCTTGATCTGCTCAATCAGCACCATCAATAGGCTCCTCAACTGGAATAGCGATAGCAATGAAGAATTGTGACAGGAAACTCAATATAGGTGGCCTGGACAACCCACAGCAAAAACTATTCAATTAGTGCCTCTCAACAACTTGACAACTTCTTTTTACTGTCCAATTGCACACTGTCTGAGCTGGCCTGATGTCCTCAGAATTAGTACCAGTGAAGAGATTTTCAACCTCCTTAACAGAAGAATAAAGGTTGGTAGAAGATATAATAACAAATTAGTGATAAACCTCTAATATACTAAGGATAGACACAAAAACCTGGAATAACTCAGCGGGACAGGCAGCATCTCTGGAGAGAAGGAATGGGTGACGTTTTGGGTCGAGACCCTTCCTCAGACTTGGATAATATACTTGGTTAGGAACCAGCAGCGAATCTTAATGTGTTGTGGAGAGAAAGGATTAATTGACATCTGAAGGTTTGAGATCCAAGATAAAATAATTATTAATTTAAAGAACAGATGGTGGGTGCAAAGAGCACTCCTTCAGGATGAGGACAACACGCAGACTAGTCTGACTGTTTAAGTATCCTCCTGAACTTTCATCGGCCCAAGCTAAAGTTGTCTTCTGTTGGTTAATTATCACCCAATCAATTTACTTGCAATAATCAGTAAAATGATTGGAAGTTGTAATCAACTGTGCACTTGCTCATTTGGCACAAATGGCCTGGGTAGGAAAAATAAATAAGGTCCTGCAGAGTGAATACAGGGAGCTGGGCAAAAGGTTATAAAACCAGGGGCTCGAGGGTAGTAATCTCTGGATTGTTCCCGGAGCTATGTATTAATGAGGGTAAGAACGGGAATATATGACGTGTAAAAGCGTGGTTGAGGAGTTGGTGCTGGGGGCATGGATTCGGATTTTTGGACCATTGGGATCTTTTCTGGGGTATAGATGGCCTGAACAAGAGCACTGGGTTCCACCTGAACTGGAGGAGAATCAAAATCTTGGTGGGCAGGCTTGCTAGTGCTACTCGCGATGGTTTAAACTAGATTGGCAGGGGATGGGATCCAATGCGGGACTGATGCGTGTGATGCTGGAAGTTGGTACTCAAGGCAATAAGAACACGTTCAGTAGGCAGTAGCATGGCAGGGAGTGAGGAAGGGTTGGTGGATTAAATTGCATTTATTTCCATGTGAGAAATACGCAACAGATCTGGCAGCCTCTGTGGAAAGAGACAGAGTTAACATGGATAAGTTTTTATCTGTACTTTAGGTGAAAGTAACCTTATTTTCTACATCAAATCTGGGACACACATAGTGGAAACAAGACCTGAAATATATGTTATGTAATGTAGAAAAATGTTAAGCAGCACAATAACAGTGGTTACTATATTTCCTCATTAAGTTGAGGACCTAAAATACTTCAATGCTCCAAAGTGTTTGGGATGTCCTATGGTTCTGAAAAGTCTAGTTTACAAGCAATGAGACTGAACACTTCCAACATGATCCACTAGATGGGGATATTTCATTGAAGAGATTTATGTAAACTGTAAACTGAACATACATGGTATGTGATTGATGTTCAGTAAGGGCATTGGCAAGGACTACAAGGGAGACCTATCCGAGTCCTTGGATTCAAAGCAAGTTGGCAAGCTGGATCCAAAATTGGTTTGATAATTGGAGGCAGAGTGTGATGATGGAGGGTTGCTTTTGTGATTGGAAGCTTGTGACTAGTGGGGTAGCACAGAGAGTAATGCTTTTGTTACATGCATTTTACGATTTGAATATGATTGTAGGAATAGCTGTTGACTACAATATAGTATTGATCAATTGATGAGATGGGCAGAGCAATGACAGGTGGGATTTAATCACAATAAGTGCAAGAAGATGCACTAATGAAGGCAGGCTGTACACCAAGAATGGTAATGAGTATTTTGGTGAGTATTTAGGAACAGAGGAACTTCAGTGTACATTTAAAGAAGATAGCAGCACACATAGAAGACAAACGGGATACTTGTCTCTACTTAATGGGTCATAGAATATAAAGCAGTGAGATTAGCCAACAGCAAGAGTACTGTGTACAGTTCTAGTTGCCATGCTACAGGAAAGATGTAATTGCACAGGAAATAGTGCAAAGGGGATTCATCTGAATGCCGGTCAAACAGCACCAGTGGAGGCAAAGGGATAGTTGACATTTTGGAAACTCAACATCACTAATATAAGAGACTGCAGATAGAAAACAGAACATAGAACTATATAGCTCAGGAACAGGCTTTATGGCCCTCAACGTCCATGCCAAACATGAGGCCAAATTATACTAATCCTTCCTGTCTGCATATGATCCATATCCCTCAATGTCATGCATATTCATGTGTCTTATCCAGAAGCTTCATGAATGCCACTATCATATCTGCTTCAATCACCACCCCTGTTAGAACTTGCCCTGCACATCTCTGTTAAACATTTCCCCTTTGCTAAGACAGCAAAGATGGTTATCAAGAATCTTAATTAGCTGGGCAAATGGCTAAGGAATAGCCAATTGAGTTTAATTCAGATAAATATATGATTGTTGCATTTTGGGAGGTCAAACCAGGGCAAGATTTTCATGGTGAAAATGGTAGGTCCCTGGAGAACAGTGGGTTCCAACAGTAAAAGTAAATAGTTCCCTGTATGTGGTGTCACAGGTAGAAAAGGTGGTGAAGAATGTTTTGGCACCAGTCAGGGAATTGAGTATAGAAGTTGGGATGTCATGTTCCATTTGTACAAGACATTGGTGAGATCCATTTGCAGCAGTGTTTTCAGTTTTGATCGCCCTACCATAAGCTGGAAAAGATACAGAAAAGATTCACAAGGATGTTGCCAGGGTTCGAAGGCTAAGCTATCGGGAGAGGTTAGACAGGCTAGGATTTTATTTCTTGGAGGGCAGGAGGCTGAAAAATCATCTTATAGAGGTCTATAAAATCATGAGGGGAACGGATAGAATCCCTATCTGTAACTGATCTATATCCTGCTTGCATCAATTGTCCAAGTCATTTATATATATCACAAACAATAGAGGACACAGCACTGATCTCTGCAGGAGACAAATGATCATGGATCTGCAACCAGAATAACACCCTACCACCACTACCCTCTGTTCTTTCATGGGGAAGCCTGTTCTCAAATCTACCATGAAGGAATTAAACTTCAAGTTCCTGATGCAAAAGAACAGGAACAAAAAGGAAAAAAAATGAACCACGGACCAGTGCTGGCAAGGCACAGCAGGTTCCGCGGACTGCCTGTTTCTTTTGTTAATTTTTAAACCATGGATCCCATGCATCTTAATCTTCTGGAGTAGTCTATCATTGGGACCTGGCTTGTTAAATGCCTTACTGGTCTATAGAGCCGCCATTCACTCTCCTGCTCTCATCAATTATCTTTCTTTGTTATCTCAAAAGATTCATTCAGGTTAGTAACACCTGTCCTGACCCACACAAAGCCTGCTGATTGTTCTTAATTAGCCCATTCCCTTCCAAATGAGAGTAAATGCTATCCCTTAGAATCTTCTCAAATAGCTTCTGTACCACTGATCCGAGGCTCACTGCCTAGAATTTCCTGGATTATCCCTATTTCATTTCGAAAGCAAAAGAGCGACTCTCTCCAGTCCACTACTCTGGGACCTCATCTGTGGTAGAAAGGATACAAAGATCTTTGTCAAGGCCCCTTCAATCTTCTCCCTTGCCTCACTCAATAACATGGGATAGATCTCGTCAGATCCAGAGGACTTATCCATCTTAATGCACTTCATAAAAGCCAACACTACCTTCTTCCTTGAACTCAAAACACCCTAATTCTGCCCTCGCTCTCTCTGTGTCCTTGGTGAATATTGATGCAAAGTACTCACTTAATATGTTGCCTACATTCTCTGTCTCCAAGCACAAATTCCCTCTTTTATCTTTGTGTAATCATAATCTCTCCCTAGTTACCTTCTTGTTTTTAATGAATGTATACAATTCCTAGGAATTTTCTTTATTTGGACTTGCCAATGACATTTCATGGTCCTCCCAATTCCCTGCTTGAGTTCTTTTCTGATCTCTTTATATTCCTCAAAGGCTCTGTGTGATTTCAGCTTTCCCTCACCTCTTTTACCTCCCTCTCTATCACATCTGAAATATTGAAACACTGAAAGGTTGAGCTGCCATTCATGTTCGCTTGTAACTAAGTCTCTGTAATGGCTATAAAATCATAGTTTCAGATGCTACAACTGGAGCAAAAAATAAACAGTTTAGTTTATTGTCACGTGCACCGAGGTACAGTGAAAAGCTTTTTTGTAAGTAAGAACTGCAGATGCTGGTAAAATAAAAGGTAGACACAAAAAGCTGGAGTAACTCAGCGGGTGAGGCAGCATCTATGGAGAAAAAGAATGGGCAATGTTTTGGGTCTGAAGAAGGGTCTCGACCCGAAACGTCATCCGTTCCTTCTTTCCATAGATGCTGCCTCACCCGCTGAGTTATTCCAGCTTTTTGTGTCCACCAGTGAAAAGCTTTTGTTGCGTGCTATCCAGTCAGCGGAAGGACAATACATGTTTACTGCTGGAATAACTCAGCAGGTCAAGCAACAACTATTGGGGCAAAGTGATGGTTGATGCTTCAGGTCAAACCCTGTATTAGGCTGCAATTTCTTGTGTCTGATCTCCTTACCCAAGAAGAGATATGTGTATTTGCGATAGAGGGCAATGAAAGTTCACCAGCTTGATTCCTGAGAATGAGGATTTGGCTTGTGAGAAGATTAAGCAGATTGTGCATTATATGAATAGAAAGCCTTTTATTGTCATTTCAAACAAACAAAAGTCTGAACGAAATTTCATTCCCTGCAGTCATAACAGCAAAAAAACAAACACACAATTAACACAGTTTCACACAAACATCCATCACACTGAATCTCCAATATCTTCTCACTGTGATGGAAGGCAAAAGTCTTATCTCTTCCCTGATCTTCTTCCGCAGTCAGGTAGTCAAACTGCTGCATCGAGGTGATCGAGGCTCTTGATGTTAAAGCCCCCGGCGGGCGATGGTAAGTCCCACAAGCGATTAAGCCGTGCCGGGCGATGAAAAGCCCTGCAACGGGCTGATTCAAACCCCGCTATTCGGGCGGGTGAAGTTGCCATTGCGGGAGCTCCCGAAAATTGGTCTCAGACCAGGGACCTGCGAGCTCCCGATGTTAACGTCCACAGGGCCTGCGGCCGAAGCCTCCGAAGCTCCGAAGTCGGGTCGCAGCCACAGCGCCACCACAGCCTCCGAAGTCAGCCAGCTCCGCGATGGTAAGTCCACAGGCTCTGCGACCGGAGACATCAAACCGATTCCAGTTGGAGGCCGCCAGCTCCAGCGAAACGGAGACACGACAAGGAAAAGGTCGCGTCCCCGATCAAGGAAGAGATTTTAAAAGTTTCCCCCCACCCCCCACATATACACAACTAAAAATAAACCAAAAATATACCCCGAACAAGACCAAAAAGAAAAAAGACAAACAAACTGCAGGCCAGCTGCAGCTGCTTAGGCAGCGCCGCCACCTCCACTTCTGCTCTAAAGTTTAGAAGAATTATAAATGAAATATCGAAAATTCAAGTGGATTTGGCAAGTCAAATGCAGGGGTGATATTTCCTGAGCTGAATTGTTTGGAACTAGGGACACAGTGATGAAGATGCGGGTGGATGCTCGGTTGGTGGTCTGGATCACCAACTACCAGACTGGATTACCACAATATGTCAGGCTACAGAACTGTGGCTCGGACATGGTAGTGAGCAATACAGAAGCCCCACAGGTCCTCTGTCCCTTCCTGTTTACCATCTACACCTCAGATTTCAGATATAACTCCGCCTCCTGCTACCTGCAGAAGTTTTTAGATGACTGCAATTGTGCGCTGCATCAGTGAGGGGTGAGAAGCTGAATACAGATGTGTAGGCAACAACTTTGTTGAGTGGTGTGGGCTGAATCACCTGCAGCTCAACACCGATAAGACTATGGAGTAGGTGGTGGACTTTAGGAGGAGAGGAACACCCCTGACTTCTGTTTCCTTCAATGGTGTGGATGTGCAGTTTACCAGGGAGTACCTGGGAGTGTAGCTGGACAGTAAACTGGTCCAGGAACGTTGAGGCCCTGTACAAGAAGGGACAGAGCCTCCTGTACTTTATGAGAAGGCTCCGCTCCTTCAGCGTCTGCAGTGAGATGACCAGTGTCCCCTTCATGACACACTGGTCAACCTGAGGAGCACCTTTAGCAACAGACTGGTTCCACCAAGATGCAGGACAGAACGCCACAGGAGATCCTTCTTCCCTGTGGCTATCAAACTTTACAACTCCTCCCCCTTCTGTCGTGGGGTAGACTGAATCAGACTCTCCTCCCCCACCCCCACCCCCGCCTCCTCAATCTTTGCACATCCCCAAAGCCTTTTCCCCTCATCAATTTCATGTTTCATGTATTTTGTGTCTTTTATGGCTGTTGGCAAATTCATTTCCCTCCTGGGATAAATATAGTTCTATCGTATCATATCCAAATAGGGGCCAGATGTGCAGGAAGGCGGAAGAAATTCTTCACCCAGGACTATGAATCTTTGGAATACTGCATACAGAGAACAGTGGAATGTCAAAGAGAATAAATATTTTGCAGATTAAAGGAGTGGAGAGATATCGAACTCATGAAATTGGGGGTAATATACGAATGTGGTCTAAAAGTCGGTTAATGGATAGAAAGCATATAGTAGGTAAAAACCTTGAGTACTACAGTAATTGATGTTTGAGTCCCAACTGTTCACATCCATTATAATGATGATGGAAGAGATTAAAAATAATATTTCCAGCATTGTTATTGTTATGAAATTGAGTGAGAATATGAATGGAACGTGAACGTAAACTCCTCTGTGTCCCGGAGTTCAGTTCGCAGTGTCCCTCCCCTCAAATGGAACAAGGATAGGTCTAATAGGTCTATTAGGTCTATTTTTCCTTTCCTAATTAAGGAGAAATTCAGAGACCAGCAGAGGAGGACAAAGGGCTTAATTAGGAAAGGAAAAATAGATTATGAAAGAAAACTGGCAGGGAACATAAAAACTGACTGCAAAAGTTTTATAGATATGTGAAGAGAAAGAGGTTAGTTAAAACAAATGTAGGTCAGAAACAGGTGAGTTGATCATGGGGAACAAGGATATGTTGAATAACTACTTTGGTTCCGTCTTCAAGGAAGACATAAATAATCTGCCTGAAATAGCAGGGGACTGTGGGTCAAAGGAGGAATTGAGTGAAATCCAGGTCAGTCTGGAAATTGAATAGATGGCCGATAAATCCCCAGGGCCAGATAGGCTGCATCCAGAGTACTTAAGGAAGTAGCTCAGAAATAGTGTGCATTAGTGATAATCTTTCAAAACTCTTTAGATTCTGGAGTAGTTCCTGAGGATTGGCGGGTATGTAACCCCTCTTTTTAAGAATTACAGACCAGTTAGTCTAATTCGGTAGTGGGGAAACTGCTAGAGTCAGTTATTAAAGATGGGATAGCAGCACATTTGGAAAGTGGTGAAATCATTGGACAAAGTCAGCATGGATTTACAAAAGGTACATGTCTGACGAATCTTGTGGAATTTTTCGAGGATGTAACTAGTAGCGTGGATAAGGGAGAACCAGTGGATGTGGTATATCTGGACTTCCAGAAGGCTTTCGACAAGGTCCCACATAAGAGATTAGTATACAAACTTAAAGCATACGGTATTAGGGGTTCAGTATTGATGTGGATAGAGAACTGGCTGGCAAACAGGAAGCAAAGAGTAGCGGGTCCTTTTCACAATGGCAGGCAGTCCTGGGAGCTATTTACAATATATATTAATGATCTGGATGAGGGAATTGAAGGCAATATCTTTTGCGGATGACACTAAGCTAGGGGGCAGTGTTCGCTGTGAGGAGGATGCTAGGAGACTGCAAGGTGACTTGGATAGGCCAAATGTTTGGCACCACTTTGGTGGCAAAAAACAGGAAAGCGACTATTATTTAAATGGTGGCCGATGCAGCGAGACCTGGGTGTCCACCAGTCATTGAAAGTAGGCATGCAGGTGCAGCAGGCAGTCGAATCTTTCATAGCAATTTGAGTACAGGAGCAGGGAGGTTCTACTTCAGTTGTACAGGGTCTTGGTGAGACCACACCCGTGCAGTTTTGGTCTCCAAATGATCTGATTCCTGGGATGTCAGGACTGTCTTACTGGATAGACTCGGTTTATACTCTCTGGAATTTAGGAGATTGAGAGGGGATCTTATAGGGGGTTGGACAGGCTAGATGCAGGAAGATTGTTCCGATGTTGGGGAAGTCCAGGACAAGGGGTCACAGCTTAAGGATAAGGGGGAAATCCTTTAAGAGAGATGAGAAAGACTTTTTTCACACAGAGAGTGGTGAGTCTCTGGAACTCTCTGCCACAGAGGGTACCAGCCATTGATCATATTGAATGGCGGTGCAAGAATGGCCTACTCACCTAATTTCCTACAAAATGTTGAAGTCCATCTCTGGAGAAAATGGATAGGTCACATTTCTGACAGAGGTGTGAATGGTCTGATCCAAAATGTCACAGATCATTTCCCCAGAGATGCTACCTAATCCGCAGAGGTTATTCCAGCATTTTGTGTCTTTGCGACCAGAGTCCAACTTGTTCGGTTTCCACCTGGTTCAATCGGTTCCTGCCCAATCACTCCCTCCCCAGGCATTTTTCCCTGTAATTGCAGGAGATGTAATGCCCTGTACCTTCTCTCTCATTTCTCTAATTTCTCTCAGGTCTCAGCAAGGCCCCCACCCGTCTCACCCCGGTCACCTCCTCTTCTCCCATCTCCTATCAGGCAAGAGGTTTCGAAGTTTGAAAATGCATACCCCAGATTCATGGACGGATTCTTCCCAGTTATTACGGTCCTCATCAATCACTCCCTCCCCAGGCATTTTTCCCTGTAATTGCAGGAGATGTAATGCCCTGTACTTTCTCTCTCACTTCCATCCA
This sequence comes from Okamejei kenojei, assembly GCA_035221665.1. NCBI lineage: Eukaryota > Metazoa > Chordata > Chondrichthyes > Rajiformes > Rajidae > Okamejei > Okamejei kenojei. The sequence goes on along the minus strand of CM069150.1, from coordinate 8,571,145 downwards.
GGAGCCCAGCAGCCCTTTCAGGTCAAACAGGCTTACCTGCACTTCTTCCAAACTCATCCATTGCATTTGTTACTCTAGATGTGGCCTCTTTTATATCAGCGAGACCAAACGGAGACGACCGCTTCACCACACACGTGCTCTGTCTGCGGAAGCTCCCATTTGCTATACAGTTTAACTCTCGTTCCCATACTGACCTTTCTGAAATTGGCATGTTCCATGGCCAGAGTGAGGGCACACACAAACTGGAAGAGAAGTACCTCATATTCTGCTTGGGTCATTTACAACCCAACCCCAATATATGAATATTGAATTCTCCAATTTAAGTAATACCACCCCCTCTTGCAACCACCCCCTGATACCCACACATTACTCCCAACATCTCCCATCTCTCACCTTGCTCATTTCCCTTCTTCGTATGCTCAGTTCCCATCCCCAGGTCTCAGCAAGGCCCCCCCATCAGTCTCACCTCCTCTTCTCCCATCTCCTATCAAGAGCAAGAGGTACGGAAGTTTGAAAATGCATACCCTAGATTCAGGGACGGATTCTTCCCAGTGATTACGGTCCTCATCAGTACAGGTCTCCCATCGATCTCATCGGAAACCTTTCAACGATCATTAATCGGACTTTATCTTGCACGAAAAGATGTCCCTTTATCTTTTATCTGTGCACTGTGGAATGCTTGTTTGTAGTCATGTTTTATCTTTTCTTTGACTGGATACCACGCAAACAAATGTTCTTTATTGTACACATGACAATAATAAACTGGACTAAATATATTTGCCTTTTATCCCCCCCAACCTGTCCCTCATCTCTATTTCCTCCCCTCTCATCCACTCCTGCCCACCTGCCCACCTGCCCCCCTCCCCCCATTATGCTTCCACCTGGCTTTAGATTTCACTCCTTTTCTTTTATCTTTCACCTCTAGCCTTTGTCACTTTATCCATTTTCACAGCCCTTCTCACCTTTATGTACCTATCACTTAAGATAGACACAAAAAGCTGGAGGAACTCAGCGGGACAGGCAGCATCTCTGGAGAGAAGGAAGGGTACGTTTCGGGTACAGACCCTCCTTCAGACACTTGCCAGGCGTTGCCCCACACCCACCTCTCTTTTCCAGATTTCTCCCCACTACCCCATCAGCCTGAAGAAAGGTCTGGAGCTGAAACGGCGTGTAGCCGCCCGTCCACAGATGCTGCTCGACCCGCTGAATTCCCCCGGCACTTTGTGTTTCCCTGAAGATGCCAACATCTGCACTTTCCTGCGTCTCTATTTCTAATCACCGCATGTAGTGGTGTGCACCATTTAAACACCGTCTCAATGTGCAAATAATATGTGTTTTTAAATCGCCAATTCGCCATAAGATCTTTAGAATGAATCACCCATTCACAATATGCAGAAATATCCGATGACCATAATAACTTCCGCAACGCTCGGATTCGCTTTAATTAATGTTTACATAAAACGTCGCCAAGCACGCCTTGTAGCTAAAATGAGTGATGGACGGTTGGGCCAATGGATTTGCAAGTTGCCTCTATTTTATGTTATTGGCAAAGCCCCGTTTGGCCGGTTGCACCAACGGGACGGGTTGCTTCCTAGCGGGTCCTGCCTTTTACTCAGAGAGACGAGACGAGCCGAGCCGGCGGTGCCGTGTATCGAATAGTGAGGCTGAGCTGGGAAGAGGACGTCGGGTTTGCTGAAGGAGACTGCAGTCTGAGCTCAGGTAAATCGCAACAGAGGCTGAAGCTTGTTTCTGGGCATTAATGGAGGATGTCTCTCCTAGTCCTACTGCCCCCTACCTCACCCATTCTATCTGCACCCCGTCCTCCGCATTGCCACTGGCTCATTAAGGTAACACTTCATCGGTATGATGAGGTTGCAAAGTGGCTTTAGTTTATTTCACAGGAACACTTTTACCAAAAATATATCTGGACAATTACTACAAACAGATAAAATGCGTCCCGATAGTGTTTGGTGCTGTATTGGAGAAAGTTTTTGAATATCAAAAATAATAAATTGCATCTAAGAAAAAGAGCGAACAGGATGGCCTTGAGGTTGAGCTATTAACACAAAGGCAATGCATAATTATTATTCGGGTGAATTATTATTTAATTAGATGAGAGCAGAGTGCGTGCCTGTAGATTTAGTCACAATGTGGACAGGAGAATTATTCACACCTTCAAGAGGGAGTCAGAATCTGTCTCACAACCATATGGAGATGGTGATGCTGAAAAATCACATCATCAGCACTCGGATGCAACGTTTAAATATGCTCGAGTGAAGCTGAAGTACCAGGAGGGTGCTAATTTGTACAGATGTAATTCAATTGGTTAGGCTACACTTGTACATTTTATTCCTCAAATTGTGTGTAGAGGCCGTTTCAAAAGATTAATTTGAAAGTACAAGTGTTCAAATTGAATTGTGTTGTATGTCTAGAAAAACCTTATGAGCTAAGTCCTGCTACAATGTAGTGTGTATGAAAAATGTTGAGCTTTTATAAATATATTCAAATTATGATCTAGAGGTATGGACATCCTTGAATATTTCTATTATTCTGCTAGTCGATGATTTTGTGCTTCATTATTTTGATGAGACCAGCTATCCTCAATGTAGGGTCTGAAGGACGGTTTTGGCATGAATGTCAGCTGCATACATTCTCCTTCATTGGCAGGTCAGCTTCACTGTAAGGATGTGGGTTGCTTTCTGGGGCAGGGCGAAAGGTTGCTTCTGATCCGTCTGTGAAACTGTTCACATTGGGCAATTGGGTAAGCTTTCACTTTTCCCATGGGCAATTCTTCTGTTTCCTTCAAGTAATTTGAAATATTAATCAGTTTTCCTCAATGTACAGCAGGTGCAGGACGATAGGGAAGCTGAAGGGCCAGGAGGGTGCTAACCTGTACAGATGTAATTCAATTAGTTAAGCCACACTTGGAATATTGTATGCAGTTCTGGTTGCTACACCATAGAAAGCACGTGGAAGCACTAGAAAGATTGAAGAAGTTCACCAGAATGTTGGACACAAAAGGCTGGTGTAACTCAGCGGGACAGGCAGCATCACTGGAGAGAAGGAATGGGTGACGTTTCGGGCCGAGACCCTTCTTCAGACTGAAAGTCACAGGAAAGGAAAATGAGATATAGATGATGTTGTGGAGAGATATAGAACAAATGAATGAAAGATATGCAAAAAAGTAACAATGATAAAGGAAACGGGGTATTTTGTTACCAGAATGTTACCTGTAACGGAAGGTTTTAGTTACAAAGAGCGATTGGGCAGACTGGGATTGTTCTTGATGGAGCAAAAAAGGCTGAGCTGTGACCAGATGGAGTTTTGTGAAAATGTAAGGGGCGTAAATACAATAGATGTGTCGTAGTCTTTTTCCAAGGATAGGAGAGTCTAAAACTACATGACATAGATTTAAGGTGAAAGGGAAAACATTTGAAGGAGATCTGAGAAGCAAGTTTTTCACACAGGGTGCTGGGGATATGGAGTGAGCAGTCAAAGGAGATGGTAGAACCAGATACAAATGCAGTATTTTAAAAACAATTGGACAGGTGCGTGAATAGGGAAGGAATATAGATTATTTTTTTCTGCCTTTGATCATGGGACTAGTGTAGCTTTCTATCTTGGTTGTCATAACTATGTCGGGCTAAAAGGACCGTTTCTGTTCACTGACTCTATGAATCTCTAATTCCAATTTTAAAGTAATGCAGTCTGTTTCAGTTTATTATTACAGTTACGTGAGGATGTTTGTGCTATCCTTTCAGGAGAACTACCTGCTGTGGTAAAAGATGTAATTACATTCTGCAAGTGTGCATTGATATTTTCCATTATGGCTGTGCACAGAGGGATTGGCAAAGCAAATGGAGCATGCAGCCAAAAGATTTTTAATTTCTCCAAAATTAAGGGACATATACAGGGTAACATAAAGTGTGAATGAGATATAACTTGAATTAGGAAGTGGTAATATCAAATGTGAACTTTTGAATGTTGAGAGAAGCCTGAATGTTTGTAAAGTGGAAATAATTAGAGTTGGTGTGACGCTCCATTATTTCAACATCGTGGAATCCAAAGAAGAGAATACTGTGCTGGGAGCTGTGCTCCAGAAGTGGCGGTGTTGCCCAAGCAGCTGCGGCTCGCCTGCAGTCCATCTGTCTTTTTCTTTTTTTTTGTTCTCTTTTGTCTTGTTGGACGTATGTTTTAGTTGTATATGTGTGGGAGGCAGGGGAAACTCGTTTTAGTCTCTTCCTTCGGGGGTGGGGGGGGGAGGGTAAGACCTTTTCTTTGTCATATCTCCGTCTCCGTCTTCCCTGGGGTCTAATCGCGGAGCTGGCGGCCTCCAACTGCGGCTGACCTCGAGGCTCCGGAGGCAGAGCCAGGACTCGCCATTGCGAAGTTGGCCGACTTCGGGGCTGTGGTGCAGCTGAGGCAGCGGCCCGCCTTCAGAGCCTCGGAGACTTCGGCTGCGGGCCCAGTGGACGACAACATCGGGAGCTCGCAGGTCCCAGGTTGGTGACCGATTCTCCAGAGCTCCCGCAACAACAGCTTCGTCCGCTGGACTGGAGGGTGGCAGCTTCGTCCGCCCTGTGCCGCGGAGTTTGAACCGGCCCGCTCGCGGAGCTCGGATTCGGCCGGGGGACTTACCATCATCCGGCGGGGGCCCAACATTGAAAGCCTGGATCGCCTCAACGCAGAGGGAGAACAAGGAAGGAAGAGACAAGGACTTTAAGACTTTTGCCTTCCATCACAGTGAGGAGGTGTCTGGTAAACTCACTGTGGTGGATGTTAAACTGTGTTCATTGTGTGTTCTGCTATTTTATTCTCTGTCATGACTGCAAGGTATGTAATTTCATTCAAACCAAAAGAGGAAAAGAGGAAAAATATTGTTACCAAGAACAAAAAATATGTAGGAGGATGTTTAGAACATGTTAGGAAGTTGAGCAAGGATGCAGCAGGACATGGATCAAGTGGAGTTGTGTAAGATGGAATTTAATCCAGACAAGTGAGGTGACATTCTGGTCAGATATAGGGAGGTGACATATTGGGAGGTGACATTCTGGTTCATGCATAATGTAAACGGCAGAAATCTTGGGAGCATTGATGTGCAGAGAAACCTTGGGATGCAAGTGCATAGCTTCATGAAAGTGCCAATGCAGGTGGATGGAGTAGTGAAAAAGGCATTTGGTATGTTTTCCTATGTAGGCCTCGACCTTGAGTGAGAAAAGTCGGAACATTACATTGCAGTGGTACAAATGTTGTGTGCAGAATATTGTGTACAGTTCTGGTAGCCACACTACAGGATGAATGTGGTAGGAATAAAGCAAATGCAGAAGAGATTCACCAGGATGTTGCCTTGAATGCATGCGGTATACTTATAAGAGAGATTGGGTAGGCTGGCTTTATTGTCACTGGAAGGTAGGAGGTTTATAACATTGTGTGGCATGGATGGATTAATATTCAACATTTTTCTTGGAGCAGGAAAATCTAGCACAAGAGGGCACAGGCTCAGTGACAGGAGAATTTAAAGGAGGTTTGAGTTTTGCCACACTCTGTGATGAATATATGGAACGGACTGCCAGTGAAGGTTGCCACTGCTAAGTTTAAAAGATGTTTCGACTGGTACTTGAACAAAAGAGTCATAGGCAGATATGTTCCTAATGAAGGTAAATGGTGATAGAATTGATTGTCCTCAAGGTTTTCATGGATGAGGTGGGTTAAAAGGGCATGTTTCTGTCAATATGTTTCTGATTCCATGATCTACAAGAAAGCACGTTCCTTTATTCGTCGTCTCCTTGGCAAGAAATGATCGAGGAAGAATCGGTGCTTGGCAATGTTTCACTTATTTTTGCTGTGCTAAACCACCATTTAATTTATTGCTGACATCTATGCGGAACATCCACAAGAATAAACCTGGGAACTGGCACTGGGGTAGTTTCATTGAGCAACGTGCTCTCAAGAAGGAACTGTGCAGTCACTGACAGAATTAGACTCTGTTGAGTGCACCTTCTGACAATTTGCTCCACCCCCATCTAAGAAGAGCTTGATGGCAGCCAGACACAAAGGGGAGTTGTCAAGGTTGCGAGATAAGCTGAAGGGGGGGGGGGGGGGGGAGGGAGAGGGAGGGGGGGGGGGGGGGAGAGAGAGAGAGAGACTCAGATTTTTGAAAGAGACTTGCACATTTTTATCAATTAGTTGAATGACTCAATGTCCTGTGGGCAGGGAGGCCAAGGGGCTTGTCAGAATCTACAGTTGAGCCTGGCTTCTTTGGCTTTAGTTACCTCCTGCAAAGCACAACACACACATCCCACTGCCACAAGAGATGTTGGGGTGAGCACAGAACAGTTGCATCAAGCTATTTCTGTAACTAGATCAGGGACTAATTTGGTGAGGTAGGCCCACAACACGGCATGTATTGGATTATATTATGTGTGCTTGAGTGCAGTGTATCGTGGTGGGAATATTGGTCACAGGGTTTGATTTACGGAACATGATTTTGAAGGCTCCTTATGAGAAGTGCCTTTCTATTCTGGAGGTACATTATCCTGTGCCAATAATACCTGTCTTGTCTGTTGAGGTGGATGCTGAGGCTGTGAATGCTGAGTTGAGATGTTCGAGGAGAGCTTTGTGACTCTCTGCGTGTAAATTTGTGCTTGCTTCTGACACCAGTTGCTGTCTTTGGTTGGCCAGATTGTAGCACACCATGACAAAATCTCAACCTGGTTAGCCCATGCGGCAGGCTGTCCTTGTATTGAAGAAGGTGACAGCATCTCATTTTTAGAAGACTGATAGTATTTGTACAGTAGTTCTAGTGATTATGTGGCTCCATATTAGGTCTGTGAATTGATGCTTGAGTCCAGAAAAGCAGGGAACTGCCAATTGCCCCAGGATCCAGCCCTCTGAGCCGTACTGGCCACTGAAAATATCTGCCTGGAATGTGGAATGGAATGGTACAGCACAGGAGCATGTCTGTGCTGACTACGATGCCAATGTAAACTAATCCCATCTGCCTGCATGTGGTCCATTTTCCTCTATTCCTCCCTGTCCATGTGATTGTATAATTGCCTATTAAACTTTCCCATTGTATCCGCTTCCACCACCCCCTTGGCAGCATGTTCCAGGCACCTACTGATCTAAACAAAAAAAAACTTGCCGTGCAGACCTCATTTTAAATGTCTCCCATTCACCCTAAATCTACGTTTTCTGGTATTTGACATCCCACCTTTGATTACCCATCCTATCTATGCCCCTCATAATTTTACATACTTCTATCGGGTCGTCCCTCTGACCCTACTCTCCTTTTAGCTAATCCACTCCACTCAAGGCTTCAACCTGGTAAAACTCTTCTGCCGTTTTCTAAAACCTCCACATCCTTGCTATAGTATGGCAACCGGAACTATTCACAATACTTCAAATGTGCCTAACTAATTCATGCTGAAGAAGGGTCTCGAGCAGAAACATCACCTATTTCATCTCTCCAGAGATACTGCCTGTCTTGCTGAGTTACTCCAGCATTTTGTCTACCTTTGTGCCTAACTAAAGTTTCATACAGCTGAAGCATGACTTCCCATGTATTACACACTAAGCTCTGACTGATGAAAGCAAGCAGACCAATTCCATTTTGAGAGAACTATGGACTTGAATCCTAAGATCCCTCTGCACGTCATCATGCACGTCACGTAAATGGTCCAGCCATTTATTGTACACTTGCATTTGACCTCTTCTAAATGCAACAGCTCACTCTTATCTAGATTAAACTTTACCTGCCATTTCTCCCCTCAACTTTCCAGCTGATGCACATCTTGTTGTTTCCCAAAAAGATAACATTGACCCTAAGAAAACCTAAGAAGCCTAAGGAAAGATGTTTGGATTATTAATGGCTGATTGCTAATATTTCCCAGTGTCTGAGATATCACAAGTTCCTCACTAAAATTAAAGTAGATGAGGCTCTTTCTTTGAAAACAAAGTGTCTGGGTGACTTCTTTGATTAGTAAGCAGCAGATTGGGAGATAAAAACATAGAAAATAGGTGCAGGAGAAGGCCATTCGGCCCTTCGAGCCAGCACCGCCATTCATTGTGATCATGGCTGATCGTCCCCTATCAATAACCCGTGCCTGCCTTCTCCCCATATCCCTTCACTCCACTAGCCCCTAGAGATCTATCTAACTCAGGATGTGACATCCTGGTAAACTCCTGTGATGAGGGAATTGAGTGTCAATATAATTTTAACCTACGTGAATAAGGGTTATAGAATTAAATTGATAAGATGTTACGATGTGTCAGGGCTCTTGCTTAACTTTTTTTCCCTGTTGCCAGCCAGGCAACCGTGACAGCTTTTCAGATTGCCAAATGACAGTTTAGGTGGTCATCCCTCCCTCCCTCTCCCTCCCTCCTCCCAGCCTCGGCGTGTGAGAGGGGTTGTTTTGAAAGCGTGGATTTGCAAGCAGCGACCATTATCAGGGTGATAGCAGCCGCTGATGGCAAATCCGCAAAAGGCGCTTTCAAAACAACCTCTCTCGCACGCCAAGGAGGGAGAGTGAGGCGGCCGTGACAGAGGCTCCACCGCCTCCTCCCGCATCCCGCCCGGTGGAAGAAGGTGGTGGTGGAGCCGCTGTTGCGGCTGCCACTGTTCGGAGCCCCGCTCCTAGTATCTTTGCCCCGCAATCAAAGATACTAGAGGAATACAGGCGCCGACACAAAACGTCAGTTCCTATTCACCAGAGATGCTGCCTGAACCGCGGAGTTACTCCAGTTTTTTGCGTCTACCGGTATAAACCAGTATTTTCGTGCCAAGCCGGGCAAAATGAGTCACCGTTTAGGTTGCCCGGCGGCACTTTCTGTGGTCAATGGCACCCGGGCAACCGCTAATTTCGAGCCCTGTGTCTTTTCATCTTGATCAATGATAATTTAAAGGAAGCATACTTTAGAAGTTCAATGATCTTCATGCATGTTCTTCTGCCAATACTTCGGATGCAAAATTCATATTTGATGGCTTTTTAGCAAGGTGAGGAGATGCCTCCGGCATGTTCATCTACCATTATTGGCATGCTATTTGTATGTACACAAAGTTATGAGCCAACAAAATTCTGAGTTTCCTCTACAATCAATGGGCCCTGGTTAATTCTAGATGTTATAACCTAGACAGGCTGCAAGTTGTAGCACTACCGTTGCTGCCATGCCAGATACTCACCAATTTAGTATTGACTCGATAGAATATTTTTCCCTCCTTCTAAATTTTCATCTTGCCTCCTTCCATGGTGGAACTTCCTGGTGTCTTCTGGTATCTTTCCCTTTTGTCCATTTCTTCCTTTTAAATGGACATGCTTTTGCCCGGTATTGTGCTGAAAACCCACAAGGGGAACCCAAGCTTTCTATCCTTGGCTTATGACCATACACACTAATTTCCGAAGATACACACACAAAGCTGGAGTAACTCGGCGGGACAGGCAGCATCTCTGGAGAAAAGGAATGGGTGACGTTTCGGGTCGAGACCCTTCTTCAGACTGCTGTCCTGGTGTGAACAGCTGAATCCCTGCTTAAGAATTATTTACAATGGAAGTGAATGGTCCTTTGGAGCTCCTTATTTGGCTAAGACTTTCTGGAATTCAATGTAAAAATGTTAATGAGACTTCAAGGGCATTGCACGCTATTTGGCTTGGAAGTTTTCTTGAATGATGTCATTGAATCTGAAGCCAGAGCTTTTATTTTCATTATTCTTTGTTATCATTGAGGGTATGAATGCCTTTTTTTCTCTTCCCAGTTTCACTAGAGCTATGTATGTAAGTAACTGATGAGTGGCAGGCTCTCTAATCTGCTTCTGGATCTCTGCCAGTCTCACTATTGAATGGATAGCTGAGAGGAAATAAGTAATTGCCTGAGGATGACTGTTTCTATTCCCCATCTCCTCGCCCCTTTTGTAGAGTTCGAACACCAGGGCCTGTGTCCTGCTCTTGCTGTTGTGGAGCAGGAAGCTCTTTACAGATTTTTTATTTTTATTTCTGCACACTTTCATTTTTTACTCTACCCTGTATTTGTGGTGCAAGCTCTGTAGTATCTTCATTAATGCAATAATTGGTTCTGCTTGCTAAGTACAAACAAGGAATTTTATGAGGCCACCACCTCCAATTGTTGGCAAGCTTTGAGAAATTTCAGTCTCGCTGGATAGCCATTACATTTTTTTCTTTATGATTTTGGACTACCACTTATAGAGGTTGAAGCTATTTTAATGAAACATCTGCTTGGATGGCTTAATTAACCCTTTACCGTTACCCCAGAGCCAGAGAGGATATTGATTTTTCATTGCTCTTTGAGTAAATTGAATATTTCACTCCATTCCTATCCAGATTTAGCACAAACTGAGTAAAAAGTTACACGTTTCAAAACTTGTAGTATTTATTTGTTTTTGATTGAAAACTACAACATGGAAACAGGCCCTTTGGCCCACTGAGTCATGCCAGCCATCGGTCATTTGTTCACACTAGTTCCTATGTTATCCCATTCGTATCCTCTCCTTACATAGCAGAGGCAATTTTCAGAGGCCAATTAACCTACAACTTGTATGTCTTGAGATGTGGGAAGAATTTGGGGCATCTAGAGTAAACCTACAAGATCACAGGGTGAATGTATAAACCTCACACAGCACCCGAGGTCAGGATCGACCCCATGTATCTGGCACTGTGATGAGTTTGTATTTGCTACATCAGTTTTGGAGATTGAAGAGTGGTCAAGAACTTGATGATGAGAAAAAGAGGAAGGTCGTCATTCTAAAAATCTTTTAAGAGCAATGAGAGAGTTAGTAGACTTTTCTGCAAGCTGATCACGTTTGGAGTGTGGAATGTGGTACCAATGTGATCAGTGGTTCAGTGATCAACTGAAGATCATCAGTTCAAGTCCCAACCAAAATCCAGACTGAGCCTGATTTGGGTTCTCTGCTGGCATTTGGATGAGACATTAAAACAAGGTTGCCTTGTTAGATGGCCATTTTAAAAACTCCCATGAACCTTCAAAAAACAGTAGGGGATTTATTTTGGAGTACTGACCAATATTTAGTCATCAATCAACATCATAAAAATTAGATTACCTGGTCATTGTGTAGTTACTGTTTGTGGGACTTTAATATGCAAATTGATTTATTTTTGCTACAGTGTAATTGTGACTACACTTCATTCACTGTAAAGTGCTTTGGGCTGTTGCATTGATGTGAAAGGCACTATAAATCTATCTTAAGTGAATCATTATTTCAAGGCAATGCACAAGTAGCATGCCAATGGAACCTGTTTGAATTTCTGTAAACATCTAGAATAGATCAATTTAATTATGTGTTTTTGTGATATTGTTAATGTATTTAAAACAATTATCAGGATATCAAATTTTGCGCTCATTGCTGGTAATTAAAAATAGTCCGATCTGTATCTGGTCATGTAACTTGAGGGTCTGTCCCACTTGGCTATTTATTCGGAGACTAGGGTGTCGCCACATGGTAACCGGGGTGTCACCTGTATAGTTGTGAGTAGTCTCCTCAATCACCCAAAGAGTCGTAGTGTCTTTCTGGTCGCCGCTGGATTTTCAACATGTTGAAAATTTTTCATAGACTATCGACGACAGTGGCTTTGACGCCAATGAGAGTAGCTTGACTTCTCCTGACGTAGGTGCTGCGTAGTTGTCGCCAAGTGACATAGGTTGTCGCCGGTGCTGACTTTTTTTTGTTATTAAAGTAATGATTCTATTTCAGATGTTATGTGGGAGGGGGGGGTCCAGTCGCCGGTTTTCCCGTGACCTACTACGACTATGACAGTTGCCTTAAAATAGCCTAACTGGGACAGGGACTTTAGGATGAGCTCCCTTCATCAGATTAAAGAATGACCCACTGATCATTGTCAATTTGCTTTTTATTTTCAGTGTTGAGTTTGATTTCAGTGACTGAAGAAGGGCATTTTTCTAGTCTTCGCCTTGCATTCAAAGTAAAACTGCAATCTTTTTCTGACTTGTAGCTGCTTTTCTTTGGTCTGATTGTGCTTCTCTGGAGAAGCTAGGATATGTTACCCAGCAATAGGTTCTCTATAAATACAATGAACTGTTGTCATTGACTAAGTAACTCTTCCTGGACATCGCATCAAAGGGATGAAAATCTAACCTTGTAGGGTCGTAGAATAATACAGTATCCACTTGATCTGCAATATGAATGTTGAATAGGAAAGTAATGACCTTGGGATCAGCATTGCAGATGAAAATAGGAAGGTTATGCTAAAATCTACTGAGTTGGCAAGAAATGGAGTCTGAAACATTCTCGAAATGTTGCTGAGATTGTAGAAAATGCTGCAATTTGGCATATTTAAAACTACTGCAACTCATTTCTGCATTGGAAGTCTCCAGATTTAAACAATGCTAGTAAACCCAACTGCCTTGTGGTCTGGCTTTGACATTTACAGTTTGGAGGGATGGAAAGTCTGTTTGGAATTGCATCCTTATTTTTTTCGTCAAAGAGACTATAACCGTGAAATAGTCTGACACTTTGATTGCACATTGTGCTAATTCATTATATTGATACTGTCTATTAATTTAATCTATTCGTATCAAATTTTTCATCTTGTATTCTCAATAAAGAGTCCAGGATTGAGAAGTTGAAAAGATGGGAATGATTGAATAATTGTGTCTTTTATTCCCTTGAAGGTAGAAGATTGGGGGAATATTTGATTGCTGTGTTCAAAATTAAAATATTATTTAGGCAAATTAATTTGTGTTCACTATGGGAATCCAGAAATAGAGAGCTTATTAAAAGTAGAAATAGGCTATTCAGGAGTGATATTAAAGAAGCTCTATTCAAAAGATAGTAGAAATCTGGAACTCTCCTGGCATCAAATGGTGAACTGAAGCCATCAATACTGAGAGTGCTGGGTTGGCAGTTGCCCACTGTTTTATAGATTGGGCAAAAATGGAAGAAAAATAGAATTTGTGTTTCGATCCGCTGTAATCTAATTGAATAATGCATCAGACTTGATTACTGCGGTTCTTAAGTCATGTTAAAGATCTTTGACCTCTTTAGTCTAGGATCACGTTTTGTGATTGTCAATTTGCTACTGTACCAGGACGGCGCAGTGGCGGAGTTGCTACATTACTGTGCCAGCAACCTGGGTTCGATCCTGACTACGGGTGCTGTCTGCATGAGTTTGTACATGTGAAAAATTCTACATGTGAAAACTCCCTGGGTTTTCTCTGGATGCTCTGGTTTCTTCCCGTGCTCCAAAGAAGTACAGGTTTGTAGTTTAGTTAGCTTCGGTAAAATTGTAAATTGTCCCTAGTGTGTAGTACTAGTGCTAATTTACAGGGTGACTGCTGGTCAGCGTGGACCCGGTGGGCCAAAGGGCCTGTTTCCATGCTGTATTTCTAAACTAAATGACTTGAATTTCAGTATACAGTTATATCCAACATTGAAGAATCAGTATATTAGGGCAATTTAACCTATTTTTTTTAATGTAAGCATCCATTGTTATTTTCCTTAAATGGAAATAATATTATATCCTCAGCGTGTGTAAAACTTGAAGTTGATAGTTGTTTGCCCTAATCTTCAATTGGAATTTTCCAAAATGTAGAGTAAAAGCAATTTTCTCTACTTCATCCCTTTTGGGTGCCCCACATCTATGTTGCAAGATATCATAAAAGTCATTTCCTGGCATTATTATAAAGGCAAGGGGTTGTTGGATTGATTGAAATATGTGATAAATGACAGGGCTGCCAACATTGGGTGAGAGTTGGGAGTGAGAAATTGCAAGAGACCAAGTCCCCCCTCGCATTGGTACGGAGCTTTTGCATTTTTCAGCTTTAAATTGTGCAATCTGGTGCATACTGTAGTGAGTCTTTTAACTTACACTTGAATGCAATATTTATGCTTTAAATTAGATTAGCTATGAATAAGGTTAGGCTAAATTACATTCATAATTACATTCCACAGTACGTTCAGGCTCTAATCAACGGGGGCAGCACATGAAGATCTTAGTGTATTCATGTATGGAAATCAGATTATAATCGAGCACTTGGTCCATGTTGACCAACCTGGGTCTCACTGCACACCTGGTACTGCTCCTGACCTTGACCCCAGTTGCATACCTTCTCTTATGCCTGAGCATGAGTATAGCCTTACACCTGGCCCCCTATTCTGCCCTGATCAAAGCTGCTTACCTGCTTAGGTTCCCAGTGCTGAACATTCCCATTGTCCCAGCTTTGACTGCACACCTAGTACTATTCCAGACCTTTACTCTGGATGCACACTTGGCCTTGCTCATAGCCCCTCTGCACTGACAATATATCTGGCCCACACATAAAGCCCCATATCTGACCCCCTGGACTTAACTTATTACGTTCAAGTCCACAGGTGCTTTTCTAATACGGTAATCTTTTATGGGCACTTTACGGACCAAATTATGTATAACAAAATTTGCTACATCCATTGGCTTCCTTGTTATCTAACATGCTAATTACTTTGTCAAAGAAGTCATCAATTGGTTGAACACAATTTCTCATCCATAAAATTATACTCACTCGGCTGTGTAAGTATTCTGTTACCATTTCCTTCATTTTCCTAACAAACTGTCCTGAAGTCATTTTCACCCTCAATATTTTCTGTAGTACATAATATTTTCTGTAGTATTCATAACACAACAATGATAAAAATATCTTTGTTTTGATTGCACCTACCAAGATGCATATATTATTATATTACAGTTAATATGTACCGAGGGCTATTTTTTGTTCCAATGCTCCCCATTCCCAATTACTTTTAGACTGAAGTGGTTGAAATCCAAGTGAAGTTTAAATGGCATCAGAAAAATAAAACCTCTGGAATGGATGATATTCATTATGTGGTTGGTTGGAGTCAGTATCAGCACAATTACTATATTAAACATTGAATCTTCGGATGTGCTGGTTCAAGCTAAAACTAAAGTCAAATAATAACCTCACACATTCCTCTGCAAGTATCTCTGTCACTCCTTTAAAATATGCCCCTTCTTTGAACAAGCTCTTAAACATCACATCTGCATCAGTTTCCATCTGATTACACTCCTTGAGGATGTTCAGCTACGTGTTCAATTAATAAAACAATGAGATTGGGGACATTTCTATTTAACCTGTCAAAGGAATTTTGGGGGGGGGTTAGAAATACTCAGTGAGGTAAACAAACATAATAGTCGAGTGGCAAATGACAATAGTGCTACCTTCCCAATATTTAACTGAAGGAAATAATGGGTTATCGGGGCTGTATGTTGTGACGGACAGCCTGACACCTTGCATGTCATTTAATATTACACTTATCCCATCCCCCTGGCTGTTCCGGAATAATAAATTAAGGTTTTGTCAACTAATTACAAATCAGGCTAATTACAAATCGATAACATTAGCCAACTCTGAAACACGAAGCGCTGTGCATTGAGATCCAGGCATCATGGACAAATGGCCTCAGTTCCCCGCTCACATCTGCCAGTGCTCTCTGTCTGAACCAGGGGTGCGCAGAGCGTTTTTGAAAGTGGGGGGGGGGGGGGGGGGGTGGGGGGCTGAGTGATCACTGATTACTGGCCTTGAAGTTACCTGGCGAGGGAATGGAGTGACTGAGTGGGAGGGGGGTGACCCCCTCCCATGGTAGGGACTTTTTGAAATTTGATGTATTAAAATCATGTTTTAGTGCATTGTAGAATTATGATTTCAATGTTTTTTGTTTGAATTATTTTAAAGGGGTAACTTTTTCTACACCAAGTGTGGTGGGTGTATGGAACAAGCTGGCAGAGGAGGTAGTTGAGGCAGGGACTATCCCAACATTTGAGAAACAGTTAAACTGAAATATGGATAGGACCGGTTTGGAGGGATATGGACCAAAAGCAGGTAGTGTAGCTGGGACATGTTGGCGGGTGTGGGCAAGTTGCGCCGAAGGGCCTGTTTTCACACTGTATCACTCTGTGTCTACATCATAACTCCACCATGCATGAATGCTTCAAAATCAAGTGGTCGAGTTTGTTGCCATATACTCAAGCATAGAAACATCGAAAATAGGTGTAGGAATAGGCCATTCGGCCCTTTTAACCAGCACTGCCAATCAATATGATCATGGCTGTTCATCTAAAATCAATACCTCTTTACTGTTTTTTTTTCCCCCATATTCCTTGATTTCACCAGCCCCAAGAGCTAAATGTAACTCTCTTTTGAAAACATCCAGTGAATTGGCCTCCACAGCCTTCTGTGGCAGAGAATTCCACAGATTCACAACTCTCTGGGTGAAGAAATGTTGTCCTCATCTCAGTCCTAAATGGCCTACCCCTTATTCTTAAACTGTGTGACCCCGGTTCTGAAGTTCCCCAACATCGGGAACATTTTTCCTGCAGTTACAGTCAGTTTAAATCTAGCAGGCAAGCAGGATGCTTTCTCCAACCTCCCCCATCTGAAGGCCACTATCTTCCACTGCTTCTACCTAGTGCTTGGTACCTACTTCCAGCAGCCACTGGTTGTCCTCCAGGATGCACCGAGCCTCAGCCTGGCCCATGCCGGTCACCAGGGCAAATTCGGCACAGAGACTCTCACAGCAGCGGCGCAACACTTCTAACGAACGCCCGGGACTCTTGCACTGAGGCTGCTCCATGGCCAGAGCTACAGCGAGCGTCTCGCCAGCCCCGCAAATACTCACCAGCCCCGGCTTCTCATCTGCATCAGCCCCCGCTGCCCTCCAACACCCGCGGCCCATGCAGTTGATACTAGTTTTGAAATTCTCATTCATCACAGAATTTCTCACGACAGAGCGTGAGAAATTCTTTGATCAACGTGAGAGCATGAGAATTTGGCGAAATGCGTGTTGGCAGCTCTGTAAATGAAACCACCATTCTTCCCTCTGCTCAATTATAAGGGAGAGGTGAACGAGTTCCTTCATTGCAAAGGATAACAATGTCATTTGTATTTCCGGAGCACCTTTGTGAAATTAATTGAAATAGAAAATGTAGGAAATGCTCAGTAAGTCTGGCGGCATCTGTGGCTAGACAGTTAATGTTGACCTGAAATGTTAATTCTGTTTCGCTCTCCATAAAAACAACCTATTCTGCTGAGTGTTCCTTGCATTTTCTGTTTGTATTTCAGATTTTGAGCAACTTTTTTTTGCTTTTCACCTTTTTGAAAGAGCTTTTGTTTTAATATATTGAATGCTGTATACTCTACTGAGTACTGTGTAATTATGAGAATTATGTTTAAAAGTACAATTTTTGTAGATTAGACAGTGTAATGTGGCATCTCTTTTTGGAAGACCACTCCAGTACCTCTTGGTGTGAGAGGTAAAAAGGAACCAGAAACTGAACTCTTTACTCCATTAGGGAAACACTTCGGGGTCATTCAGTTCCCATTTGGGAAGCGAATAGGATCATATTTGAGGTATGATAACTGAAAGTTGACACCAATGACAGTGCAACACTCCATGCTGAATGCACCAGTCTATACTGCTCAATTCTGTGAAAGCTTGAACGAAACCAACTGAACTGATACATGACTTAACTCTTGTTGCAACCAGACGCAGGCACCAGCAAATCTCTATTGCTGTAGGTTTTCATTTATTCCCATCATAGCTCCATCGCGATTATTTGGCTTTTAGACATAATAAAATAGCAATACCAGCTAGTGTTAAAAAATGTAGTGACTTTAAATATTGCTAAGAGTAGCTGTTATTACTAGCTGAAAAGATGATAAATAGACAAATAGATTCAAAATGATTACCAAAAGATCCACGCAGCAGAATGCCAAATCTGGAAAACTTCTCTGAGAGGCTGGGAGAAAGTGTGTGGGGGAATGGAATAAAATGACTTAATAACTTCTAAAGGAAAATGGGATATTCACTTGAAAAGGATATAACTGCAGTGCTATGTTACACTGCAGGAGAATGGTGCTGATTGAATAACTCAGAGTCAGTATGACCACATGTCTCTTCTCTGACCTGTAATGCCACCAAGCACCCCTAACTGTGCTTGATGTGAAGGCTTTATAATTTCTCTTCCCTCCTCCCTCCCTTCTCCCTGCAATATCTGATGGACGTCCCATGTTAAATGACTTTTTTTTTAAATACCGCATAATCCTGGAAATCCCCATATGAAAACAAGAGGTAGAAATGATCACAATTGGGTAGCTTCTCTGATTCTGATGAAGTGTGTGACATGAAATGTTAACTTTGTTTCTCTTTCCCCAGATGCCTGACCTGCAGTGTTTTGAACCATTTTTTTAATTCCATTTTAGTATTCATATTATGATAAATCTATGGACTATCAACTTAACATTAGTACGTGAACACTTTAGTTATCTGTGGGCTGATAGAATTGCGAGATGAAAAGACAACGTTGATCTAATCCAAGTTCATCACATGGTCCTCCTAAGAACCTCTTTCAAACCTGCTGCTCTATTCATTCTTTAATTCAAAATTGACACAACTTCCAATTGTCCCTATTAGCTATGTCCCTGACATCAGTTTGCAGTTGTATAAGAATTTAGTAATGTTTATATACTTGCAAGTTGTAACACTGAGTTACTTTAGGGAATAGGTTGGTGGAGGACTTGTTCACTGGCTTTGTATACTGTGTGCGTATGTAATGTGACAGAAGGGTGGATGCTAATGAAAATGGAGGATGGTGAAAATCCTCACCAGATCAGGCAATATCCATGGAAAACAGAACTTACTTTCATCAGAACCTCCATGTTTGTTTGCTCTGGTACTAATGTGAGCCATGTTGAGTGGAGGCTGTGATGCCATCTATTGGGGGGGGGGGGGGGGGGAGGAGGAGGAAGGAAGAGGATTGAAATTGAAAAGGATGATGTCTCAGACCAGCCAAACATGACGTCAACAGTCTGGAAACTAGCTGCTTGCTCATCTGGTCACCATAGAAACATGATGAGGCATGTGACTGCAGCAGCTCTGGGCATGGAGATGACAATGAATGCCAGCAGCCTGTTGAAAAGCCGCTGGATTGGGGTGAGGGGGTGGAGATGGAAACGGGGTCTGATCTTGTTTCCTAGTGACAAAATCATGACTTTTTTTAACCATTTCCCTCTTGAGTCATATTGGATTATTATTGTCAGGTGTTCAGAGATGCATCAAGAGTCAAGAGAGAGTCAAGAGTGTTTTATTGTCATATGTCCCAAGATTGAGCAATTAAATTCTAACGCAGCAGCACAACAGATAGTTTAATAGTGCTTTATTTGTCCCATGTGCAACTGTACAGTGAATTTAATTTTGCATATATTGCACATGTGGGCGCCGCAATGTTTGGCGCCCTTATTCAAACTCTAAGGACCGATCGGCCCACCCGCTCCATGTGTTAGAGCAGTTAAACATGGTACTCAGTAGACACTTTCATAAACAACAAAAGGAAGGTCAATATATAAAAACAAACAAACAATGTAGTGCATGAGTGCAAAGGTAATGCAAAAGAGAAAGGAAACAGAGTGTGGAATATAGTGTAGGAAAGAACTGCAGATGCTGGTTTAAATCGAAGGTAGACACTAAATGCTGGAGTAACCCAGCAGGACAGGCAGTGGAATATAGTGTTACAGCTATAGGTAATGTAGAGATTTTTTAATGTTCATGGGCTGAAACACGGTAGATTTAGGAGATCAGAATATTTTTTTAATCTTGAAAAGCACAAGTAGTTTTTTTGTGGTAATCCTACATTCAGGTTTGTCTAATGTGCACTGAATTTTTTAAGGAGATGATACAAACTAGGACTTGGTTTGATGGGTCAGCTTTTAATCTGAAATATGATATTGCCTAGTGACGTGAAAGCACGAACAGGCAGAGACTGGGTTATCAAACCCGCCGACAAGGGAGGTGCCGTGGTAGTCTGGTGCGTCGATCTCTACAAAGTGGAGGCCGCGTGCCTACTCTCGGACACCTCCTCCTTCTTACCCCTGGACCACTGACGAACACCAGGCCACCATCTCGAGCACCATAACCGACTTCATCAGCTCCAGTTCCCTACCCCCCCCCCCCTCCCCCCCGAGCCTCCAACCTCATCGTTTCCCAGCCCCGCACGGCCCAATTTTACCTTCTCCCCAAAATCCACAAATCCGACTGCCCTGGCAGACCCATTGTCTCTGCCTGTTCGTGCCCCACCAAACACATTTCCACATACCTTGACTCCATCCTATCCCCCTTTGTTAAATCCCTCCCCACCTATGTTCAAGACACCTCGGACACTCTCCATCGGCTCTCCACATTCCATTCTCCAGGCCCCCATCCTCTCATCTTTACCATGGACATCCAGTCACTCTACACCTCCATCCCCCACCAGGACGGTCTCAAAGCCCTCCGGTTCTTCCTCGACCAGAGGAGCAACCCATACCCGTCCACTGACACCCTCCTCCGCCTAGCGGAGTTGGTCCTTGCCCTCAATAACTTCTCTTTTGACTCCTCCCATTTCCTCCAAACACAAGGCGTAGCTATGGGCACACGCATGGGCCCCAGCTACGCTTTGCCTCTTTGTCGGGTACGTCGAACAATCCTTGTTCTCGGCGTACCAGGGCCCCATCCCCGACCTCTACCTCCGTTACATCGACGACTGCTTTGGTGTCACCTCCTGCACCCACGCACAACTGACTGACTTCATCCATTTCGCCACCAACTTCCATCCGGCACTCAAATACACTTGGACCATTTCTGACATTTCCCTACCATTCCTTCCTCACCATCTCTATTGCAGGTGATACACTCCTGACCGACATCCACTACAAACCAACTGACTCCCACAGCTACCTGGACTACTCTTCCTCCCACCCTGCTTCCTGAAAGGACTCCATCCCCTATTCCCAATTCCTCCGTCTACGCCGCATCTGCTCCCAGGATGAGGTGTTCCACAGCCAGGTCATCACAAATGTCCTCATTCTTCAGAGAACAGGGATTCCCCTCCCCTACTATAGATGAGGCTCGCACCAGGGTCTCCTCCATACCCCGCAACACTGCCCTCTCTCCCCATTCCCCCACTCTCAACAAGGGCAGAGTCCCCCTGGTCCTCACCTTTCACCCCACCAGCCGTCAAATACAACACATAGTCCTCCACCTCCAACGTGACCCCTCCACTCGCCACATCTTCCCATCTCCCCCCGTCTGCCTTCCGCAAAGACCGCTCCCTCCGCAACTCCCTTGTCAATTCTTCCCTTCCCTCCCGCTCTACCCCTTCGCCGGGCACTTTCCCTTGCAACCGCAAGAAATGCCACACTTGTCCCTTCACCTCCCCCCTCCACTCCTTTCAGGGACCCAAGCAGTCCTTCCAGGTCCGACAGAGGTTCACCTGCACCTCCTTCAACCTCATCTACTGCATCCGCTGCTCCAGATGCCAGATGATCTATATCGGTGAGACCAAGCGGAGGTTGGCGATCGTTTCGCCGAACACCTCTGCTCGGTCCGCATTAACCAACCCGACCTCCCGGTGGCTCAGCACTTCAACTCCCCCTCCCATTCTGTATCCGACCTCTCGGTCCTGGGCCTCCTCCACGGCCAGAGTGAGCAACACCGCAAATTGGAGGAACAGCACCTCATATTCCGCTTGGGGAGTCTGCATCCTTTGGGCTTGAACATTGAATTTTCTCAATTCTGTTAACCCTTGCTGTCTCCTCCCCTTCCCACCTCTCCCTCAGCCCTCGGGCCCTGGCATTCCCTCTCTCTCTATCTCTCCCCCACCCTAGTCGCACTAGCTTCTCATTTTCACACTACAAACAGCTTACAATGGCTTGTTCCCTTCATCGATACTTTTTTGCATATCTTTCATTCATTGTTCTTTATCTCTCCACATCACCGTCTATATCTCTCGTTTCCCTGATCCCTGACCAGTCTGAAGAAAGGTCTCGACCCGAAACATCGCCTATCTCCTTCGCTCCTTAGATGCTGCTGCACCCGCTGAGTCTTTTGCGTACCCTCGATTCTCCAGCATCTGCAGTTCCTTCTTTAACACTGTATGCCATGTTACTTGTGGGCGGAGCACCAAGGCAAATTCCTTGTATGTGAATACTTGGCCAATATACTTACTTTGTTTGTAGCGGTGGGGGTGATGGAGATGGGAGGGGGAGAAGTTTTGACTTATGGATTAATATCTCCACTTTGACGGCAAAACTTCAAACAAAAACATTTGTCAGGAAATTTAATAGTAAAATATCACTTATCGTCCTGATTTCTAATTCTACCTTACAAAGTATGGCATGTCATATCCTCAGTATAATGGCACAGTAAGATTGCACAAGTTGTCAATAAATATTGTGGTGCACAAAAGTCTTGAACAGTGGGGCACAGTGGTTTCAAATTGTCCAAAATTGAACTTTTCCAGGTGCCTTGGACATGAAGTTTGGAAATTGAAAATTGGACCATATCCTTGGCAGAGTAAATAATTGAATTGAGTTTATTAGGCAGGCAGCCATGATCAATTTAATTTCTGAATTGGACATGTTAAAACTAATCATAATTGTAATTTATTAGCCAAGTATGTTTTGCAACATACGTGGAATTTGTTTTGCCATACAGTCATACCAAAAAAGAACAAGACACAACTACATACAAAATTAACATAAACATCCACCACAGCGGCTCCTCCACATTCCCCTCTGTGATGGAGGGCAATAAAGTCGTATCTTCTTTCCTCCATTCCTCCCACGGTCGGGGGAGTCGAACCATCTGCAGCCAGCGATCAAGCTCCTGCATCGGAACGATCGAAACTTTTGCTGCTTGGAGTTCCCAAAATCGGTCCTTAACGATGTTAAAGTCCGCAGGTTGGAGCACCAAAGACCGACCCCTAACAAAGGGATCACCTGCTCCAAGATGTTAGTGTCCGCAGTCTCCGCAATTGTGGAGCTCTAGAAGTCCCAAACAAGAGGCTGCCAACTCCACGATGTTAGGCCGCAGTGTGGACGGAGATATGACACGGAAAAAGGTGCATATCCGTCGAGGAACTCCGTGGACTTTGGTAGGGGAAGGATGAGGACCCACAATCCTGTTCATATCAATGGGACATTGGTGGAGAGGGTCAATAAATTCAAATTCCTGGGCGTGCATATTTCCGAAGATCTTTCCTGGACCCAGCACACTGATGCAGTTATAAAGAAAGCACATCAGCGACTCTACTTCCTGAGAAGATTACGGAGATTAGGCATGTCGAAGAGGATTCTAAACCTCTACAGGTGCATGGTAGAGTGCATTCTGACTGGTTGCATCGTGGCCTGGTTCGGCAACTTGAACATCCAGGAGCGAAAAAGACTACAAAGTTGTGACCACTGCCCAGTCCATCACCGGCTTTGACCTCCGCGCCGTCGAAGGGATCTCAAAAGGCACCCAAAATTATCAAGGACCCACACCATCATCATTGCCATCAGGAAGAAGGTAAGGAGCCTGAAAACTGTAACGTTCACGTTCAGGAACAGCTTCTTCCCTACAGCCATCAGGCTATTAAATGCAACAGTGAATAAGCTCAACTGCAAAAGACTATTATTATTTATTTGCACAATATTTGTTATTTATTGAACTTTGATTTCCTCTTCCCCCGTTATGTACTATGTTTACCTATTCACATATTCTGTTGTGCTGCAGAAAGTAAGAATTTCATTGTCCCATCCGGGACTTATGACAATAAAACACTCTTGATTCTTCTTGACACCGCACTGCAGATGACACAAATTTGAAAGACGTTCTTAGGAGGACCATGTGATAAATTTGGATTAGATCAATGTTGTCTTTTCATCTCTCAATTCCATCAGCCCACTCGGATAACTAAAGAGAATCGTCTTGGGTAATAACACGAATACAAGTCTTGAAAGAGATTTTAAAAATTCCCCCACCACTCCCCACAAATACAAAAACTAAAGATAAGCTAAAACATACATTTTACAACAAACTAAAAACACAAGAATGAAAAAGACGAGGACAGACTGTTGGTGAGGCAGCCATCTTGCGGTGCCCCCTGGAGCCACAACTACATGTTTCAGCTTCATTCATAAGATATAAATAAGCCTATTCTACTCGCATTAACACATTATGATATTCACAGTCCAAGAACACAGATATGAGCAATTTGGCCCAACTTGCCCATGTGGACCAAGATGCTCAATCTACACTAGATCCACCTTGGCACATATCCCTTTAAATCTTTCCTGGTATTGTGGTATTATCAGAGATCTTGATCCAATCAACTGCCACTTGGGGAGAGGGGGAATTGTGGGGGGGGCAGAAGGGGTGTGGGGCGGGGGGGGGGGGGGCGAGAGAGCTCAGGGAAAATTCTGGGAAGAGCCAGGGTTAGAGTGCGGTATCACGGGGGAGGGGGGGGCCAGAGGGGAAGCGGTAGGCGGTACAATGGGATTTACTGCGGGCGATGGCCGCTTCGCTGTTCGTTCTCCGCCGGGACCAGAGTTTCCGCTTTCCGTTTGGTGACATCAGCGCCATCTCCGACTCCAGGCTCGGCTGGGTTGGGCCGTTTACGGTCCCCCCTCCGAAAATGGTGTCCGGTTGGAGTTCTCCGCCGGCCATCCCAAGCCTCCCGCAGCTGCACTAACGGCGCAATGGAATAGGAAGTGGTGGAACGTCCCGCGGAGTGACAGTAGACCAATCCGTGCAGTGCTGAATGGCAGGAGAGGCAACCGATCACCCACGCGCGGTTTAAATTTTTTTTTAAACC
The DNA here is from genome assembly GCA_035221665.1 of Okamejei kenojei. Lineage (NCBI taxonomy): Eukaryota > Metazoa > Chordata > Chondrichthyes > Rajiformes > Rajidae > Okamejei > Okamejei kenojei. The sequence continues at coordinate 8,546,498 of CM069150.1, read as the reverse complement.
TCGATAACTCTTATCAGCTTCCACCAAACGGAACGCAACTTGTTGCAATCGCAGTACAGGAGAACGATAAATAAGCTGGCAAAAAATTGTAGCACTATCACGTACCGTTTTTGCGCAAATAGAATGACCGCCAAAGATAACAAGATCAGAGTTTTAGTTATGTACAGAAGATAAATGGCTTTATCCCACCATATATTTTTATTTCGAAGAATTTGTGCCCCACAGTTCAGGCCTTTTGTGCTCCCCAATATTGCTACACGACCGACAATTGTTTTTTAAATTATCATGGCCTTGCGTTTTAGAATTCTGTTTTCCAATACATCGCTGTATCTTTATCCTTTAAGATGGTCTTTAAAATCTAGCTCTTTAAACGGACATTAATGATCTGACCTTAATTCTTTATGTCTCAGATGAAGCATCTTCAAGTATTTTACTTTGCATTACGTACGTAGAAATTGTTTTTTTTTTAAAAAGATGCCACACCAGATAGTGTTTCTTTCACCGACCAATCTCAGTACATTTCCCTTTAGTCTTGATGCAGGGTCTTAAACCAAAATGTCAACGTGCAGCTTTTGCTTCCATAGATGATTACTGCATGCTCTCCTACTCTTTGATAAAAAGGGAGGTCGTATACCGAATACTTTACCCCTTTGTTTAATGCTTTAAATATAAGAGCAAGTAAATTTCACAATTTGAATACACTGTAGTCTAATTTGTATCCACTGTCTAAAATACTAGACCAGGCCATGTAACCCATCAAGTCTGCTCTGCCATTCTTTAACAACGTGATTTTTTAATCTTGGCCTCAATCGCCCAACTCTCATTGCTCCTTTCCCAACAATCCTTGGCTTTCTTATTGTTCAATGTCACTTAAACACAGTAGAGAGAATTCCAAAGATTTACAGCCCTCGAAGAAATGCTTCCTTGCCTTCCGTCCTCCTCTCAGTATACAGCTTTTGCCAGTTTTTTCCCCATATCACCGACTGTCTACTTCCAGCCTCGTTGACACCTTCACAACTTGCTTTCCCACCAAGGTCTTGAAGTTTGTTGAGCATACCAACCTATTTTCTCTAAAGATGCTGCCTGACCCACTGAGTTACTCCAGCATTCGTGTCTATCCTTGTGTTAAACCAGCACTACAGTTCATTTTTATTACTCTTAAGTGACACCTTGTTGAATGAAATAAATGCAGAATATCTACAGGCTCTGTTATGTTCTCAAATAACTTTTTTTAAATTGTCAAATGCTGTTTTCCTTCCACTGAATTTGAGTCAACATGGTTTTAACCTCTATACTCTAACCTCTCCCACCCCCCCCGAAACCTTACGTACTCTAACCTTTCCCCCCCCCCACCCTCCCCGAAACATACTTACTCTAACCTCTCTCCCCCTGACCTTACTTACTCTAATCTCTTCTCTTCCCCCCCCCCCCCCCCCCCCCCCCCAAAAGCTGCTGGCGGGACATCAACCACCTCAACCTTTCCACTCCCCTTACTTACTCTAATCTCTTCGGACCCACCCCACGAACGCATAGCCCTCTGCTCACTCTTCAGCAACCCCAACTTGATAATCAAACCCGCCAACAGGGGAGGTGCCTTGGTAGTCTGGCGGGCTGAGGCTAGGCGACAATTCTCAGACACCTCCTACTTATCCTTGGACCATGATCCCACAGACGAGCACCAGACCTTAATATCACACACCATTTCTGATTTCATTACTTACGGCTCACTGCCCTCTAAAGCCTTCGACCTTATCGTTCCCCAGCTCCGCAAAATCTACTCCCTAAAATCCACAAACAGAACTGTCCTGGTAGACCAAATGTTTAAGAAGGAACTGCAGATGCTGGAAAATCGAAGGTAAACAAAAATGCTGGAGAAACTCAGCGGGTGAGGCAGCATCTATGGAACGAAGGAAATAGGCGACGTTTCGGGTCGAGACCCTTCTTCAGATTGATGTGGAGGAGGGGGGTGGAGGCGGAAAGAATAAAGGAAGAGGTGGAGACAGTGGGCTGTGGGAGAGCTGGGAAGGGGAGGGGAAATGGAGGAGGAGTGGGGGCCATGGAGGAGGCCCAGGACAGAAAGGTCGGATTCGGAATGGGAGGGGGAGTTGAAATGCTGAGCCACCGGGAGATCAGGTTGGTTATTGCGAACCGAGCGGAGGTGTTGGGCGAAGCGATTGCCAAGCCAATGTCAATGTTTGTTTCTTAAAAAGCAGATAGCAACAAGTGTTAAAAGTAGACCATGGCAGTCTTTAATTGATTCGTCAGATGGGAGTGGCAAAGATCTACAATGAGCACAAACGTTGCTCAGTGCTTCTCAGGCCCCCACTCACAGAACAAAGGTGAGTTAGCACAATTATACATTTTTCATATCAGTAAAACATTCCTACCAAGTCTGAATATGGCATGACTGAAAGATTCTGTAGCCTTTCACAATATAAGAAAGCTAGGTCCAAATCAAGCTCATCCAATAACAAGTTATTACTTATCTTTGGAATGTCAGCTTTTTTTTTTTTTCCAATCTCTGCTTCTTTATGGCCTTGAAAAGAAGCACATGTTATTTCTGCAGCATTCCATCTTAATGTCTTTATTGAAAAGACAACTGTCCTCCATATTGTGTTCCATATAATTTGCAATGTCATTCAGACTTGGCACCAAGCCATTCTTTTTTTACTAGGCCATGCTTTTGTAGAAGAATGACTCCATTTTAGATTTGACTATTAGCTCTTTCACCAACTCTTGGTCTCATTGATGTGGAGCAGCTGATACCTAGAGCAGCAGATGCAATAGATGAGGTTGGAGGAGGTGCAGGTGAACCTCTTCCCCACCTGGAAAGAATGCTTGGGTACGTGGATGGCGTCAAGGGGGGAGGTAAAGCGACAAGTGTAGCATTTCCTTTGGTTGCAAGGGAAAGTGGCAGGAGAGGGAGTGGTTTGGGTGGGAAGGGACAAACTGACCAGGGTAGACCCATTGTTCCTGCTTGCTCATGTCCCACCAAATTAATTTCTCAACTTCATCCTACCTCTTTCCCCCCCCCCCCCCCCCCCCCCCCCCCCCCCCCCCCCCGGTCCAATCCCTCCCTAATCATATCCAAGACACCTCACATGCTCTTCTTCTCTTCAATGACTTTTCCAGGCCCCCACTACTTCATCTTTACTATGGATGTCCAGTCACATTACGCCTCCATCCCCCACCTGAAGGTCTCAAAGCCTTCAATTTCTTCCTCCACCGCAGAACCAGCCAATTTCTGACTACTAACCTACTACTAACCTGGTCCTGACCCTCAACAACTTCTACTTCGACTCCACCCACTTCCTCCAAATCCAAGGCGTGGCTATGGGCCCCAGCTTTGCCTGCCTCTTTGTAGGGCATGTCAAACGATCACTGTTCCAGGCGCACACTGGCCCTATCCCCGAACTCTATCTCCGCTACATTGACGACTGCACCGGAGCTGCCTCCTGCACCCATGCGGAACTCACGGACTTCATCAACTTCACCACTAATTTCCATCCTGCACTCAAATTTACTTGGACCAACTCCGACATTTCCCTACCGTTTCTAGATCTCACCATCTCCATCACAGGAGACAGACTATTGACCAACATCTATTACAAACCTACATACTCCCATAGCTATCTATACTTCACTTCTTCCCACGCTGCTATCCCCCTACTCCCAATTCCTCCGTCTACGCTGCATCTGCGCCCAGGATGAGGTTTTCCACACCAGGTCATCGGAGATGCCCTCATTCTTTAGGAAACGGGGGTTCCCATCCTCCATTATAGATGAGGCTCTTACTAGGGTTCCTCAATGTCCCGCAGATCCGCTCTTGCTCCCCCTTCTCCCTCCCCCCCCCCCCCCCCCCATCCGTAACAAGGACAGAGTCTCCCTTGTCCTCGACTTTCACCCAATCAGCCGTCGCATACAGCATATAATCCTCCAACATTTTCGCCACCTCCAATGGGATCCCACTGCTGGCCACATCTTCCCATCCCCACCCCTTTCTGCTTTCCACAGAGACCGTTCCTTCCGCAGCTCACTGGTCAACTCGTCCCTTCCTACCCCTTCCCGAGGTACTTTCCCCTGCAACCGCAGAAGATGCAACACCTGTCACGTTACCTCCCCCCCTTGACTCCATCCAAGGACCACGACAGTCTTTTCAGGCAAGGCAGAGGTTCACTTGCTCCTCCTCTAACCTTATCCGCTGTTCCATGTGTCAACTCCTGTACATCGGCTAGACCAAGCGCAGGCTTGGCGATTGTTTCGCTGAACACCTCCGCTAAGTCTGCCTTAACCTACCTGATCTCCCAGTTGCTCAGCACATTAACGCTGCCTCCCATACCCAATCTGACCTTTCTGTCCTGGACCTCCTCCATTGTCAGAGTGAGGCTCAGCGCAAATTGGAGGAACAGCACCTCATATTTTGCTTGGGTAGATTACACCCCAGCGGTATGAACATTTATTTCTCTAATCTCAAATAGCCTTTGCTTTCCCTCTCTCTCCATCCCCTCCCCCTTCCCAGTTCTCCCACCAGTCTTACTGTCTCCGACTACATTCTATCTCTGTCCCGCCCACTCCCCTGGCATCAGCCTGAAGAAGGGTCTCGACTCGAAATGTCACCCATTCCTTCTCTCCAGAGATGCTGCCTGTCGCGCTGCGTTACTCCAGCATTATGTGTCTACCTATGGTTTTATTCTGATTTTCTAAATGTTTTGCTAATGCTACCATAACAATAAATTCCAGAATTTTCTCAATGACAGATGTAAGGCATAATTTCCCTGGCTTTCTTATAGTGGGGTTACATTTGTTGTTTCCCACTATTTCAGAATAAAGAATTTTGGATTAGTTATAACGAATGTCACCAATTACCCATGTCACCTATGCAATCCAGGTAATTTCAACCTATAGTTATAATTACTTTGCTTGGAGCTTTTCTCTGGTGGTAGTGATGGAGTTCCTCCGGACTTGGAGGCTTTTATCATCAAGACAGAATCAAAATATTTGAAAGTCTCTGCCATTTCCTGATTTTCCCATTATTAATCCCCCTTTCAGCCTCCAAGGAATGAATGTTTATTTTAGTCACTCAGTTTGAATGCTTGTGGGAACTGTCACTGCCTGTTTTTGTGTCTTAACAGTTGACTCGCATAATCTATATTTTTCTCTTATCTTTAATATCTTTTAGTCACTCTTAGTTTTTAAATGTTTTCCTGTCTTTCATTGTACATGTTCTCTTTCAAATTACTATACATTTGACCTGTTGGGTCTTTGTTCAAATGGAATGTATGGTTATGGAATATTTCCTTAAATGTCTGCAAGCCACCTTTTTAATCTACTTTATCAATTTCTTTGCCATCTCTGCAATTGCTTTTATTTCTGAAGCCAAATGGGAGATTCTGCCATTTTGTTATTCTTCCCCAGGGCATCCTTCACTCCGAGATCATCAGTTTTGCTTGTTTCATTATATATGGTTAAGTCTACAATTTCTTGGTCCTTGCTTAGTTTCACAACTTGTTGTATTCAGCAGTTTCTGAGAACAATATGAATTCATCCATGAGATTACTTTCTAATCATTGCATTGCTTTTCTTACAATTATGTCTTGATTTATAACTTGTCCTACTGCTGGAGTGGCATAACAGTGGCTGGAGTGACTTCTTCCCCCTGCTACTTCTCATCTTCACCTGACCTTGACTACTTGATGGTCCAAGATAATGTCTTATTAATTCACTAATTTCTACCCTTCTGTTTACTAGAACTACCTCACTTCTTTTACTTTTTTGTTTCTGCCTGTTGGTCAATCCCAGAATAATCTACAATTTATGAGTTTCTCAATTACGATTTATGTACGTTACTGTTCTTATTTTTTTCAATAGTTAAGCCTTGTGATTAATTGTGCAATAGATAAAAGGGATTATCCTGAAGGAATGAGTTATGTTGTACTGGACTTGGACAGAACACAGCATCTTGTTTTGCTGCTAATTAAGAAAAATACAGGTCAACATGACCATCCTCTCTTGTTTCTGTGTGGAAACTGTTGGATGATGCACAGAGAAGCTTGGGCCTCTTACAATATTGTGCTTCTCCACATCTTTGGCACGGTGGCGCAGCGGTAGAATTGCTGCCTTTGAGTGCCAGGGACCCAGTTCGATTCTGAATATGGGTGCTGTCTTTGTGGAGTTTGTATGTTCACCCCATGGCCTGCGTGGGTTTTCCCCAGGAGCTCTGGTTTCTTCCCACTCTCCAAAGATGTATAGGTTTGTAGGTTGATTGACTTGTTAAAATTGTCCCTAGTGTTTAAGAAGGATAGGTCTAGTGTACGGGGGTCGCTGGTCAGCGTGGACCCGGTGGCCCAAAGGCCTTTGTCTGCACTGTATATCTAAAATTAACTAAACTTTGTTTTGAAAGATCACATTGGTTTCTGTGATTGGTAAATAGAAGCATATGTGTGGTTGCCAAGAGCAGCTATTGTGGGCTTTGGAAGGGAAATAACAGGTGGAGTAAATTGTTTTCCTGTGCAGGCCTTGCTCGCGGCCTGGTCTGATGCCCAAATTTTGCCAAGTGTGCAGCAATCTGGACACGGTGTGGACTGACCTTGTCGGGTTGCTCCCGCTTACCAGTCTAATGTACCAACCCAACCAGAGTGGTATGTTAAGCAGAGAAAGTTACAAAGGCCATCAATACATCCATCACCAAATCTATGTAATGTAGCTTTTAATTTGACTTGCACTGATGTATAAAGCTATCTTTTTGTCTGGCCTTGGATTAAATTTATTCCTTTTAATCACTCTCCTCTCAGTGGCTGCTAGAATGCCAAGAATTTGTTCTTTCACAGTGGAAGTAATGAGTTTGTGAGGTTGCCAAGGTAATGGCAGTCTAACTCAATGAGAAAAGTACTCCCACTGTGCTTGCTTATCCCCTTCATTGTTTGTTTGTATTTTTAGTGTAAAATGCGACCACACACACACTGATTTTATTTTTCTCTCTCTCTCTGACCACAATGTGCTTTGTTACAAATGGAATTGAGGTGTTCTTAAGCTCTATGTGTCAGTAAATAAGAACTGTCCATTTCAAAAACTTGACAGGTGACTATTGAAATGTAAGGTTCTTATGGGATGAATTGGACAGGATAAATACTTGGATGATGTTTTTTTTCTCATGGGAGAGTCCAAGACCAGAAGGGGTTGCTTCAGAGTAAAGGGGCGACCATTTACGCCTCTGAGATTAGGAAGGGGTTCTTTCAATGGATTGCATGTCTTTGGTATTCCTTGCCCCAGAATCAATGGAGACTAAATCCTTGAATTTATTCATCAGTGAGATGGATGGATTTTGTGCAACAGAGTGGTACAGCAGTTTTGAGTTGCTCCAGCTCCAATAACCAGATATCAGACCTATCCTCATATGTGGAGTTGGAAGGTCCATAGAGCCAAGTGGGTTTCCTTGGTTGCTGTAGTTTCTATATCCCAAAGACTTGCCAGGTGATGGGGTATTGGCTAATGTAAATCATCACTGGTGGATAGACACAAAGTGCTGGAGTTACTCAGCGGGTCAGCCAGCATTTCTGAAGAAAAGGATGGGTGATGTTTTTGTCTTGAACCCTTCTTCAGACTGAAAGTGGAGGGGAGGGAACTGGAGGTAAGAAAAGGGCCGGCAACAGATGACCAAGGAAGGGTGGAGCCCACGATGGCCCGTTGTTGGCTTTGGAAGAGCGTGTAATGAAGGGAAGCAAGGATGCGAACAGTGGAACTTGTAGGCCAACCAGAGTGGGGGAGAGGAGGATGTCTGAGGGAAAGCAAGCAGCGGAAATTAGCAAAATCAATGTTTATGCCACTGGGTTGTAAGAGCCCAAGTGAAATATGATGTTCCACAGCTGACATAGACTTGATGTCCCAAATGGGTTCCCGTCTCATAAGAAGGTACAAGAATATATTCATCAGATAGAAAATGTTCTGGGGAAAAGTGAACAAGGAAAATTGTATCAGTCATCATATTGTTGTGGATGTAACCCAATCCATCTCACAGACCAGATTCCCCACCATTGACTCCATCAACACATCATGCTGGCTCGGGAAAGCACCCAACATAATCAAAGACCTTTCATATCCTGACCATTATAGTGTATTCAGTCATTGAAAGCAAGCATGCAGGTGCAGCAGGCAGTGAAGAAAGCGAATGGTATGTTAGCATTCATAGCAAAAGGATTTGAGTATGTACAGGGTCTTGGTGAGACCACACCTTGAGTATTGCGTACAGTTTTGGTCTCCAAATCTGAGGAAAGACATTCTTGCCATAGAGGGAGTACAGAGAAGGTTCACCAGACTGATTCCTGGGATGTCAGGACTTTCATATGAAGAAAGATCGGATAGACTCGGCTTGTACTCGCTAGAATTTAGAAAATTGAGGGGGGATCTTATAGAAACTTACAAAATTCTTAAGGGGTTGGACAGGCTAGATACAGGAAGATTGTTCCCGATGTTGGGGAAGTCCAGGACAAGGGGTCACAGTTTAAGGATAAGGGGGAAATCTTGTAGGACTGAGATGAGAAAAACATTTTTCACACAGAGAGTGGTGAATCTCTGGAATTCTCTGCCACAGAAGGTAGTTGAGGCCAGTTCATTGGCTATATTTAAGAGGGAGTTAGATGTGGCCCTTGTGGCTAAAGGGTTCAGGGGGTTTGGAGAGAAGGCAAGTACGGGATACTGAGTTGGATGATCAGCCATGATCATATTGAATGGCGGTGCAGGCTCGAAGGGCCGAATGGCCTACTCCTGCACCTATTTTCTATGTATTCGTACCCCTTCACCTTTTCCACATTTTGTTACGTTCTCCCCTGCCCTATCCGGCAGAAGATGCAAAATGAAAGCACACACCTCCAGACTCGGGAACAGCTTCTTCCCCTCTGTTTTCAGGCTATTGAATTATCCTTCCTTCAAGTTGGGGTACAGTCTGATTTCTCCTCTACCTCATTATGGACATTAGACCTTGTCTCTGAGACTATTGAAATATAATATGAGAACTATATTCTGCACTCCATTAGGATTAGGGTTTCCTCCCGCACTCCAAAGGCGCACAGGTTTGTATAAATTGTCCCTAGCGTGTGTGGGATAGTGTGCGGGGATCGCTGGTCGCAGGCTGGGTCCACAAATGGGGGGGCGTCGGGGACATTGGCGGGAGGGTGTGGTGAATGGGAGAAAGGAGGGGGGGAGGGGGTAGTGGATAAGGGGGAGATGAGTGAAGAGGAGGGAGGGGGGAGTGGAGAAGGAGGAATGAGGGGGGTAGAGGGGGAGTTCAGTCTACACTCACTGAATCCATCCCTGTGAAAAGTTATAGAGACGGTGATCGGATCTGGAAGCGGACCAATACATCTGTAAATAAAACAGAACGACTCAGACATCTTTTCATTTGCACAATTGATTTTATTGTATTAATTTTAATATATTAATGTTTAAAATCCATGCATTGAAGGAAGAATATTTTACAACCTCAACCCTACCACGTGTCACCCGCGTGACAGCATACGTCAGCGTGTATGTCTTGCAACTTGACGGTTTTACGTGCGTCAGTCACTGACACTGCGCAGTTGCCCAAATGTCGCCCAAGTGGGACAGGCCCTTAAGTCATCAGTCACATGCTTAGGAATAGCATTTGGCTGTATCTTAGATGTACTGAGTGGAGTTTAGTCATTGGCCTGCACAAGATCAGCCCGGACATAACCCACTTGCTCATGCAATCTTTCAATGGTGAAATCTGTTGCAATTTAAGATGCATTAGCAGTTTTGTATCAATGTAGCGGATGGAGAATGATCCATAGCATTCTGGTGATGAAATTATAGCCCTGGTTCAGAGCTTGTAAGACATACTGAATTTGTTGTTATCTATGCATTATTGTTATTTTGATGAAATACAGTAAATAAAACGAGTTTATTTATGAATGTATCCCTTGGCAGCACCATTCAACTCTTTTTGGTACTTCATATTTGGGGCTGATGGCGGGTTTTGTTGTAACCACCTAAATTTGCTCACTTGTGAGATTAGTTCTTAATCTTCTCTTCCCAGGCATTACGCTTTCCTTCCCCTACACTGTCCATTCAGGGATTCTCCCCATGTAATGGTGGATTCTGAGGATGAGATAGTTGGTATTAAAGATAGCATGTGTGGTTGGATGTTAAGCCTGGCTGTGCCAGGGATATACCCAGCATATCAGGCTCTTGGGTTATGACATGCCTCACAAAATGGCAAATCCCATTGTTGGGGCCGTTGCCCTGAATTGATTCCACAACTGTGAGGAATATTCGGTAGGTTTTCTTCTGGTTGAGTCTGGGAGGAGTGGGTGCATACACTGTTAAAGTGGAACCTAGCTTGATACTTCTCTGGCAGTGTTCCATGAGAAGTATGTGTTCTGGCACCGCTTCCTTTTGTATAGCTGTTGGATTTCACTGTTCTTAAACTTGATGTCAAGATTATATTCCGTTTGCAGACATCAGTTCGTTCACGACATGGGTTCAATGTAATGAGCTTCAATGTAGTGGCGTCATTCCCTACTGTTGTACTAGGAGGTTGTTATTGTTATCTATCTTTGTACAGTATTATAGAATTTGATATCTCGCTTCGGGTCAGGCGGTGGGGGGGGGGGGGTTCCCCGCCACGTGTGCCATGTAATCCCGTGCTACCCGCTCCATGGTCGGATAGTCCGCGACTAAATCGTCTCCCCTACCTGCTTTGCCAGGTGAGGAGGGGGATGTGGACCCCCAGCAGGGTCAAAAGCAAGACATGTTAAAGGGCGGATGAGTTTCTAGCGAGCCAACTGCCATCCACACTTCAGTAGAAGTTACGATCACTGTTGTGAATAGCATTGTAAGAAATGATGATAAAGCACACATACCAAAATCCTATACTTCCAGCAGCGGAAATCCGCAGGAACTGGAGGACAGAGATGTGTGGTGCGTCCGTCACCGTTCCCATTGGAAACCAGCACCACTGCGTCGCTAATGTTCTCGATGCTGTGCTTGTGTGTGCTCCTGTATGGTAAATTGCACCCCAGCAAAGACCTCGATTATGGTTTATGTAATGTTTAATATTTTTAGATCAACTTTGCTGTATTAATTTTCTGCTCACTTACTGAAATTGCAGGCAAGGGCAGGAAAAAAATCTATGAACCACATTGCAAACATCTTAATTAAGCAACAAATGTTTTCCCTTTTGATGGCAGGCTCGGGATTACTGGATCCTTTAGTGCATCTCCCATGTCTAGTTTTCCTGTGGAATTACTTGCAGACTATTATTAGCTTTACAAAAGTAATGTCCTTAATGTAAATTGAGAGAGAGGCATTGACTCTGCCAGTGGCATGCATTTCTGGCACTGTCCCAGTCTGAGCTGCATGTGGTCAGTTAATGTGTAGAACGGAACTGCAGATGCTGGTTTAAACCGAAGATGGACACAAAATGCTGGAGTAACTCAGCAGGACAGGCAGCATCTCTGGATAGAAGGTAGTCTATATAGCTTTCTGTCCTGACAATGGGGGAGGCCCAGGACACAAAGCTATCTAGTCAGAATAAGGGTCTCAACCCGAAACGTCACCAATTCCTTCTCTCCAGAGATGCTGCCTGTCCTGCTGAGTTACTCCAGCATTTTGTGTCCAACTGTGGTCAGTTAATGTTTAAGAAGGAACTGCAGGTGCTGGAAAATCGAAGGTCGACAATAATGCTGGAGAAACTCAGCGGGTGAGGCAGCATCTATGGAGCGAAGGAAATGGGCAACGTTTCGGGTCTGAAGAAGGGTTTCGACCCAAAACGTTGCCTATTTCCTTCGCTCCATAGATGCTGCCTCGCCCACTGAGTTGCTCCAGCAGTTTTGTCTACCTGTGGTCAGTTAATGTTTGCTCATTGCTGTCTGATGCAAAGTTGAATTGTTATCTTACAATCTGTGGGTTTGAGAGAGGCAGCTGCATGTCACTGCCGTCAAGGTCTGGTGGTTTTGCTATTCTGACAGCAGCGTAAGATTAATGCTGCTAATATTCTGAAAGGGGGAGAATGGCAATGCACTGAAAACAAATGTCAAAAATAGATTAAAGAGCATCTGCAGTACTAAGCTGCTGAACTCTGATTCTGCTGATAATGGAAGTATTTTTTTGAACTGTGTCCTCTAGGCCAGTCTTAGCACAGTCTTAGCCAATTCCTTAGCCACTGCTGGCGAGGAATTTTGTACATTCACAACTGGAAATATTGGAAAGGAAAAGTTGAGTGATGTGATTTGACTCTCTGGTTAGTGTCGATGAGCAGATTACTGGTGTGCATGGGCTACTTAATAACACTGAAAAGGACAACTGATTGTGTTCAGGGTGGTAATTGGCTGGATTGGATTTGCCCTGCTTTCTGAATAGGATAGAACAAGGCCATTTTTCACATTATCAGGTAGATACAAGTAATAGTTCTGTACTGGAATGGCTTGGGAAGTTCTGGTGCATGTTGTTCTTTTGCTATAACAAAACACTTGGGCATTTCTCTATTGCATGGAATGAATTATCTGAAAGTCTGACTTCTGTGATGCTGAGACCTTGGCAGGAGACTATTGCAATTCAGAGGTGAGGGTAGCTCCCAAAAATTCAGCCTTGTCATAGAATCATACAGCACTGACCCGGTCCTTTGCATTACCATGTCTATGACCATCAAGTGCCCATCTATACTAATCCCTTTTACCAGCAATGTGTTAGCAATTCAAGTGCTAGCCTAGATACTTAAATGTTGAGAGATTACTGTCATGGTAACTGACGTTATATTTAAATGTATCACGTGTTACTATGAGTCAGAAAGGTCAGGGGATACATGTTGCAGGGATGTAAAGGAATGGTGGATGAATAAAACAAACCCTTTATGTTCAGTTTCCTTGAAGCGTGTTTATTACGTGCAGATCCAGGCGAGGGTCTGACAATTGCATGCACCATTACCCCCTCAATGCATTCCAGATTACAATCTGTTAAAGAATCTTCCAATCACCCCTAAATCACTTGCCCCTAATCCTTAACCACTTGCCCCTAACCTGTTGCCCTCTAGTGTTAGATTCATCTACCAGGGATATGTTTGGAAACGTTTCCCCATATCTCTGAGCCTCAAATGATGCTGGGATTACTTTCTGGTAGCAGGCTGGAGTCGAGGAAAGTTGTATCAAAGGCACAATCTGATGAGTTCTTAGAAGTACTTTTGGTAGACGTTGACTGCTTCTTTGTACTTTATGTCCAAACTTGCCTCTCAATGAGTTGGTCAGCACACATAGCTATTGCATTTCATTTGCTTTCTTCACCCACCGTATGCTTTTTATGTCATGAGTTTCTAATGTGGCCAGCATTCAGATGCTGATGTGATAGGTCTTTGAGCCATGGTGCTTTTGATTAAAGGAAGCCTTTGTGTTTGTGATTTATTAGCCCTGGATCTCCTGATCATTCTCTGCAAATCAGCCCAGGTGTGTTTTTTTTTAAGGAAAGACCAGTTCTGGGATTGGGCTGATTATGATGAAGTGCAAGGTTGACTAGGATCTGTGGAAACTGCTGATGATTCACTGGTACTTTATTGGCACTTGTATCCTAGGTACAGTGGACATCCTTCAGTAAAGAATCTTGCGATACATAAGCACAATCATGCAAAGATTGTACAAGAATGTAACAATTGTAAATTATACTGAGGCAGCACATAAGTGTTGCCATGCTTCCTGTACCACCCTGTATTCTACAAGTTCAAAGTTCTTTAAAATGTGTTGTCTTAGTTTGGCCTTTAAAGACCCGTTGAACTGACAGCAACACTAGATTGAATTTACAGGGGCCGGTCTGGCCTGGCAATGATGTCGGTGCTCTTCTCTGGGCTGCTGCAGGCCGTGTTGGATCCATGCGCTTGTCTAATTTCAATGGGACTTGGTTCAGGCAACTCCGGGGCCTTCTGCGGCCCACTCCACAAGGAATTCAAGTGAGCTCCTGACTGAGTACAACTGTCAATTGTTTGTGAAGGGCCTGTCCCGCTTGCGTGTCCTTGGCACACAAATTACGCGACCTCGTGGTCGCGTTGATGCACACGGGCATCGTATGGCCGCGCAGGGCCGGTCCCACTGAGAAGCAGGGAGGGGTATGTAGTTGTGCGCGACATCGCGCGGGGCTCCGAAATTATTGTAGCCAACAAAATCTTTGTGTGCCAACAGTCTGTCGCGGAACTGACGGCCAAAGTGGGACAGGCCCAAGACCCTGGCGCGACGCAACATCTCACCTGCAACAGCAGCAGAAGCAGGCAAACGATCGGCGAGCTTGGCCTGGGGCTCACGGCCGTTGCAGTCCGGATCCGCCCCCACTTCTACTCCCAGAGCGGGGCCAAGAAAATTAAAGATAGACACAAAATGCTGGAGTAACTCGGCAGGACCGGCAGCATCTCTGGAGAGAAGCAATAGGTGACGTTCCGGGTCAAGACCCTTGTTTTCAGACTGAAGAAGTCTCGACACGAAACGTCACCCATTGCTTCTCTCTAGAGATGCTGCCGGTCCCGCTGAGTTACTCCAGCTTTGTGTCCATCTTCAAATGACGTCACAAGCTCCAGACGGTTGTGCGGTCGAATGAAGTTGCGCACGACCTTCGCAGGACCGTCGCGACTCAACGTGACCACGAGGTCGCTTAATTTGCGTGCCAAGGACACGTAAGTGGGACAGGCCCTTTAGTTTTCCTGTTACTGTTTCTGTTGCATCATCCTTTTGGGCTTGCTGAGGACCACCTAGATGAGATGTTGGTCAGTCCAACAGTTGTTTGCTTTTGCCGTGGCATGGGTGACACAAACATCCTTGTAACCCCTTCCTCAATGATGATGTAATCTATCGGGTGAAACATCTAGGGGTGTGCTGTTGTGAGGTTTTATGCTTGTAACCAGCGCCTTGCAGTAGAATGATAGTCCATGCTGCATCTTTTTACGACTTGGAACTCCAGTTCACCAGTACAAACTTTTGACTGCATGAGAAAGTGTTTGGAGATAAGATCTCGAAGCTTGCAACAACCTCATGGTCTACAAAGCAACAGTGATCCCTGTCTTCCCCCTGTATGCCTTAGAAATGTGGGCAACTTGTAGCAGGCCCTCAAAGCAGTGACAATACCAAACCCAATGCAAGCATCCCATCCTAAGCCAGTGTCACTGGCCATCAGACATTTGAGCTAAGACACTGAATCACTTCCTCTGTTTCCAAACTCTGCCATTTTCAAGTAAATTCTTAAAGTAGTGTGATTGGGTAGGGAAGGGCAAGTGCAATGCCAGCATTAAAATATTGGAATCCCTAGTCCAAGACTGGGACTAGTCCACCCTAATATTGTTAAAACCTCCAGACAAAAATGCAGTGTTGTGTGCAACTTTGGTCTCCTTACCTGGGAAAGAATGCACTTGACTTGGAGAAAATGCAGCAAAGATTTGTTGGAGTGGTTCTCAGGATAGTGAGAGCACCAAGTGGGAAGTGACTCGAGTAAACTCTGATGGTGTTGCCTCAGTTAGAAGGAGAGATCATGTATCAAACCTTAAGAGGATCTTATGCCAGGTGCATGGGGTTTCCCATGACTATGGAGTCATGTGGAGTGTTTCATTGTCATATGTCCTGAAACGGAACAATGAAATTCTTACTTGCAGCAGCACAACAGAATATGTAAACGTTGTACTCTCTAAACATCATAATAAGCAAATATGGTCAGTATACATATGCACACACAAACACGTGTGTATGTATGTAAAATACATGGACATTTCAGGAACCTGGTTTTATTTTGGGAACTTCCAGCCACAAATAGACAGCCTGTGTAATAACCTTTGAAATCCCACTGTCTTTAAATCATTGCATCCACTTTAGTATCTTATAGGATTCATTAAGCTATAACTTTATTAGTTTAAATAGATATTCATCAGTAGCTGTAGCTCCAGGACTTTGAGCAATACGGAATAATGCCATTAAAACAAAACGGGTGTCCATGTTCTTGCTTGTTCTATGATGAACTAATATTGGACGTGCACTTCCAAGAGCCTTGCCTTATAGCCGTTCTTCAAATGTATGTTTCACCATGGGAATGTCACTGCTGAGGTCATGTTCATATGTGATAAGAACAGAATTAGACCATTCTGCCCATCAAGTCTACGCTGCCATTTGATCATGGCTGATCTATTTTTCCCTCGTAGCCCTATCCTCCTGCTCTCTCCCCATCACCCCTGACACCCATACTAATCAAGAATCTACCTGTCTCTGGCTTTAAAAAAAATGAATCGACGACCTCCACAGCCTTCTGTGGCAATGAATTCCACAGATTCCCCACCCTCTGACGAAATAAATTCCTCCTCATCTCATTTCTAAAGGAACGTCCTTTAATTCTGAAGCTATGGCCTCTGGTCCTAGACCATCCCACTAGTGGAAACATCCTCTCCCTATCCACTCTAATCCAGGCTTCTTCACATTGTGTCAACACGCTTTCCATCCATTTCCTAAAGAACCCTCTGTTTTTTTTACTTCAGAAAATCTGATTACATCAGGTGAGAAACGCATCAACTTGGCTATGAAGCCTGTGGTCAAACATCCAGCTGACATTTGTCTTTGGCAGGATCTTTGCCTTCATTCTTAACCCTTGTGGGTGCATGTGAAACAGTTGCATGCAATTACACAGAGCGCAGATTCCAGGAATCTTCCTTTCTGTGCTGTGGGCTGCTTTGAGTTGTGCCTTTCAAAGATTTAAACCAGTACACTCTCTAAAACCCCAAAACTGGCCGGCTTCCAAATGGCTTTTTGTGCAAATTTTATGAAAAGATTGGAGCTCTGCAGGCTAGCCTGCCTGGGATCTTGGGGCACTAGGTTTATTTATCATAAGGGTTTTATTTTCCAAGCCGAAAGATGGGTTGTGGAAAGGGGGTCATAGGGAAGGTGGAACAAATGTTTTCCACTCTCCTTCAGCTGAGCAATTGTTTGTTCAAGTGTTATTCAGGAAGTACTTCACTTCCTGTCTTCTGTCCCTGCTTCCCAAGGCACACTGCTCCCGCAGTATTAATTATTCATTTCCTGTCAAACAGCAGTTGACTTTCCTGACTTGAATTTACACTGTCTCGGTTTACTTCTCTTTTTGAACCCTTGACTGCAGATGCTGGACTTGAGAATAGTGTGAATGTGACATGAGATTTCTTTCAAAGGTTGATTTGATACAAAAACAATTGTTGGTGCAATGGCACAGGTGGAAAGTAACAGCAGACAGTGTTTCCTTGCTATATTTTCATGTGAAAATACTTCCCAGCCAATACGCAATGGTATCTGTTTTGCAGGATCATGTATTTTGGTCCAGAAACCAAAGCATGCAGTCCAGTCTGACAGCTCATTGCGGTACCAAGGGAACTCTACATTGCCACTCTTCGCTCCTTCGTGAAGATATCAGAGTCCTTGAGGAAGGAAGAGACAAAATTGATATTTAAAAAAAAAAATAAAATCACTGCCTTCACCGTGGAAGACACCAGCAATGTGCATGAAATTCAATTTGGAGGGGTGGAGGCAGAGGTTAATGGAACTGATTACTGTGCTTGGGAAGCTGAAAGGTCTGAAGATGGATAAGTCACCTGGACCAGATGAAACACACCCCCGGGTTCCGAAATAGGTAGCTTTAAAGATTGTGGTGGTAGTAGTAATGATCTTTCAAGAAACATTAGAGTCAGTGGACTCAATGGGCCAAATGGCCTAATTTAGGTCCTTCTGAGCTTGTAAGCTCTGCATTACAAAGTAATACCTGTTTGCATCCAATGTGTATGGTTCTACAGGTAATACTGTTGGAGGAAGTTTTTCATCTATTGTTAGAGTTTTATTAACTGGCAAGATCTTTAAAAAGATAGAAACTTGTAATTATTTATATTTATATTAACCATACAATTTGAGTTGCAGTTCTGTTAATTCAGAAGGTCAAATCTCTGAAATGTTAACTCTCCCTGACCTGAGACCTCCAGCATTTTTTTGTTCTTTATTTCAGATTTTGAGGAATTCACTTTTGGCATCTGCAGTAAGCTTGAACAATGGATGCTAATGGAGATGCTACCAGTTTACAACAATAGCCACTTTCATTTTTGGCTGTACCTGTAGCTCCCTAAAATTGAGGAAGATCTACACAATTCCTATGTTCTGTTATAATTCAGATTTGTGTTTTCGTATGTGGAATTTGAAAATACACATGTTTTAGTGTTCAACATTGGTAGGATATTCCAATGTTTTAAAAAAATAAGGTTTGCATTCTGAAATTATTCATATAATATACAGTGCCCTCCATAATGTTTAGGACAAAGACCCATAATTTATTTATCACCAGTGCTCTCTCTCTCTTCTTAATGATGTTCCAAACAGTTCATTTGGGTAAGCCTAAGGTTTGGCTGATGTCTCTAACAGATTTATTCTTGTTTCTCAGTCTCATAAAGGCTTCTTTGACTTTCATTGGCACAACTTTGTTCCCCATGGTGATAAACGGCAATAAAAGTTTCCAAAGGTGATGGAAAGACTGGAGGAAAGACTAGGTGTTGAGAGCTCTCTTATTACTGCATTATGGAGGTAATTAAACGCACCTGAGCAATTGCAAACACCCGTGAAGCCATGTGTCCCAAACATTATGGTGCCCTGAAATGGGGGGGACTATGTATAAACACAGCTGTAATTTCAACATGGTGAAACCAAAATGTAAAAAAATGTCCTTTAATAAAATCTGACAATTTAACCACATGTGATTTTTTTTTTCTATTCCAAATCTCTAATTGTGGAGTACAGAGGCAAATGAATAAATGATGGGTCTTTGTCCCAAACATTATGGAGGGCGCTGTACTAGGGCCAGATGTGCAACTGAAAAGGTGAATTGATTGCACGTTCGTTTCAGGTTGCATGCTCCACTTTTCTCATTTTTCTGTCTCCCTACTTACTTAAGTTATATGTGCCACAAAGCTCTGAAGATAAAATATACAGCAAAGTTTGAAATAAGGCGCATTTGCCATAGCACAATTTGTCAGTGATTCCATATCCTGGGAGATGCAGTCTTCTATCTGTATGTAGTTGGATGGAGTGGGTGTGGGGGAGAGCAAAGAACAATGTGATAAATCATGGGAAGTTTGCAATGTGTTTAATATTTGATGAACCTGTCTCTGCTTAGGATCCTGAAACTCCATCCTGGGGATACAACATTACTAGAATTTCACAAATAATCTCTTCCTTCCTCTTGGAATTGCATCAATCATCAATCAGTGCATCAATCATCTTTTAATAAATGCTAGTATCTAGCTAACTGTGGACATGAAGAGGAAAACTATTTTGGATGAAAATCCTGAGGTGGGAGCTGCTCTGTTCTTTATTAGTGTCTTTGTGGTATGCCCCTTGGTAAAACTTGAATAGATTTCCAGGACTTTTGACCAATGTGGTCAAGGTCTCTTGACAATGAGGATGTTTTGGGGACAAAAGGAAATGGACCAGACATTTTTTAACTTGCAAATAGGGTGTACAAATTGCAAAATACATTTATAAGTGTTCTATGAATGGAATTCTCAGGGATTAAATACACATGCATTTGGAAAAGCTGATATGGGGTGTTTAGCATGGTTATGCACCTGGGAGATCATGACTCACAAATTTGAGTTTTGGGAAGAAGTAACCATGAAGGTGATGAGGTTAGCGTTGTAGATGTGGTCCACATGGACTTCGGCAAGGCCTTTTAAGGTTCCTTGTGGTAGGCTACTCTGGAAGGTTCCAGGGAGTGTTAGCTAACTGCATACAGAATTAGCCTCATGGTCGGGCGGGAGAAATTAAATCTCAAGCGGGAGAGCGGGAGATTTTGCGAAAATGGCCTTTCAGCGGGAGAGTTGGAGTCACTGGGACAATGATTATTACTTGACTATCGCCACTAAAGTGTATAATCTGTTTTTTATCACATTTGTTTTGTGCCTACTCTTAACCTACAATCCAACTGTGACAATACTTTAAAAGTGCATATCAGGACATTGTTTTATTCTGAGATCCTGTCAGATGTTATATAAATAGAAGTCGTTGCTTCTCAATCCATGTACTTAAAGCTTGTTGTTACTATTGGGACTTGATGACTATCATTAATGCATTTATTGTATCTTGACCTAACGCATGTGTTAAATTGTACATTACAAGTAAGACGTGATGACATTTAGAATTTAGAAAAGTACAGCACAAAAACAGGCCTTTGACTCAATGTTTGAGTCCGGTCCACAACAACAACCGCATCGTCAAGTTTGCTGACGACACTACAGTAGTCGGACTCATCTCAAGGGGAGACGAGGCAGCCTACAGAGAGGAAGTCCTGAAGTTGACAACCTGGTGCTCAGAAAACAACCTGGTTCTGAACACCAAGAAAGCCAAAGAGCTCATCGTCGACTTCAGGAGGCACAGCACCGACTTAGCTCCCTTATACATCAACGGTGAGTGTGTGGAGAGGGTCTACACCTTCCGGTTTCTCGGCGTCCTTATCTCCGCTGACATCTCCTGGACAGATAACATCACGGCGGTCATCAAGAAGGCTCAGCAGCGGCTGCACTTCCTGAGGGTCCTCAGGAAGCACAACCTGGACTCCAACCTGCTGCTGACCTTGTACCGCTCGTCCATTGAGAGCCTGTTGACATACTGCATTACAGCATGGTACGGCAGCTGCACCATGGCAGACAGGGAGAGGCTTCAGAGAGTAGTTAGGGCAGCACAGAAGATCATCGGCTGCCCTCTCCCCTCTCTGATGGACATTTACACCTCCCGCTGCCTCAGCAGGGCGAAGAACATTATCAAGGACAGCTCCCATCCTGCATTTGGCCTGTTCAACCTGCTGCCCTCAGGGAGGCGCTATAGGTGCATCAGCACAAGGACAAATAGACTCAAAAACAGTTTCTTTCCAAAATCCATTATCTCCTTGAACCTGCACTGACTTCACAGCCTAACCCCCGGACCTTCATCTATCCACCTACTGTAATTTGTACTGTAACTGTAATTCTATTTATCCATTGTTTTTTATAGATATGTACATAGCGTCGCAAAAACTGTGCACCTTATTCC
This sequence comes from Okamejei kenojei, assembly GCA_035221665.1. Classification (NCBI taxonomy): domain Eukaryota; kingdom Metazoa; phylum Chordata; class Chondrichthyes; order Rajiformes; family Rajidae; genus Okamejei; species Okamejei kenojei. The sequence continues at coordinate 8,525,445 of CM069150.1, read as the reverse complement.
CCCTCCCCTTTTTGTTTTTTTACACTGAGTAGGAGCAGCTTTTAATCTCATTGTACATGTGTATAGTGACAATAAAAAAAGGCATTCATTCATTCATTCAAACATGACGTCAAACTAAACTAATCACCTCTGTCTGCACATGATCCATACGCCTCCATTCCATGCATATCTATGTGCCTACCTAGAAGCTTTTAAACAGTACTATCATATCTACCACCACCTCTCCGCAGCGGGCTTCGTGTGCCCATTACCCTCTGTGTAAAAAAAACAAAAAAACTTGCCCTACTCATTGCTCCTTTCACATTAAAGCCATGCCCTCCAGTCTTTGATGTCTCCATTCAGGGGGGGGAAAGGGTTCTGGTTGTCTATTCTGTCGATTTGTTAATGAAATCCCAACATCTAGAATGTTTTGATGAAAGAGCCCACTCTTAAACTTGTGGTATGTACTTGGTATATGGAATGGTCGCTGTGGCTTAGGCTGTCCCTTGGATAGCACAATAAACAATCTGAATGCAGCATAAATCTGGAGATGTCATTTGAGCAGGGAAGGATTCTGGTGTCCAGTGTGCATTTCCATCATTCAAGAAAAGTAATTCCTGTACGTGTAGAATGCCAACCCTTCTGAAGAAGAGTTTTGACCCGAAACGTCATCAATCCCTTCTCTCCAGAAATGCTGCCTGTCCTGCTGAGTTACTCCAGCATTTTGTGTCAACCCTCCTGATAAATTGGGCAACTGTCTGATTCCTGTGCATTGCTCTCAGCATAATTTGTGTATGACTCAACCCAGTGAATAAATTCATGGAGCGCAAGTACCTTTTTCTTGTAACCTTTTTCCTTTCTAATATTTTTCCATAAGTTTTTCATAAACATTTTTGATACTTGAATCTCCTCGTTGCAAGTAGAGGCCTAGAAATGTGTTCATTTGATGCATGTCTTAACCACTGATTTGAAACTATTGATTTATTAAAAGCCATTAATTTCAGAAGGTAGCATCAGTGAGTTGGTTGTATTTACTATCCCCCTGAGTTGCTCTTGAACTGTTTCAGAGGCATGATTACTATTTTCTCTCCCCCCCCACGATCATTCCTAAAGGCAGTGATTCCTGTTCCATGTAATTCTACAGTCTTGCGGGAGTGCCGTGAACAGTTGGATGATGGCTAATTGATGAGGTAAAATTATACGGTTCTAAATGAAGAGCAGGAGTGAAAGGCCATTTTAAAATGATGGCTATTTCAAAAGCGTGGCAGAGGCATGATGGGCTGAATGGCCTTCTGTATTATAAAAATTTATAGTGTAACCCTGGCCAAGTGTGCTGGTGAATAAATTCTCTGTTGGTGTTTTATCGATTGGGCCACATCAATACGGGTAGAACAGGCTAGTGGCCCGGGAGCATTCAGTCGATTCAATACGGCACTCCTGCTGAGGTTTGCAAACTCCACTAATGTGGAGACAACTGCAATCTTCTGATTTGGTGTGGTTAAGGTGTGAACAGTTGAAAAATGTACTTAATTTTGGTAGATTTTTAATTCCAAATTATTTTTGCACAGATTTGAGCTCCCCATGTATCTCCACGCTGGTCGGTCTCTTTGAGTTGCAGTAGAAGAGGTGCTGGACGGCCTGTTCCCAATGCCACCCCCATCAGACATTGTGAAGGTGGCAATCGAATGGCCAGGAGCTAATGCCCAGCTGATCGAAATAGACCAGGTGAGTGGTTGTGGTGCTGAGCAGAGATCTTGTGACGTGGAAGCTGTGTCATGGGGAAAGAACACAAACAGCTATCGTCATACAGGCTACCTGAGCTGTTGAATATTTCTAGCATTTTTCTCTTCTTATTTTGGATTTTCAGTAACTGCATTTTTTGCTTGTTGGTCAAAAACCACTCTGGACATTTCCACAGTGGAACTGCTGGGATAAACCAGGGTAATTACAGAGATACACAAGAAATTTCAGATGCTGGAACTTTGAGGGGGAAAAAAACCCAAAAGGCTATACGAACTCAGCGGGTCAATCTGAAGAACGGTCCCAATAATGTCATCTGTTTATTCCCTCAGCAGATGCTGCCTGACCCCCTGAGTTAAACCAGCGTTTTGTATTTTTGATTACTGACAGAGCAGGCGCAAGGGTGGAGTGTTGAACAACCAGAGTCACACTGTAGAGCTGGGAGATGAGGACATTATTGGACAGGTGTTGTAGGGTGAGAGAATGTTGGATGTGGGGGAGGCAGTTCGACAGAGAGGTGGGTGTATTGTGATAAATGTAGGCCAGAGAACAGAGCCTCCTTGATTGGGACGAGGTCAATGTCAAAATTCCCCATGTGTGCCATTGTGCAACGGGTGAGATGTGTTATGCGGGGCAGTTGTATCTTTATTTCTGTACTGTAAAGTTCTGTGTGGTCAAAATATTTCTTCTAATTGGCAGCTTGGTTGAATGACACCCTGTATCACTCAGTACATTTGCCAACTACTGTTGAGGGACTTTCTTTCATAATAATTAAGATCTTAATTTGACGGCTTAATCAGGCTATCAACCAGAATATTTGGCTGCTAAATGTTAATCCAACGCATTGGACTCTTGTTATCCCCACACCTGCTGGAACATCACTATGTCTATGTGACATAAAATCTTTGCTGATTAATTTTTTTTTAATTAAACCATGTAAACGTGTGAATTAAAGTTCTGACCATCTGTCCAATTGTTGCAAATTTTCGTCAGATTGCACTCCTGTGCCATGCTTTGAGATGCTGCAATGTCTTTTTAAAAATTCCATAAAAATCCAAGTTTACCTCTCTTAATGCATTCTTTAATTCTACTCACTTTAATGACAAACTGAGACAAATTGGGACATGTGAAGATGCTGACTAGCTGAATCTTGGTATTCTTCATATTTGCCTTTAATCATAGGATATTTGGCTCTTATGATCCTTATCCATCACTGAAGAGTTGACAGATTAGGAAGACTTCAGGCTTGTTTCCAAATCACTGATAGACACAAAGTGCTGGAATAACTTCAGTCTGAAGAAAAGTCCCGACCCGAAATGTCACCTCTGCATTTTCTCCAAAGATGTTGTCTGGCCAGATGGTTTAAACCAACATTTTTATTTCAAATCGTTGAGTTGGATAATTCGGCCAAGCTGATGCACTATCTTCAAAACCCTGATCTAGGGCTTGTGCTGCTGGTTACCATCCATTGACTTTGGTGTCAAATGAAAATGAAATCCTGTATTGTTACTGCTATATTCTTAAGGATTGGGGGAAAAAGCAAGCCTGGATGGGCCCTTGCATCTGCTTGGCCAATTAATTTGTTAATATCTACTTGTCCACTGCACCATTGCTGCTCTGCCATTCTCCATATCCCTTAACTCTCCTGTGCCAAAAATCTATTGGTCTCAGATTTGAACATAGACTTCCCATGCATGCATAACTTTTGCAGTTAAAATGTTTATATTGCTCACTATGACTGTGTACTTCAAGGATAGCTTGTACCCTGTGGCGTTAAGATACCAGCACTTTGATCTCTATGTAATTATTGTTTATGTCCCCAAATGTCGTCATATGATTTTTTTTTTAAATAAAAGGCCCAAACCTATAGGCACCCCACCCCAGTCCCTCACAGGTCACAGTTCTTCTGGGTAGGGGAAGAGGGAGTGAAAGTAGAATGGAGCAGGTATGGTTGAGCAGAACCCATATTTTGCAAAAAAAAAACTTTTTGGTAGCACTAATATGGAAGGTGTAATCCATAGAATATTCTAGTTAGATTATTCTAATCCATCAGAATATGTAAAATGCAGCCATAGGAATGGTGGGAATTGATTATTTTCCAGGATTTAAGATTGGTGGGTGTACAATTTTTAGGTTTGCTATAGGGTTCTGTAAGTTTGTAATGGGTACTAGTTACCAACCTGTGCTCCGCTATGGAGATGAAGGGAAGAGTTGGAGATGGACCAAGAAAATGAGTATGGTATCGGGGATGACGCAGGGTTCAGCAAAGACCACACCGACGCTTGCAATATGATGAACTTGTGATATGTTTTATTTACATTGACCAGGAAGTCCAAGACCGCACGGGGGCACTGTCCCTTGTTGTCATGGAGCATATAAGGCGATGCTGGCAATCTCTGACTTGTCCTGGGAGCTCAGTCTTTGTCTAGAAGGAGGAGATGTAGTGATCTCTGTTTTCTCTCTGCAGTTCACTTTTGCCTCTAGAGGAAGCATTGGAAGTCTCTGGCTAATCATGGCTGCTCAGTCTTTGCCTCTGTGGGCACAGTACCTCATTGTCTGTAGGCAGGAAAAGGCATTGGCTGCCTGAGTCTTCTTCCTGGCAGCTCGGTCTTGACTATCCCCCATGTTTTGTAATCCGGATTTTGAAATTCGGTGAAAAAAACATCTATTAAAAATCTCTGCTTTCCAAGAGATAATGGGGATGGGACTGATGATCGAGGGCGCCGATTGGACGAGAGAGACGTCAGTCAGCAGGCAATGGGGGGGTGGGGGAACGTGATGATTCAGCGCGATGATTGGAGGAGGGAGGTGTCGGTGGCACTGGTGGTCTCGGGTTTATCCCAGTGGCTGAGTCTTCCACGAACCTAGCAGGGCGGTGTACCGCTTTCTCTCCCTTCCTCTCCCTTATTTTTCTTCCTCTTTCTATCATGTTTCTTCTCTCGCCCCCTCATTTCTCCCTCCTGTGGCTGGAATGCCTGTTGTTTTTATAGGGAGTAAGCTGACTAGGTTCAGGTGGGCCACTGTCAGCCAGTGATGGGGATCGAGCGGCATCCGAGAGAGGTTAAAACCGGCCGTGGGATCTTCCGTCGCTCGGTGGGGGCTTCAACATCGGGAGCCTCGATTGCCTCGATGCAGCAATTTGACCGCGGGGTGATGAAAGATCCCGCAGCCGATTTTAAGCCACGCCGGGCCGGGCGATGAAATGCCCCGCGAACGGGCCGATTCAAGCTCCGCTCTATGATCTTTGCTCCACCAGGACTTCTCCCTCCTCCAATCATCACGCTCTATCCTCAGTCCCACCCCCCTACATCCGCCTCTGACCGACACCTCCCTCCTCCAATCATTGCGCTGAATCATCATGTTCCCCCCCCCCCCCATTGCCTGCTGACTGACGTCTCACTCTCGTCCAATCGGCGCCCTCGATCATCAGTCCCATCCCTGTCTCGTGGAAAGCAGAAATTTTTAATAGATTTTTTTCACTGAATTTCAAAATCTGGATTACAAAGCATGCGGGGCATTGTCCCCTACCTCTCAAAACATGAGACTGACGTGCCGGTCGTCCCCCCCCCCCCCCCCCCCCCCCCCCCCCCCCGGATTTCCGCCTGTGCTTTGAAAGAAGGAGGCAACACCAAGGCTGATGTACTGTAAAAAATGAAAAGTGGTGGGTGAATATTGTGGGTTGTCTCAGTGGGACTGAACAAAACTGTCTTGACTGCTCTGCAAATCTAGCAGAAATTAGCATAGTTTGAACCTATAACTGTTCACATTGCTACACCTTTCAATTGGAAGAAGAAAGTTGAGTTAAAGGAGAACAAGATGCTGCAGTTGCTAGAACCTTGAGCAATAAGAGCTGAAGAAGATCCTGAACCATGTGTCTGTTCCCTGTGCAGATACCCAACCCACTGAGTTCCTCCAGCACTTTGATTTTGCTTGCGTTAAAGGAGAAGTTGTTCATTGGTGCTCAGGTTCTTGAGCAATATCTCATCTTTTGAATCAACATATATCTCCCATGACTCATTGCTAAATCGCACTGCCTTTCAAGTTTAGCAGGCCATCAACCTGTAATATTAACTTTTTTTTGCTCAGCATAACTGTTGCCTGACCACCTAAGTATTTATAACATTCTGTTTTATTTTATATTTCCACCGCCTACAGTTTTTTTTTTTTTGCTGTCTAGCAGTGATACTCTAACATGGTTCTTCAGCCTATGGGACTAAATGAAGTTACGGATATGAATCAAAAAGATGAGAACTGTCGGATCAGAAAAGACCATCGTAGTTCATTTGCTGTCTTAGGATGGAGCAATAATGAGAATGTGGTCAAACTCCAGTAACTGTTCTCTAACAATCAGCCTCCCAAAACCGTAGGCATTATGTAAGGGAAGACTCTCATAATAAAGTGCTTTGGTAACCCCAGGCTAAGTCACTTCTTTCCTCCGCAACCTACACTTTGCATGATATGTGCGCAGAAGCTGCACGCAATTGCAGCTTCCCCCAACAAGGCCCCAGGAGAAACTATAAATGGAAACAGTGGGCAAAATAACTAGTGCTTCAAATTCATATATTATGTAGGATTGACCATTTGTGCTTGTTGTTTGCTCAAACTCGTATCAATTTTTTCGGTCAGTTTTATCAGCATTATTATCCTATATTCTGTGGCAACATATTTGTACCCTTAAGTATTTATATACTGCTTGCTTCAGCCATTCTCTGTAGGAGTGAGTTCAACATTCTCACCGTGCTTTGGATAAGAGTTTCTTCTTAATTTTCTTATGGATTTCTTGGTGACTGGTTTTATATTGATGGCCTTCAGTCACCCCTTTCCCATTTGGAAGAATTCTCTCTATATCCACTTGAACAAAGATTCCGTAATGTTGTGAACCTCAACTTTCAGCTGCTTTAAAGACCTATAGGACCCGGTATATTCAATTTTTCCTTATATTACTTGCACCTCTAATGTCCTTGAACACATTTTCTGCACCCTCTCTGCTGCCTTCATATTTATTTTTTTTAATTATAAATGGAACTGTGTGTGCTAATGTGCCAGCTAATCAGGTTTTGATTTTGTGTTTAGCACAATTTCTCTACTCTTGGGTACACAAAAAGCTGGAGAAACTCAGCGGGTGCAGCAGCATCTAAGGAGCGAAGGAGATAGGCGACGTTCGGGCCTATCTCCTTCGCTCCTTAGATGCTGCTGCACCCGCTGAGTTTCTCCAGCTTTTTGTGTACCCTCGATTCTCCAGCATCTGCAGTTCCTTCTTTAACACTTTCTCTACTCTTGGGTTCTTTTCCTCCAGAGGTAAATCTGAATGTGGAATTTGCTTCCCTTTACAACCTTTCAAATCAGCAGTGCAACTTCTAGGAATTGGTTTTGTACTTCCTTTGTTCCCTTAAAGGCCTGAGCCACTTACGCGATTTTTTTCGCCGAATGCCAGCACCCGCCATAGTCGCAGCAGGTCGCAGATCACTGGGTGACACCTGCATGGTCGTGAGTAGTCGCCCAAAGAGTTGTACCTTTTTCTGGTCACGTTGGATTTTCAACATTTTGAACATTTTCGGCGACCTGCTGCGACTATTGACGGGCGCCGGCAGTCGCCGAAAAGATTGCGTGAGTGGGACAGGCCCTTTACTCTTCCTTGGTTCAACCTCTGCAAATAAATTACATTTCTTCCTACCAAAATACACTATCTTGTCTTTATCTGTGTGGAACTGAATTTTAAAATTGTGGGTCTGTTTTGCAACTTATTAATGCCCTTCTATAATTTTCAGCTATTCACCCAATTTGGTGTCATCAGCAGCTTTAGAAATGTCATCCAGATATAATGTCATCCAAATCGTTAATATAAATTGTGGACATCAGTTGACTAACACTGACTCTCATGAAACACCACTGCCCCTCTTCACACTTTTCCACTATGATTGGCTGCACTTTACTGCTATCCATCCTAGCTATCCTTCTGCAGACTGTCCACTGCTTGTTATCTGACATTATTCATGCACCTATTATACCATGCCTTATCAAAGACCTTTTGAAAATCCAGCTAGATTGCAGGTCCTGTTCCCACCCCAATCTTCAATTGATGTAAAATATTTAACTTCTGCATATTCTTGTATAATTTAAGCTCCTCAAAGATTTCCTCATTGTTATTTTGAATTATTCTTTGGTCTCTCTTATTGTGTATTCAGTATTCAGTATTTACTTTAATGTCATTTTAAGTGAGTACTTACATACACAGAAGAAACAAAAGATTGTTTCTCAATCAGTTCCCATCAGTGCAGTTAATAAAAACAGAATAAATACATACAACTTAAAACAATTAAATTAACATATCTAATAGTAGGCCTAAAATTTGAACTAAAAACAGATATTCAGACCGAACAGTAGCATGCTTTGACAGGTGCCTAGCTGTCAAAGTATGGGCGAGGTTAGATGATTTGGTGTATGATGTATGGGGAGGGGACACAGTCCGTTAACCAGTCTTATTGCCTGTGGGAAAAAGCTGTGTAGCATCTTGCTGGTTTTGCAGCTGATGCTCCTGTACCTCTTTCCAGATGGCAGAATGGAGAAGATGTTATGTTTGGGTGATGTGGGTCCTTAATAATGGAGATGGCTTTACGGATGCTACGCTTCTGATAGATCTCCAACAGGAAAGGGAGTGGAGCACCGATGATCCTACAATATCCTCCTACAATTCCTCTATTGTCTGCGCATTGCATGTACATCTTCTTTTGCCCCAGTTGTTCCTGTGTCACTATTCAACTCTGCATGTTTACTTCATCTTTTATCACACTTTTAAATGTTTCCTGTTCTACAAACTGGAAAGGGAATGGGTGGGGGGAGCAAAAACTGCTGGTTTTAAAAATCTGAAATAAAAACATTTACATGATTGGAGACTAAAGACTGCAGATGGAGTAATCAATCTTGAGCAGAAACAAAGGATTGGAAGCACTCAGCTGGTCAGACAGCATCTAGGGGATGATTTTCTGAGTGTTCCTGACTTTTTATGTTAATATTATACAAAAGAGGAAGATGTAAGGAAAAGGGATGAATGTAGGGAATAAACAAAATCGCATACAGGAAATGAAAGTTGAAGGTTTTTTGAGGGGGGGGGTAATGTGTGGTTTCCTGGAATTGCTTCTGTAGAAAGTTGAGAAATGTAACCCTATGTTTATGGGCATTTGTAAGTAAAACCAATACTCCTGTGTCTTTGAGTTGCTGATGAATTGGACATTTGGTGTAACTGCTGTAAGATGAATGTGATCTGAAATGTTTCTTGCTTGAGTTGGTTGGTAACCTTTAAACTCTTTCTTCTTTGCAGAAAAAACCACTGATTGCAATAATCAGAGAGGTTTGCGATGGGTAAGTACTAAGTACTGCAGTGCCAAAGCAAAATGAGTTTAAAGAAAGGTGTCCAATTTTGTAATTGGCAAAAAGACAACGCTATAGTTCAGTAGGTTGTCAAAGAAATAGAAAGGTATACCACATGTTGCATTTAACTAAGTGTCGGTGAACTTGTATGAATTATGAATTGGTAACGTTATTTTGTACTTGTAAAAATTATGCAGATTATACCAAGGCATCCAGTGATTATATGTAGAACATTGGACATGTTTTTGCTGGCGGTAAAACAAAGGTGTTCAGCTGTGATATTAGCTTTGCTTTGTGGAAGTTTAAACCGAAGTTGACTGTTGTGTTTGGCTACAAAGTAATTGATTCAATTCTGTTATGGTTTAGTTTAGAGATACAGTGCCGAAACAGACCCTTGGGCCCACCAGGTCCGTGCCTACCAGCGATCCCCACACATTAACACTATCCTACATATGGATTTTTTGAATGAGTGTTAAGTGTGGGGAATGGGGCAGGGTGTCCAGGGTGAAGGGAGATGGTGAAAGAAATGGGGTGGAGGCATGTGAGCCTCTGTCTCATCTGAAAGAGCTGCCAGGGTTTCTCATTTGGAAGTACGACTGGGGTACAAGCAGTCTGTGCTCCCAATGTGGCCTCCTTTAAATGACCATATACAGTGGCTTGCAAAAGTATTCATACCCCTTGAACTTTTCCACATTTTGTCACGTTACAACCACAAACGTAAATGTATTTTATTGGGATTTTATGTGATAGACCAACACAAAGTGGCGCATAATTGTGAAGTGGAAGGAAAATGATACATGGTTTTCAAATTTTTTTTTTTACAAATAAAAAACTGAAAAGTGTGGCGTGCAAAAGTATTCAGCCCCCTTTACTCCGATACCCCTAAATAAAATCCAGTGCAACCAATTGCCTTCAGAAGTCACCTAATTAGTAAATAGAGTCCACTTGTGTGTAATCTAATCTCAGTATAAATACAGTTGTTCTGTGAAGGCTTCAGAGGTTTGTTAGAGAACATTAGGGAACAAACAATGTTCTTTGGGCATCATGAAGCCCAAGGAACAAACCAGACAGGTCAGGGATAAAGTTGTGGAGATGTTCAAAGCAGGGTTAGGTTTAAAAAAATATCCTAAGCTTTGAACATCTCACGGAGCACTGTTCAATCCATCATCCGAAAATGGAAAGAGTATGGCACAACTGCAAACCTTCCATGACATGGCCGTCCACCTAAACTGACAGGCCGGGCAAGGAGAGCATTGATCAGAGAAGCAGCCAAGAGGCCCATGGTAACTCTGGAGGAGCTGCAGAGATCCACAGCTCAGGTGGGAGAATCTGTCCACAGGACAACTATTAGTCGTGCACTCCACAAATCGGGCCTTTATGGAAGAGTGGCATGAAGAAAGCCGTTGTTGAAACAAAGCCATAAGAAGTCCCGTTTGCAATTTGTCACAAGCCATGTGGAGGAAGGTGCTCTGGTCTGATGAGACCAAAATTGAGGTTTTTGGCCTAAATGCAAAATGCTATGTGTGGTGGAAAACTAACACTGCACATCACCCTGAACACACCATCCCCACTGTGAAACGTGGTGGTGGCAGCATCATGCTGTGGGGATGCTTTTCTTCAGCAGATACAGGGAAGCTGGTCAGAGTTGATGGGAAGATGAATGGAGCCAAATACAGGGCAATCTTGAAAGAAAACCTGGGAAAGACTTGAGACTGGGGCGGTGGTTCACCTTCCAGCAGGACAACGACCCTAAACATACAGCCAGAGCTACAATGGAATGGTTTAGATCAAAGCATATTCATGTGTTAGAATGGCTCAGTCAAAATCCAGACCTAAATCCAATTGAGAATCTCTGGCATGACTTGAAAATTGCTGTTGACAGACGCTCTCCATCCAATCTGACTGAGCTTGAGCTATTTTGCAAAGAAGAATGTCTCTCAAAGCTGGTAGAGACATACTCCAAAATACTTGCAGCTGTAATTGCAGCGAAAGGTGGTTCTACAAAGTATTGACTCAGGGCGGCTGAATACTTTTGCACGCCACACTTTTCAGTTTTTTATTTGTAATAAAATTTGGAAACCATGTATCATTTTCCTTCCACTTCACAATTATGCACCACTTTCTTTTGGTCTATCACATAAAATCCTAATAAAATACATTTACGTTTGTGGTTGTAACGTGACAAAATGTGGAAAAGTTCAAGGGGTATGAAAACTTTTGCAAGCCACTGTATTTGAGTCCCATATTTCCCTTTTATTTGTCCTCTCCCACCACACCCATTGCCATGCATATCCATTCCTTACACCTCCTCTTTCCTTATCCAACACCCTTGTGTCTCTCTTCACCTCTAGCCTTTGTCATTTACTGCATTCTTCTGCCAATTCCCCCCTCCACCACGTATCCTCCGACCACTTGCCGGGCTTTGCCTCATCCCCACTGCCCCATTTCTAGCTTTCTCCCCAACTCCATCAGTCTGAAAAGGCTCCCGCCCCAAAATGTCATCAATCCGTTCCCTCTTTGTTTGCTGCCAGATCCATTGAGCAATTTTGTTTTATCGTCTATTTGAAAGGCATTATTGCAGCTTGGATGCTAAAAATCTGTCAGCACGCAGCTTGAATACAAACCTGCTGTGATGTTTAATTTTTATACCTTTTATCTTGCACGCTCTACATGTTTTATATTATGTGAATGTAGAAGTAGAAATATCGCCCCATAATTAGCTCAATTTCTTTGTACCTTGACAATTTGCTGTGTTTCCTCAATTTGTTGTCAATCAGTTGCACTCCTGTTATATAAAGTTGCTTTCTGCCAATTTTCCCAAATCTTAATTCACTAAGATTTGGAAAGGAAATTCCAGACCTTTGGGCTTCCGAGAGAAGAAAATGTTGGGTGTAGATGGGCATGATGTGATGCCCCTAGTCATCCACTTAGCACATAGAATGGTGCCTTAGGTAAAATGCCCGTGGGTTTGCTGCCAGCTGAATTGTAACCCAAGGCATTAGAGCTGAAGAAGAAAATGTGGATGTGTTGCCTGGTTGATGTGGAGTTGGGAAAGCGGAGGGAGGGGGGTGTTGAGACGAGAAGGGGAGATGGAGAAATTTGGAAAGTGGGTTGTCATAATCAGCCACACAACTGAAGTTCAAAACTTTCCTGATTGCACACAGTGACTTGGTTCAAGGCCAGTTACTTGTATCTCTTGATAGCTGATAGTCGCTTTTTACTTCACGTTTGTCCCTTGTTTAAAAGACTGCCCAACAGGGTTCAGCCGCTTTGTGATTACTCCCAAGGCACCTGGATCGTAAATCTCCCTGCTTTTTTTTTGGTGCTGTGGACCTTTCTATCTCTGTATCCCTTCTTCCTACCTCAAGAACCTTTTCAACCAAAGTTATTTGTCAAATATTGAAACTGCTCTCCATGTCTGAAGCTAGATGCTGTTGAATGAGTAATTGGAGATTCTACCACATTAAATTGGCTCTATAAATGAAAGTTACAATATTTGTACCTTTTTATGTCCATGAACCAACCCACTTTGCATGCTGTTCAGGAAGAGACACAAGAAGGAATTTAGTTCCCTGTGGCCCACTGCTATCAGAGCCAAACCATCTAGACTAATACAAAGCTAATTTGTTCCAGCCTGCAATCATTGAGTGAGAGATGGATGGGAATTGTAAAAGCAGTGATCAACTCCAGCACTATTGTCTACATTTTGCTTTCTCAATGTAACTTAACCCAAGTCTGTGTGTGGGAAGTATGTTTATTCAAGCTGGTGAACATTACTGAATGTTAGTGCATCTCTGGAGAAATCCCTCCATGTGTGCTCCAAGTTGTACTGCTCTCTGTGGTGCCTTCTAAACCCTCTGATCTCAAATCTGGAGGGGATATGATAGGGAAATAGCTTGATGACGGGGAACTAACCTGTGAAATAGTGAAACTGATGAGACAAGGGGCCCAAGGATAGCTACGGTCTGTAGAAAGAAGAAAGGGTCTGATGGAATGAGGGAGAATTTTAGCAAAGTGTGAAGTAAGGGAATGAATGAGAATTTTAGATTCTCTCATTTATCGTCCCATTATACTCATCCTGGATCCTTGGTTTAGGTTTACTATTGTCATTTGTACCAGTGTACAGTGTTATGCATGCTACCCAAACAGATCGGATTTATAATGCATAAATACTATCAACTCAAACTCAAGTATAATAGTTGGTGTAAAGGAGCAAATACAGTGAGAATATAGCTCTCGGCATTGTAGAGCATCAGTTCCATGGATCGAACAGCACCCTAGCTAATGAAAGGACCATTCAGAAACCTGATATCCAGGGGAAAAAGCTGTTCCCGTTCAGCTTCCATTCAGGATTAGAGAGGAGGAGGAATAACTGAGGTGGGACAAGTCTTTGAGCATAAGTGCTGCTTTTCCGAGGCAGCGTGAAGTGTAGATGGAGTCAGTGGTGGGAGTCTGGTCTGTGTGATGAACTGGGCTACATCTACAAGTCTGTGCAATTCTTGCAGTCTTGGACTGAGCTGTTCCAAAAATTAAGCCGTGATGCAACCAAGCAGTGAGCTTTCTATGGTGTATCTGTGAAAGTTTGTAAGTGTCATTAAAGACATGGCAAATTTCCTGAAAGGAAGTAGAGGCATTAGTGAGTCTTCTGGGCTGCCGCTTCAGTGTGGTGGGCCCATGACAGATCGTTGGTAATGTTAATGCCATGGAACTTGAAACTCCCAACCATTTTCACTTTGGCACCATTGATACAGATTGGAGCTTGTACTCCACCATGCTTCCTGAAGTCGACAACAAGCTCTTTTGTTGTGCTAACGTTGAGGGAGAGCTGATTGTCCTTGCACTATGATACTAAGTTCTCTATCTCCTTCTGGTACGTTACAATACTTTTCCTCCTTCAAGTACCTATCCAATTTTCCTTTCAAATAATACATTTGAATCTGCTTCAACCACCCGTTTAGGCTTCCAGATTGTAATTTTTTATGCCGTTTCCTTCTAAGATTTTAGAATCAAAAAATCGTAACAGTACGGAAAGAGGCCATTCAGCATTTTGAACCCATATTGGCTGTCTACGGTGCCTTTTTGTTTTATTATTTAGCAAATTGGCTGATTCCACTGGTTAGTGAGTGCAGTTCACATATTGGTCGCTTGCCTCTGAATGTGTTACCAGTCATAATGAACCTGCCTCTTTATTGAGTCATTGACTGATGGAAGCATTATTCTGGCTGTCCCCTCGTTGTTTTGAACACCTACTACATCTCTTGGCCTTCTCAGTGGGAGGGTGGAGTATCCCAACTTTGCCGTGGCTATTAGAAAGAAGCAACAGCAGAAGCTAGTTTACACTTGGGGATGGGTCCCTTTTTCTGACCCGCGATATCACCTCCATGTTCTCCAGGGGTTCTATCTGACCCACTGAGTTACTCCAGCAATTTGTGTCTTTTTTGGGGGGAGGGGGTGATCATTGTCACTTTACTGAGTGTCTGAGGTTTGTGCTGTCTGGAAATTTTGAAATGATTCTGTGTATGTTCAAATCCAAGTAATTAACATATACTGTGAAAACCAATAGTCCTTGCACTGACCTTTGAGCAGCAATAGACAATAGCATTACTCTGTATATAGCTCTTGCTGTTGGTCCTATTGCAAATCATCTAATCTCTCAGTCCTCTGGGAACTGAACTCTTTATTGTGACCCATATTGATTTTGAACATCTCTGCAAAGGGGAGCAACTCAAACTTGCCTAATCTTGCCAAGTAACTAAACGCCTTGTCATTGGCAATGTTCTGCTGAATCACTTCTGCCTGCTCACCGTTGTTATAATGTTCTCACCCCAAAATGGAGCATGGGCCATGACTTGTAGTGCCATCCCCCTCCCCCTCCCACCACCCTCTTTCCCACTATTTCCCTCCCCTCCCTGTTATGTTTCCACTCCCAGTAGATCCTTTACCCTAGCACAAGGATGTAATGGAACTTTTTTTTGTGCCAGTGGTTGTAGTTTTACCTGACTCACTAGATCTTGTTATCTGACACAGACATGGGGACGCCCGAGAGCAAATTGCCCAAGGCTTTTGTCTTTCCTTGCCTGCCATGAGCTCAATATGTGTTTGAGAATGTCAAACTAGGAGATGATTCCTGCTTCCTATCCCAGTCGGTGGTTATCCCCCCTAGTGTTACTGAACGCTCTGCAGCACCACAATGAGCAACTCCTAGACTCTCTTTTCTCTCTGTCAGTTGTACCGGGGTCAGCTAGTCCTCGAACTCCAGACCTGTAATTAAGTTTGAGCAATTGGTCATACTTTCTGTATGCCTGTTAATAGACAATAGGTGCAGGAGTAGACCATTCAGCCCTTCAAGCCAACACGGCCATTCAATGTGATCATGGCTGATCATCCACAATCAGTACCCCGTTCCTGCCTTCTTCCCATATCCCCTGACTCTGCTATCTTTAAGAGCCCTATCTAGCTCTCTCGTGAAAGTATTCAGAGAACTGGCCTCCACCGCCCTCTGAGGCAGAGAATTCCACAGACTCACAATTCTCTGTGAGAAAAAGTGTTTCCTCGTCTCCGTTCTAAATGGCTTATTCCTTATTCTAAAACTGTGCCCCTGGTTCTGGACACCCACAACATTGGGAACATGTTTCCTGCCTCTAGTGTGTCCAAACCCTTAACAATCTTATATGTTTCAATGAGATATCCTCTCATCCTTCTAAACTCCAGAGTGTACAAGCCCAGCCACTTCATTCTCTCAGCATATGACAGTCCCGCCATCCCGGGAATTAACCTTGTAAACCTACGATGCACTCCCTCAATAGCAAGAATGTCCTTCCTCAAATTAGGGGACCAAAACTGCACACAATACTCCAGGTCTCACTAGGCACCTGTACAACTACAGAAGGACCTCTTTGCTCCTATACTCGACGACTCTTGTTATAAAGGCAAACATGCCGTTCTTCACTGCCTGCTGTACCTGCATGCTTACTTTCATAGACTGATGAACAAGGACCCCCAGATTCCGTTGTACTTCCCCTTTTCCCATCTTCCCAACTGTTTATCCAAAGCCTACTACATTATACACCATTGAGGTGAATTTGGTATGTTTTATAGCAGTATACATAAGCATTGTGTTATTGTTGCGTAATGGGACAAACTAGATATCATGACATAGGTTGAAGGAGAGGGGTGAAGAGATATTCCAGTGTTTAAGGTTGAAGGAATCATTATCGATTGAAGGGACAAAAGGAATCCAGAGTCACGGGATGCTGTGGCGGGAAGGGTGCAGGAACTAGCTTCACTATTGACCAACCTGGCTGTATCTGGTCCATTACACTGGGACGCTGCTGAGCAACGGAGGAGCAGGCTGCAACATTGCTGAGATGGAAGGGAGCTGAGTTACCTTTGCAGTTTGTGTGCGATGACCCATGATGCTGATTACTGTGGAGGAGATGTTGAGGATTAAGAGCTGGAGAATATTTCCTCAGTGTCAATGTTTATTTAAACCCATTTTCACCCTGGTTTTGACTGGATGTTATCAGAGTAATTAGTGCTCAAGGGTGGTTAGTAGCATCTGTCTTTTTTAATTATTTGATGAGCCAAAGCAGGTAACTAGAGTTGATGACAAGGTTTACTGTAGACCAGCTGGAGTGACAGACGGGTCCCTCCTTTTCCCATGCTCCTGATTGTTGTATACTGGTGATGTAGAAAATAGAAACATAGAGAACATAGAAAATAAGTGCAGGAGGAGGCCATTTGGCCCTTCAAGCCAGCACCACCATTCATTGCGATCATGGCTGACCATCCCCAATATAGAAACATGTATAGTCATTATGTTGTCAGCTAGTGGTAAACTATTACCCAAGTAATCAAATTTATGCTTACTGTTACTGATAACCAATTGTTAAGAGTTACTGCTGTTTATTACGGTTGATCACTGGTTCATGTGACTTTGTGTCGATTTTTGGTTATCATTATTGGGTATGCATCGCAGTATGGTTTTGGAACAGCTCTGCCCAAGACCACAAGAAATTGCAGAGTTGTGGATGTAGCCCAATCCACCACATGGATCAATGAACCCACCATCGACTCCATCTACACATCACACCTTGCGAAAGCAGCCAACATATTCAAAGGCCGTTTTCACCCCAGCCATTGTGTCATCTGCCTGACAGGAAAGGGTAGAAGAAATAAAATCTTAAAAGCACGTACCACACGTTTGTTTCAAGAGTACAGTACATCTATAGAAGTTGGTAAGAGTCATTGGAGACATCCCAAACTTCATTTGTCTTCTGTGGAAATAGAGGCGTGGGTGTGCTCTCTTGGTCATAGTTTCAAAGTAGTTGGTCCAGGACAAGTTGGTGATATTTACACATTGAAGCTCTTGTCCATCTCCATTACAGTACCATTGATACTGATTGGAGCAAGTACTTGAAGTCAATAACTACCTCCTTTGTCTTGTAGGCAATGAGGGAGAGGTTGTTGATAAGAATCTGTTTCTCTCAACGTTTTCTCTCCTTCCTGTACTCCACCTCACCATCATTTGGGATGCAGCGCACCACAACGGTACCATCTGCAAACCTGTAAATGGAGTTAGAGCAGAATTTGTTTGCACTGTTACGCGTGTATACGCAACATAGTGTAAGGGGTTGAGAATTATGGAGGATGCTTTGTCACCTATCCTCACTGGTTGTGGTCTATGGATTAAAGTCCAAGATCCAATGGCGAAGGATGCTGATTCCTAGGTCCAAGATTTTGGAGATAAATTTGGTCGAGATTATGGTGTTGAAGGTGGAGCTGATGTGAAAATGTCCTTGTTATCTAGATGTTCCAGGGATGAATGTAAGGCCAGGAAAATAGTGCCTGCTGTGGATCTGTTACAACAATAGACAAATTGCAGTGGATCAAGTCTATCTGGGAGGCAGGAGTTAATGTGCACCATGACCAGCCTCTCAAAGCACTTCATGATGATAGATATCAGAGCCACTGGACGGTAGTTATTAAGGCATGCTACTTGACTTTTCTCAGGCAGGTAGTAGTTGGTTTAATGAGGGTGGAATCTCAGAATGGAGTACGGGGCGGTTAAAGATGTCCACAAATGTTCTTGCCATCTGGTCCATGCAGGTTATGTGGACGCGACGGGGCCTGGGTTCGTTGCTTTCCTTCCATCTGGGTTTGTTGCTTTCAACTAATTCACTCTGACATTTGCAACAGTGACCATGGGTACAGATGTAACTGAAGCTGTCGGGGCGGATGACATCATTCAACTGATCTTTTCAAAATAAGTGTAGAATGCATCAAGCTCGTTGTGGAGGAACATGTTGCTGCCAGCTGTACTGCCTGACTCCATTTTCAGCCTGCATACCTTAGTTATTGCTCTTGGTGACAAATTACAATGTAGCGTGCAGAAGTTGATGGCTCTCCTGTGACTTAGTTTGTTTTCATTTGCAGGTGGTCCTTGCCAAACCCAGAACACTACACACTGCGTTACGCTGATGGGACTCAGCTGTACATCACTGAGAAGGTCAGTTCCCCCACTCTTCCATCAGTACCAATTTACATAATCCCTTGAATATCATTTTCAATTACTCAGTAACTTAGTAACAATCATTTCATGTGCAATATAAAGAAGGATGCGTTCATGTAGCATCCAACTCTTTCTTGAATTGTTCCCAGATTTCCCCTTTTGGAACTGTACATCAATTTTCAGGCAAGGAAGTAAAATTTGTTCTGTTTCACTGTTCTTTTTTTTAACAAGGTTTCCTTTTTTTTCCTCTTTTTTCCCTCTCTCTCAACCTCTCTAGACTCGCAATGAAATCAAAAATGGGACTATTCTGCGGCTGGCTATCTCCCCTGTGAGTATTCATGATGTTGAAGATGCATCTTCTCAGAGATGGTAACAATGAAGGGGCAGCTTTGGGTCACATTAGCCTGCTGCAACCGTGGGATCTGAGGCACATTTGATATTGGACTGTGCCTCATTTAAACGAGACTCATGAGTTTCCAGATGCCAGATCTTTGTTCCTGTGATTCCAGATTAGATTTATCAATAGTCAGTCATGCTGTTTAAAACTGGGGAAAATTACACACCTTATTTATGTGCATCGTCTGAAAGACCGGAACCATCAAAATATGGATATCAAAAAGTCAAGGCACAAAGTTCAGTATTCTGCGTTGTGCTGTGCTGAGGGGATGGAATTACAGTTGAAGCATCTGAAATGTTGCCAGAGTCTATTCTTGTTGACTGATCATGTGAGGGCAAGATTTAAAGAGGCTGCTATTGTCACTGCACATCATTCAGGAGCCTGTTGAGAACACTTGGGACTTGCAGGAAAGGGCCATTGTGAGGGAGGCCATAACCTTTTGGGTTATCAGTTGGCCTGCTTCCTGAACGGCAGATATGTCAAGTATAGAAACTGATCATTCCAGCCAAATGCATAACTTTTGAGAGGGTGTGTGTGTGTGTGTGTGTGGAAGTCAGGCATGGAATATGGAAAAATGAGGAAGCTTTCTCATTGCACATTTTTGCAGCAAAAAAATGTTTCTGGTTGTAGAACTTGAGATGCTAGGAACATCTATGCTCCTAGTGCATGATTAGTAAGATTAGCACACAGGTCAAGCAAGTACTTGACGCCTCGTATTCCACTTGGATACCCAACTACATGAACATTGAATTCTCCCAATTTAGGTAACCTTTAACTAATCCCCACCCTTCTGCTCCCATTTGTCCCACCTGGAATCCCACCTATTTCTTACCACCTCGCTATTTTCCTACCTCTGGCTTCACAATTCGCAGCTCCTCAATTTTGTCTTACACCTTCTGTTTTTATCACTGGCCTTTGTTCCAGCCATCTGCCTTTCAAAAACTCCCCTCGCCTTCCACCTATTACCTGCCATGCTGTCTCCTGCTTCTCACCTCTTCCAGCTTTCTTCTCTCTTCTCCCCCCCCCCCCCCCCCCCCCCAAACAATGTTTGAAAAAGGGTCTCGACCTGAAATTGAATCTATTCGCCTCAGCATACCTGACCTGCTGAGTTAGTCAAGCACTTTGTGTCCTTCAATGTATTAACTAACATCTACATTACGAAACAAGAGTTATCTCTGTTTATGAGGAAAACTGAACACAAAAGTGAGGAGGCAGTGTGTATTTACATAGACATCAGTGAGACCACAGCTGGAACACAGTGTACAATATTGGCCTCCTTATTTAAGGAATTAATGCAGTAGAAGCATTTTGGAGATGGTTTGCTACACTAATGCCAGGAATGGGTATGTTATCTTTTTGAGAAGAGATTGAACAGGCTAAGTTTGTGCCTGCTGATGTTTAGAAGAGCAAAGGGAACTTGGATGAAACATGTAGGTGTATGAGGAGGCTTGGCAGGGTGGATGTGGAGAGAGTATCTTTTCTTATGGGAGAATCCAAGGCACACTATTTTCTAATAAGGTATCACTTCATTTAGACAGCAGAGGCAAAAATATTCCTTTCGGATGTTCCTCAAAGGATGATAGAAGCAGTTTTTGAACATTTTTAAGGCAGAGTATGGGAGTGCAGTAAATGAAGATGGAGCTAAGATTACCGGCAGGTTAGCCATGATTTTACTATATGGGGCTGGTTTGAGGGGCCGACTGGACTGCCACTCCCTGCTGTTTATTTGTAAGTGACGGGGTAGGATAATGGGATGGACCTCTACGGTGTTATGTGGTTGACTTTTTTGTTTAAATTGTAACCTTTGGTTTTGAAGAAGATGGTTAAAGTGTTCTTTAGGGATTTTGTATAATCCTAGCGTGCCTCTTGTCCATAGAATCGAGCAGCCCGTCAGCTGTTGGAGAGGATCCAGTCCTCGTGCCTGGACTCGCGACTTGATGCTCTGAAGGAACTGGCCAAGCTCTCAGCTGATGCCACCTTTGCGACTGAATTTATTAACATGGAAGGGATTTTTATCTTGATGTTGCTGGTGGAGAGTGGAACCAAGTGAGTTGCCTTTTTGTTTGGTCAATACATAGTAATGATGAAGTGAACCAGTTATTTGGAGGTTATTCTGAAAGAAGATGTTCAATGGGGAGGTTATGGTAATAGTTATAAGGAGAGTTATAATGGACTTGAAACTACAGGACGTAGATTTGAGGGTGAGACTCGATATGATGGAAAAATTGTGCTTTGGTGATTTCTTATAATTTGGGACATGCTCTCTGAAGGGATGTAGATGTAGACTCAGCAGTAATTTTTGAAACCGAAATAATAAACACCAATGAATGACCGGTTTTAGGGAATCTGCGATGGTATAACCAGAAGGCTAAACATAAACACCTTGAAGCAACAGCGGATGTGCTGTTTGAGTCCATGCTATAAATTGGTTGTAGCCTTCTGAGCACATTGCAAACAGTGGGCATCGATGCCTTGAGTCATTATAGAGAACATCCTTTAGCTGGTTACCATGCCCAATGCCTGTCAAGCAAAACCTTCCTCTGCAAATGGCAATCTGCCCTGGAAGCATCCCTTCTTGTGTCACGGTGCCCAACCTGATGACGACGACCCCTTGAAACCAACATGCTGCATCCTGTGCAGTCAGTTGGTGGTTTTCACACTGGCTCCTTTTGGTTAAAGTAGCCTCCAACCACTGGCAGTTTTGTTAATCTACCCAGTTGCTGTGCCGCAGGGCGCTGCCTCCCGTCAGCAGCTTCCTGAATTTGCTGTTTACAATCAAACTCATTCAGATGCTTTGGCATCACGATGCTTTGGCTACATGGCTTCTGGAAAGTGGCCAGTAACTTGGGATCATCTTGTCTTTGTTGAGCCTTAAAACGATTTTCTTACAAGGGTAATTTAACAGGCTAACCATTGGCTGAGCAGCTTACTCTGACGTTAGCTGTTGACTGAAAGGGTGGCACGGTGGCGCAGGAGTAGAGGTGCTGCCATACCGCGCAGATTTTGATGCTGACCAGGGTTCTGCCTGTAAGCAGTTTGTACGTTCTCCCCGTGACCGCGTGATATTTCTCCCAGTGCTCCAGTTTCCTCCCACGCTCCAAAGATGTGCGGGTTAGTAAGTTAATTAGCTTCTATAAATTGTGCGTCGTGTGTAGGACAGAACGAGTGTATGGGTGATCACGGACTTGGTTGGCCAAAGGGTCTATTTCGACTCTGTATCTCTGAACTAAACTAAACTTTGAAATCTAAACTTTGACTAGATCTAGCTTGAGATGAAGTGGCTAACTTGCTGATTTGGAGGACTTGCGTATTCCAGGTTACTGGATTGCTCTTGCCATGGCGTAGTATGAACCCCTGGTTATTGTTCCTTGCACAGTCTCCCAGACCATGTTTCTGTGATGATCCTGTGACGGGTAGGGAGCTGATTGCCATGTACTCTATGTATGACGATAATATATCGTAGAAAACAATCCAAGTGCATGAACTCCCTGCTGTGTCTACTATGACAGTGTTGGTTAGACTTCAAGAGAAGCAGTGTGTATTGTTTTGGATTTGTGGATGAATGTGAAAAGTCAATATTGCCTGTTCCTCCTTTCTGGTCTGTTCTAATACCAAGTATCCTCGTTTACCTCCTTTGTCCATCACTTCAAGCAACTTGCTGGATAAATTCAGGTAAATGATGCTCTTGTGTGAAACTATTGAGACATGCTTGGCCGTTTTGCTTCACCCTCATTGGATAACCACTTGTATCAACATTAAATAGTCATGTTGCTTTATAAGTAATTGACAGCCATGGCCATGTTAAGGAGTGTAACATTAACTGTCATGTCCCATGGTAAATCAGACCTCCTTCACACCATCCTGAGGTGAAATATCATAAACAGCTGAATATCTTCCTGCCGATTGGTTTCTCCAAACCCTGGTGTGTACCTTGAGGCTACATGGCTTCTAATCATCTGGAAGGTGGTCAGTGACATGAGATAATCTAGTCTTTCCTGAGCACTAAAAATATCCTATTACATGGGTGATTTGACAGGCTAACCATTGTCTGGGCAGTTTACTCTGAAGTTACCTATTGAATGACTGAGCAGCATTCACGTGTCCTGTCTGATTGACTGCTCTCTGTAGATAGTGTTGTTGCCATATAGCATTGAAACAAGCCCTTCAGCCCACTGAGTCGATGTTGATCATCAAGTAATCATTTATTCTAAGCCAATATTATTCTTCACTCCACCCCCCACCCCCACTCTCATCAACTCTTCCTGGATTATACTAGCCACTTACACCAAGGGTCAGTTTACAGAGTTACCCTACCAAACTGTCTGTCTATGGGAGGAAAAGAGAGCACACAGTATAAACCCGCATGATCGCAGATAATGTCCAAATTGTGGAGGGCACTGGCGGTCAGGATTGAACAGTCACCGAGCTGTGAGACAGCAACATAACCTCTGCACCACTGATCCCCTGCAATGTAGGTGACCTCTAAGAGAAGTAGTTTGTGCTTGTAGATTTCCCTGAGCAGACAGAATGTAGGTGACCTCTAAGAGAAGTAGTTTGTGCTTGTAGATCAGAAGCGTTGTAAAATCCCATAAACACTGATAACCAGACAGAGTTATTTTCGTGGTGGGCGGCGATTTGACGGGTGATTTGATCGGATTGTTTAAAATGTTCGAAGAACTTGTTAGGTTGGGCATATGGGAAATTATTTCCTGTAATATGAAGATCAAGATCAAAGGGAGGGTTGCTGGCCATCTGAATAAATAGTGGGTTCTAACACACAAATGAAGGTATTTTACAGTTAAAGCAAAGTCTCTGGATGGGGAAAGTATTCAACCCCGGATGTTTGACTACTGCTGTAAATGTGCCACAATTGAACTGAAGGCCGTCAGTGTGGAGGAGGAATTGAACAGAGCTGCCATGAATGGCTCATGATGCCAGTATCTGCATCTTGTATCTCCACAGTCAGGGCAGGTCTTGCCTGTTTGGATCATTATCTGTGTTGGGTAATGCATTTTCAGCTGGGTATTGTGGATTGGTGAAGGTTGTCTGATTTTCACACAGGATGGTGTGATCACTGCTGTTGCTTTCATTCATTGATGCAAGGAATTGGATGCACTGTAACTGTAACTAGTTTCTGTGTGTTGACCTTTGAAATGTTTTGCATGTTTCGTTGCAGCTTTGGGGAAATGCTGGCCTTCACACTGACGGCCTTCCTGGAGCTCATGGACCATGGCATCATCTCCTGGGATATGATCTCCACTGCTTTCATCAAACAGGTCAGAGGAATGGGAGTGAGAAGGAGACTAATTAACTGATCATGGGGTTGGCTTCCTGTTCAAGATTCACTTTGCCCTCAGTTTATTGAGTTGGTCGAACATAGGATTTATCGCTGCCTATCAATTAGTATTGTCATTATTCATTCTTGCGATTGTTGGAAGAAAAGATTTGAATTTCATGTCTTACAATACCTCATAATGTCAATTAAAATTGTGCAACTAATGAAGTACAGACATTCCCCGACTTACCTAAGGGTTACGTTCTGTGAAGCCTTACGAAAGGTCGATTTTACATCAATTGGAATCACAATCCCCTGCCCGAAATAACTCTAGTATTAAACTGCCTCAGCTGCCTCCAGGGTACTTTCTGTACCTTCTGGGCTTCACTGTCGCCAATTCAGGCTTAAATTCCGTCTCGCCCCTGGGGCACTTCCTGCTGCATGCAGCCCTCTGGGTAAGCACCTCTGCCAATGCCCTCTTTTTTTCCAATGAAAACTTGAGGGTCTGGAATCTATTCCCAAAAGGAGTGGTGAAGTTAGAAATACACTCCATATTTAAATAGTACCCATATATATACTTGAAGAGCCATGATCTGCAGAGTTGTGAACCTGGTCCTGGAAGACCTAAGAGCTCATTCTCAATTGTCATAGTATAGTACAGCCTCGGTCAGAAACGTTCTATTATATTATAATTCTGGCTTTATGTATTCTTTACCTTGGGACTTGGTGTTGTCACTCCAAAATGCCTTGCATTTATGATTTATTAGCTCCTGCCCATTCTCATGGTACCAACACTGGTGTTTTCTGGTTGAGAAGCTGGTAGAGAAGCTGGGGGGGATGGCGAGAGAGATTCTGATAGTCGGGGTTTACCAGGTTGCTTCTCAATCAGTGATAAAGTGCACAACATTTAGTGCAAAATAAAGTCCAATTAAAGATAGTACAAAGGTCTCCATTGAGATAGATGACTCAGGACAGCACTCTACCCGGTGAGAGGATGGCTCAGTTGCCCGATTACAGCTGGGAATAAACTGACTCTGAATCTGGAGGTATGTACTTTTAAACTTCTGTTATGCCAGCGGCCTTGCCGAGTTATTGCAAAGTGTAGGTGGAGTCAATGGAAGGGAGGGTGGTTTGCACGATGGCCTAGGCCACATCCACATCCTGCAATTTCTTGTGGGCTTGGATGAAGCTGTTCCCAAACCATACTGTGTCAATAAAATGTTTCTGCAGCACATCAGTAGAAGTTGGTGAGGGTTGTTGGGGGCAGGCCGAACTTCGTAAGTCTTTCTAAGGAACTTCTTCCCATGTTGGCCATTCTTGTGGTTAACATCTGAAATGACTAGATCTTCACTCTGGTGCTGAAGGAGGTTGGGTGTCCTGTGGCTAGAATCAAGGAGTGTCTTCGAGACGGAGGGAGATTCCCTCTGTTCCTTTGACATACTCAGCCTCAGTATCACCAACTCAAAGGCTATGTCTCTTGCAGTTGTTTCTGGTGCATTGTTCCCTGGGGTTCTCACTTCAATGAGCAAACATTTGTTTGTTTTGTTGAGCGAGAATTCCTGGCAGGAGAACCTCGGCCTGGGCACTGACTCTTCATCCTCCAAAAACCGCTTTTAATCCTGAAGCTAGTACTGCCTGAAAATTCTTGTCGGAATTGTGGGGGAAGGGTGTGATGACTGGAGGTTGGGAAAAATTATCCACAAGCTCCATGTGAGATGTACTCATCAGCCAAGATAAATGAAGCCTTCAGAGTATAAAGTTGATTAATGGTATTGTTGGTTTAAAAACCAGGAGTGGTTTTGTGTCTGAGCAAATGGGACCAATGAAGGAATTGCCACAATCAAACGTTTAACCTCGAGGGTATGTAATTCCCACTGACTCTAATCTTTACTTGCTGTGACACAAAGAGTTATTGCGGCTGGAAGCAATTCCAGACTCCCTGTCTTCTGGGGGAACTCTAGTGCTTGCTTCAGCCAAGAGATCCTGTTCCCACGACCTGATGGCACAGAGCCAGTGAGTTAACTCATTTTATGCTGTGTTCTCCCCACTGCCCTGAGCATGTGTCCACTACTGCTGTTTAAAGACCCATCAAGGCATTCCTTCTGAACAGGTGAAGGAGAAAATGGAAATGCTGGACAATCAGTCTCAATACAGAAACTGCTGAAATTCAGCTGAGTTCCTGTGTGATTAGAGGCTAATGCTGTGATGTAAACTCTTGGTAAGAATTCACTTCAAAATTAAAACTGGATAAGAGATAATCATACTTATTTTTGTAGAATTGAGCCTTTTTGCATGACAGTGTAGAGGAG
This sequence comes from Okamejei kenojei, assembly GCA_035221665.1. Taxonomy (NCBI): domain Eukaryota; kingdom Metazoa; phylum Chordata; class Chondrichthyes; order Rajiformes; family Rajidae; genus Okamejei; species Okamejei kenojei. Next base: position 8,498,866 of record CM069150.1, on the reverse strand, counting down.
GAGTACAGTTTAAAACTTGTTCATGTGTTTATTTTTCATTCACAGACTCACTTTAATGTAGATTATAACTCTACTCGCTCTCACTCACTAGCTGATAAGTTCAGGCAGGGTCAGGGAGAGAGGAACCATGTGTCCTCATAGTCCCAACACTACAGTTCAGTTGTTGTCCCTGCCTCTCTTCTCTTCCCCACCCTCTTTCATAAACTCTCAGTACTCACCTTGAAATGTTAATTACAGAGTTAAAATCTTGAACTGGGTCATTCTAGATTGTAGGAAATGACAATCTATTTGGTTCCATGTCTGTGTGGGACTGTGTGGAAGATTTTTAATTTCCACCCAGACTTTGTTTGCCATCACTGTGAGTTGTAGTATATTGGCAATATATTTATCAGACCATTCTGGACATCTGATTAGCACTGATGATTCTGATGTGAGGCATTCATTTTAATCTCATTCCCCATTTTTGATATTTCTCTTCTCGTGCAGTTTTTCTACTTTTGCAATAAGTAAGGGTGACAGTGGCGTGGCTGGTGGAACTACTGCTTTGCAGCACAAAGACCAGAGTTCAATTTGACCTCGGGTTTTATCTTGTGGAGTTGGTACGTTCTCCTCGTGACCATGTGGGATTCCTCTGAGGCCCCACTTTCCTCCCACATACCAAAGTCGTGCAGGTTTATAGGTTAATTGTCTTCTATGAATTGCCTCTAGTACATAGTGAAAAGATTAGAAAGTGGGATAACATAGAACGAGTGTGAACAGGTGATCAGTGGTCGGCATCAACGTGGTGGCCCAAAAGGAGCTATGTCCAAACTGTATCTTTCCATTCAAGAGTTGGTTCCTTGAAATAAGTGGGAAAAACTTGCAGTGAAAAACGACCAAGTGTACCGTTGAATAGACATACTTATTGGTGGGTGTGTTGACACTTTACCATCGCCTCCATCCCTTGCCCCCTTCATTTTGTCATTTTACCTCTCTCTAACAAACGTCCACACTCAGATCTCCTCTCCAGTTCCCCCTTTTCACTCCTGGATTCTTCCCACTGTTGCTGTCATGGTTTCCATCTCTTTCTCTTCTCTTCATTCCTCTTCCACACTCTCTCACCTTCCTATCTGTCTTGTTCCACCTGTTTTTCAGTCGGTGGTTTCTCCATCCCGCTGCGTTCCGTGCAATGCCATGAGAATTGTTGAGGGTGCGAGATGCTCTATCGTCAGCAGTGGGTCACACTGCAGCTGAGTGTTGAAGTTCGCAGGTTTTCATGTCGCACTCTGGGAACGTGCTGTGTGGTTTAATTAACATCAGCCCTGCCTTGTCCTAATTGGTGCTGACAAACTGTGCCTGATTAATGCTGTTTGGTTTTCCAAAATTTCGGACTGTAGTAATTCATTTCTGGTGGTTGAATAACTTGGAGCACATTGAGAGTGCATCTGGTTTGAATACACGCAAGACCTCCCTGGTGGAATAACACTGGGTGAAAAAAAGGTCTTCCACTATCTGCAACCTCCGGCAACCACCTTCAACTAGCATCGCAACCGGCTTCAACAAAAAAATTACCGATTTTTAAACGCAACCTATTTTTAGTCGCGGCCGGTTTTGAATTTTTTTAAATAATCACCGGAACATTGAAGAAGCGGAAACCACTTTCGACCATTAGGGAGACTGACAAAAAACCTCCGGAAACCGCACGGAAACCTTGGTGACATAGGAAACCTGAAAGTCTCCAGAGGTTTCCGTTCAGGTTTCCTATGTCACCAAGATTGCTGGGGCCACAGACTGTGAGGAAAGTTGTCAAAGTATACAGCAGGATTCTCTCACTGATTGAAGTGTATAAAATTATGAGAGGCATAGATGGGCCAGATGGTCAGTCCTTTTTACCTCCAGGATGCAAAAATCAAATACTTTACATTTTAACGTGAGAAGGGCAAAGATTAAAGGAGATATGCGGGGCACGTATTTTTTAAACTCACAGAGGGTGGGAGTAGCTGAAACACGCTGCTGGAGGTGGTAGTTGAAGCAGATACAATAGCAGTGTTTTAGACTTTTGAATAGTCGTATGGATATGAAGGGATATGGATCATGTGCAGACAGGTAAGTGTTGGTCATAGCATCATGTTTGGTACATACATTGTGGGCCGAAGGGACTGTTCTTTATCTGTACTGTTCTATGTTCACTCACTCTGTTTTAATAATGGTACAGTTCAAATCCTTATCCTTGCTTTCAAGCTTGATTCCTTCCTAATGCACCCATTCTGACCCTTGCTTTTCTTTCCATTACTTTATTTTCTCTCTGCTCCTGCCTCTTGTGGTTGCGCCATGTGCTCCCTGTCCTTTCTGTAGTTATATTAAATTGTCTCCCCTGTTGACAGGACATTTAAAAAATTGACCGGGCATTTACAAAGAAGATTCTGCTCAGACTCCTGGGCGATATTTATCTTCGTTTGAGAAATAAATTACCACAGAAAAATATTTATTTCATGTTCCTTGTGCACAATTTGTCAGCCATGTCCCTTTCCCTCCACCATGTCAACAGTATAAAATTGATTGTGAACAGTAAATTGCTTTGGGATGCTCTGGAACTGTAAAACACAGTCTGGTTTCTGCAGACTGAGGAAAATCAAAATGATTCCAATTGCAGGGTGTTTTTGGACAGCTCTTCTCCATTCCGGATTTATTTATGGTGCTCTGCAGTATTGAGCATTGCCATATGTTCTTTTTGTTTACTGTGGTGATGCAAAATAGCCACAGAGAACGTTTGACTGGTTTGTATCTGATCCACATTCCAGTTATGAAACGTTCTATGATGCCGTTAAAATTTGCTCTTAATTTGGGTATATTGCCAACACGGCCAGCAATCATTGTCCATCTCTATCTAATCCATCACCAACGATCATTGAGAGCCCATCTCGTTGGTGGATCGGAAGTCTCATTCAGGCCATACAGGTGAAGGGTGGTGGATTTCTTTTCTGGAAGGAGCTTATTGAGCCAGATGTGTTTTTAGAACAGACTTTTAGTTTAATGACTATCAGAAACAAGAGAGACTACAGATGTTGCAATCTGGAGCAAAATATCAACTGCTGGAAGAAGTCAGTAAGTTGAGCAGCAAATGGATGGTCGACATTAAGACTCGTAACCTTGTATCAGGACTGGGAGCGTAGGGGTACGATGACCAGCATATAGAAGTGAGCGGGAGCGGGTGATGCAGGCTGTTAGGTGATAAGTAAACAGGCGAGTTGACAGGTGATAGACAGATGGAGTGTAGGAAAGAACCGCAGGTGCTGGTTCACACTGATCACAGACATACAATGCTGGAGTAAGTCGGTGAGACAGGCGGCAGCTCTGGATGGGTGACGTTTTGGGACAAGACCCTTCTTCATGCAGATGGATGGAACCAGGTGGTGGAGTAGTTGGGAACAAGACCAAGGAGGAAACACGGGTAGATATGTGTGGGCAGACGGAATCAATGGCAAATAAGTTGAGGCAATGAGGGAGGAATGGGAAAAGTGAATAAAAGGAGAGCGATCAAGGTGGGTATGGGAAAGGAACAACCTCGCCCCTTCCCCATCTGGCTCCATCAGTTTGTTTTCTTATCTTTCCATCGGTTAGCCTCTGTCTCACAGGTCCCTCTCCCTTCTATGTACTAATTATCTTTATTCTACATGCACTGTAGAATAAAGAATTATCTAATTATCTTTATTCTACATGCACTGTAGAATCTGTCCTGATGCACGTTCTTCATCCAAAATATCGACCATCCCTTTCCATCCACAAATGCTGCCAAATTCTTCCAGCAGTTTATGGCTACTGCTATTATTTTTATTTGTACTGGATTTATTTTCATTAGTTTAATTCCGTCTCCTATCCTCAACCTGCCTACTACCCCCTGTGGAATGGTACAGGCCTCTGCAGACACATCTGATATTTGAAACGCAATGCCACTGGATCAGCCCTCTCCCGCTCGTCGTCCTGTAGGTTAAGACATCATTTGCTCAAGGACTTTCTTCTGGCTTCTATCCATTAATTCTATCCATTAAATGGATGTTAATTCCAAATGTTAATAACTTACTTTCACAATGCTGAGGTGTCCATTTGAGCCTCTGTCTCTGTGTTGCCTCTTTGCTTGAGTGACCCTGGGAATGTTAGATTTAGGGTTGCCAACTTTCTCACTCCCAAATAAGGGACAAAAGATCAAAATAAGGGACAAATTCCCGACGGCAATTTGTTGACCGGCTCGGCCGTGGCTGGGTGAATGATGAGTTGGCCCGGGTGCCGGACTGCACACAAAGCCCAGCCGGCGGGCCAGCTGAGGGGTTTTGGCCCGGGCGCCAGTCTTTGCTCGCGTCATCGTGGTAAGCAAAGGTCCGAAGGTTGGACAGCTGGCCGGGCTGCCGACCGACGGGGCCACGGGCGAGGCGCTGCTGCTGCTGCACTCCATGGGCTGCACTAGCCTGGGACGGGTGAGGTGGGGCCGGACGCGATGCTCTGACCTGACAGTCCCCTCGACCCGAGTAGTAGCAGTCAAATACGGGACAAGGGCGGTCCCATATGGGTCAAACAATTTAGCCCGATATACGGGATGTCCCAGCTAATACGGGACAGTCGGCAACCCTCATTAGATTTGACCCAAGGGGAAAGAGTAAACAGACTGGGCCGATGTCTTTTTTTTCAGTGTAATTAACTACGTTCTTAAGGGGTTTGACAGCTGGTCTTTTTCCTGACTGGGGGATTGAGAACAAAGATTACTGTCTCAAAATAAAGCCATTCAGGATAAAAATGAGAAGGTATTTCTTCATCCTGGCCATGGCAAAATCCTGGAAATATCTAATCAGCTGTGGAAGATTAGTTGCTGAGTCGGTTCTAGAAAGAGTGGTAAACTTTTAAAATGTTAAATAAATAAAGAGAGATAGGATTAGTGCGGGCAAGTGGATCTCTATTGAAAGATAGATCAACATAACATAATCTCACTGAATAGCAGAGCAGCCATAAGTGACTGAATGGCCTGTTTGGACTGATTCTTATCCAAAACTCTTCTATGTTTGTGTATTTATCCCTGTTTCAAATTATGCTCAAATTAAGTGTTAAATGGAACCAGCATCCGCAGTTCCTTGTTTCTACACTCCACTCTGGGAGCTGAGGACTGTCAGAGCAGTTTAACCCACTTGCACTCGTGTATTTGGTTATTGGTTCCTACCATTCACGGGGAAATGTTTGATTCCTCAGATTGCAAGCTATGTCAACCAAACGACGGTGGATGCTTCCATCCTGCAGAGGTCTCTGGCGATTCTAGAGAGCATGGTGCTGAACAGCCAGAGCTTGTACAAGAAAGTGGCCGAGCAGATCACTGTGGGACAGCTGATTGCACATCTTCAGGTGTAAGTATTACAGAGCTTGCTACACCAGTCCAGATTGGTGCACCTTGCATCCTGGGCAAAGATATAACAAAAATGCTAAAACTGAGTACTTTTGGAAATGCTGTGGACATATTTTTTTTCGCGACTGCATTTCTTGTTTTGAAGATGATGCTTGTTTTGTCGTCTCACTGTGATGAATGCTTCTCATTCGTATACTGAAAATCTATGCCTACCTGCCCAAGAGTGATTTGCTGCTAAACAAGAAGCCTTGGTGAGTCTTGTCCGAAGATAGGTTTCAGCATTACAGATATCAAACCGGTTAGACAATCCTGGAGTAGCTCAGCGGGGACGGGCAGCATCTCTGGTGAGAAGGAATGGGTGATGTTTCGAGTCGAGACACAAGAACTGAAACGTCACCCATTCCATCTCTGCAGAGATGCTGCCTGTCTTGCTGAGTTACACCGATGATAGACACAAAATGCTGGAGTAAGTGTTCCTTCCCACCAAACCGGTTAGACGAGCTGTGGGAATAAGAGTGTTAACGAAGAAACTGCAGATGCTGGAGAATCGAGAATCTGAAGAAGGGTCTCGACCCGAAACGTCGCCTATCTCCTTCGCTCCTTAGATGCTGCTGCACCCGCTGAGTTTCTCCAGCTTTTTGTGTAACCCTGTGGGAATAAGAGTTTAGTGGAGGACACTGCCACCTAGTGGCACTGCCATTGACAATGTATGGACACATTTCATATTAACCTGTGTAGGAATGAACTGCCTGCATTAAACCGAAGATAGACACACAAAGCTGGAGTAACTCAGCGGGACAGGCAGCATATTTGGAGAGAAGGAATGGGTGACGATTCAGGTCGTGACCATTCTTCTTTCAGATTAACCTGTTGTTGTCACACTAAAGAAAATAGAAAAAACACAATCTCATGACCTACCTGCCTTGCATTTCTTGGGATAGAATTCTACGCTTTTATCCTTTTTCAAATATTTATCTAATTCACATTTTAAAAGTTACTGCTGAATCTGTGTCCAGCATCTTTTCAGCCTGGATATTCCAGAACATCGTAACTCTTTTCTATCCCCTTAACTCCTCTTAACTCCTCTGCTCTCTTAGATTTGTGTGGCTCTACTTGGGTGCACTTCATATGAAACTTAAGCAAAAGCTTCCTTGAGGTCCAGGTTAAATGCATCATTGGCAGTTCAACCTCTGCAGTATCAAAGTGGATTGGAAAGTTATTGGGCCAGGGCTTCCCCTTTACATCCAAGCAGTTTGTTTCTTGATAAATTATTGATTTTTAGGTAATCATACAAAATTTAAGGCTTAAGAACAAGACGTGCTTTTTTTTGCAAGTTTGTGGGAGTACTGAGAGAATGCTGAACTGCAGGCGAGTCATTAAATAGATGTCTCTTCAAACTTTTGAAGATAAATAAAAAGTTCTGTAGACTGTTCAAAGAAGGGAAAGGCAGATTTCCAACTGTCCAAGAAACAGAACTGCAGATGCTGCTTTACAAAAAAGAATGTGATCTTTGGCTCAGGTGATCTGTGAAGAACATGGATAGATGACTTTTTAGGTTGGAACTCTTTTTCAGAATGATTGTGGGGGGAGGAAGAGAGATAGGGCAGGCCAAAGCCTGACATAATAGGTTGATACAGGTGAGTTTGATAGGCAGTTGGTTGGACAAAGGCTAGAGATGAAAAGACTGAAGGTGTGAGACAAGAGGATTGAAGAGTTGCACATTGTGAAGCTAGATGAAAGAATGTAGGGGAAGGGGAGAAATAGATGCCAGTTTTGGTAGGGCACAGGGCGGGGGGGGGGGGGTGTTTTAGTGTCATATCATTGGAGAATTCAATATTCATACCTTGTAACCCAACCGTATAAACGTTGAGTGTAGGAAGGATCTATAGAAGCTGGTTTACACCGAAGATTTATGGACACAAATTGCTGGAGTAACTCAGCGAAGTCGGGCAGCCATTCTGGAGGTCGAGGCATTTCTTCAGACTAAGAATTCTCCAGTTTTAGGAAACGGAACCACCCCCCTCATTTTGTTTTACCCCAATTATCTTGGTCAATAATCAACCTATGTCACTGTAGCAGATGGTGTGGTCATCTATCTCGCGACTGTCTCTGCAGCTGTGCTCTAGGAACATTGATCGTCAGTCTTTTCTATCTATGGTGACTACATATAATTTTTCTTTTAAACAGGCAGCCAACTTTCCTTTCATTTGTCCAACTTTCCTTTCATTTGTAAATCAATTGTGAAGGATTCTTTGGATTGCAGGCTTCAAAGTGAAATCCACCTTCTTGGTGCTCTGAACAGAAAGCTTGGTTACCACGATATTAATGTGTCTTTGTACTCCTGCTATACTATCCAGACTGGTGTTTATTAAATCATGCTGTTATTGAAATGTTTCATAATACCGGATCATCACGCAGTCCAACAATCTCACCTGTTTCTAAACAATCCTTCATCTTCCTCAACGAAATGTGACTAAAATACAAATTTGATACTTTTGCTTATTAACTGAATACCTTGTCACTCCTGTGAATATTAATCTATTATATTTTGAATGCCGTCTCATATCCTTTGGCTGTAATCTAGCCCAAGTAGTGAATCTATTTTAAGTATACCTAGAGAGGTTGAAACTCTGCTCATCCGACTGAAGGAATATAAAGCTATATTTTTCCATTTGTTGATTCCCAATGAGCATAGTATTTCCCCAAGGTCCTCTGTACGTGAATTTGAGACGGCGTAGCTTCTCTCTTTGTAATTCAACTTAACAATGCCGTTTTTTTACAGTGAGTTTTATGCAGTATAACTTCAAAAGCTCAGAAAAGGACACACAGTGTGGGAGTAACTCAGCTGGTCAGGCAGCAAACCTAAAGAACATGGATAACTTCAAAAGCTGTCTACAGGAACATATTTGCATGAAATGTGACCCTGAGCCAAATTATTAGGACAGCAATGAGACGGGTTTTAAGGAGCATCTTAACGATTGTGAGAGAGACTGAGCGATTTTAGGAAAATCCTTGAGACTGGTGTTGAGGTATTACTAGCAATGATAAGTCCAGGAAAACTGGAAGTGCAAGAGACAGAATTTGCACAGATATATCAAGAATTGTTGGGCTGGAAGTTGCGGAAGAAAATGTGGAAAAAGGCCGTGGAAGAAGTTGAAAGTAATAATTTGAAAATGTGACTTAAAAATCATAACAATAGCCCCATGGATCACCAGTCATGTTGTCTATTCACTACATTCTATCTGTACCCTGCTGGAGATTGCTGATGATCCATAAAGTGAATACATGGCCTCATTGTTATGAATTAGGTTAGTTTCACAACTAGAATATTGGTTCTAATATTTTGTATCTGTAGGAGCCATTATAATATCTGTAAATGGTCCGTTGGGTAGCACTCTTGTCTGGATTCAGAAGATCATAGAATAGATTGAAGTGACGTTGCTAAACCGATACTTCAAGGTCATGGGCTACTGCATTTTTGAGCTGTTCTCTTTCGAGTGGCATATTGAAGCCCAGCTGGTGTTTGGAGACGTAGAAAATCTTGGGGATTTTCCTAGTTGCCTGGGCTAATATTTTGGTTACCGTTAATTTGGGACATTGATATCTCTATGTTAGAAACCATATTCTCTGTTCTCACATAACTGTGTTTCAAAAAGCTGTATCATTGTTTACGGTGAGCTGCGAGATATATTGAGGTTGTGAAAGACACTTTCTATTCTCTAAAAGAAAGGTAGCTGGATGGTTGTCTGCAATGGTCAGATCAGTAAATTTGTCTCGGCTGGGTTTGATGCTCCCTGTACAAAGGAGGAAGTGAGTAACAATTTGAAAGCACAAGAGTTGATCTGGAATGGCTTAAATTCTGTACATGCCATTCTCTCTACAGGTCGAACCAGGAGATCCAGACATATGCAATTGCACTCATCAATGCTTTATTCTTGAAAGCACCAGAGGACCGAAGGCAGGTTGGTCACATTGTGTTTTTCTGCTCTCTCTGGTTTTCGCTGTATGGGTATCTCATTCTCCTGTCTGTAATCTCTTCATGTCCCTCCAGTAGCTTGCTTATCCTGTACTGTCATCTGCCTTGGAATGTCGCTTTGCCTTTGTTACTAACCGCGTCTCCTCTGCTGCTCACTATCAACTGAAACCACTCTCCATTCACTGCTGCTCTCGTTTCCAAACTTCCCTTTCGGCAGCAGTAGCTGCTCACACTTGAAAGGCCATTATTCCAAAAGTGCTTGAGGTGATCTTAATTGGACAAAATGAGATTGCAAAGGAGACATTGAGACAGGGAGCCGAACATCTCAAGGACCCAAAATGGTAAGAGATGAAAAGGTTTAAGCAGAGAATTCCAGACAATGGAAATGAAGCCACCAATGGTGGAGTGAAGGAAGTGGGGATGAATGACATCACAATTTGAGGAATGCTGAGATCTCAGGTTGTCACACTATTAGAAAATCATCTCAACAGCTTCAAATCGATGTGCAATGGAAATGGCTTCTTTACATTGCCTTTGTATTCCTGAATCAATCATATTTTATCTTTCCTCCCCTACTTTCGTTACCCCAGTTGCCCCTTATAGCGGAAATTGCTCATCCTGACTTAGTGAATCTCTTCTATACCTGACATTCTTTCTTGATGGTAGTTATAGCATATTAATGTAGATTAAAATAATATTCTGATTTCCACATTCCCCTGTGACACTTTACTATGTTTATTAGCCATACACATACAATGAGTATGCTTATTGATGAACCATGTTGATCCAAATTTAATGATTTCCCAATCCTGAACTCTCCCATTTTCAAAAAGAAACTTGTGATCCTCCTCTACGTCTCTTGTGTTCTTTCCTGTCTCTCATATTAACCGCTTGTCTCTTCTTGTTGCTGCTATAACTCGTGCTGTGTGGATGCGGCCCGTTGGCTAAACAATGTTGCTTGGGGTCTCTGCTATCATCATCAGTCTGTTCTTCCCTCCTCAGAAGGGGAGGATTCTGATCTCGATCTACCTTTGACAGTAAGTAGTGACTTATGGAGGTAATAGGAAGCATTGGGACCTTTTAAGGCACTGCCTGTATGAGGGGAAAGTGATTTTGTGCTAATTTGTGGATGGTGATCAAAAGGTTCTTCCTTGAGGTTCTTCAACAAAAGGCACTGCTTTCTGCTCATCTTTCATCCCCGGAAACCAGGAATTTCTGTGGATTTTTACATAGATTACAGAGGAACATTTGGCCCTTTGACCTGAATTGCTGTTCCACAAGGTGATGGCTGATCTGTGATCTATATGGATATAATTGACTTTCTAAATTCATTTATTTATTCAGGTTAACAATTCCCTCAGCCTCCTGCATTAAAATTAACAATTGACTGGCATCACTGCCTCTTGCTGCCAAAGGATCTGACGAGCCTCTGTCCTCTTTGTATGAATATTGACAGGCTATTTGGCTATGGAATGTGTCAAACCCAACTGATGATCCTAATGGATGGTCCCCATTCCCAGCACAACCCACTGGGTAACAATGATCGATAGGAAGTCTGACTAAACCATTCTCCCCTTTACCCCAGCTTGCTCTTGATTTTTTTTTAAATTCTGAGACACAAGCTTTGTAGAGAGTGAGCCTGATATATTTCCCATACTTGGGAAGAGAAGGACGTGGTGTAGGGAATATAGAGGGGAGATGCAGAGTTAGGCTAAAGCGATGGAAGGCTGAGGGTGACCATAAAAACTGCCAGCTTTCCTGGCACTCGTCGAATTAACCTTGCTCGGATCTGGATATGACGATGGCACTCATTCTTCACATCAGTCTGGATCTGCTTCAGCTTATGCAGCTGGGTCTCCAACACACAGATGAAATGGAGAATTATGTGCAATCAAATCCGGGCCCATCCAGCTAGACTCCTTGCCCCTGTTCAGAGTGTCTGTGCCAATCTTGTCTCTGGCGATTGCTATTGGCAACAAGCCTGGTGCACTAGGCTCAAGCCGACCACCCTGACATTAGCTTGTGGATCAGAAATCCAATTGTATAATGAGGTGCAATTTATAGATTAGTGGAAAGAAAAAAGAGCTTTTGGTCGGAGCTCAGCAGATCTAACAACTTCTGCGGAAGGAAATGGACAGTCAACGTTTCGGATCGAGATCCATTATCTACACACTGGATGAAGGAACCAGACTTGAAGTGGCACAGTCCATTTCCCTCCATAGATGCTATCTGGCTAGCTGAGTTCCTTCCGCAACTGTTTTTCCTACAGATTCCAGTGTCTGTCTATTTTGTGCCTTCATAGACTAATGTCTGGGTTCAACTATATCCTACGTTAAATGCTATCAATTCCTCGGATTGGATAGGTGGAAAGGAAATCAGGGAGTTGGTGGAAATGGGGTAGGGAACAGGTTACAGAGAAATAACGGGGGGGATAGGACAGATGGAATTACTCGGAAGGTGGTACAGACTGAGTGAATAGCATCCTGTGTTGCAAGAAAGTAAGAAAATTATAGATTTACAGAATCAAATGAGAATTTTGCATCTCTTGTGAGGAAAATATGGAGGGACATTTCCTGATGTGGTTTAAGAAAGGGACGCCGTAAATGTGTGCTTAAAAGCTTGCAACAGAATGCCGAAAGATTGTGATAAGCAAAATATATCATGACTTGTGAAATGAGCTAATTTAAACCAAAAAGACATTGGAGCATGTTCTAAATGGGTTTTTTTTTTAAAAAGGAGAAATGAGTTACTCATTAGTTGTACAACCACAAACAAATTAAGTGAGAACTAGTGAACAATGTACAAGAAAAATAAGGGAAGTGGTGAGTGGAATTTTGATAATCATCGTGAATACACAGGGACCGAAAGTTGCAATGTATTTTTATAAACCTTTTGTTGATCCAGGTAATTGCTGGTTAATTCTGGACTATCACAGAAAGGATGAATTGGACATGAAGGCTGGTTGAATGAAGAGGATTAGGTGCAGATGTGAGATTGTAATCTGTTTGAGAAGAGACAATTAATGGAGAGTATAATAGTAAGATTAAACGAGAACTTACCTGTTCGAAGTTTGATCTTTATTTTATGAGGAGTTACGATGAGGGATTACGTGAAGAAGCCCCGCCAGGCGCATGCACGTCATACTTCAAAGCAGTGGTGTGAAAAACACAGAAACTGATAGCCGAAGTAAGATAGTAAGGCTTACAGAAGACTAGAACTACCAGATGAACCTTTAGATTATGAGGGCCAGGAGCGGAGGGCACGTAATCCCTCATCGTAACTCCTCATAAAATAAAGATCAAACTTTGAACAGGTAAGTTCTCATTTAATCTTACTATTTTACTTCGGAGTCACGTGAGTGACTACGTGAAGATTTTAAAGCTCTGTGATTTTCATGCCGTAGATTCACTCCATACGACACACTGCTTCAGTTGACACAGTAGTGAATAAATAATATATTGAACATTGCTTCAAATTATTCAATAACTATATTAATAATAATAATAACAAGGAAAGTAATAACCCCTCTATCCCAGGGGAAAATTACAACAAATGGCATAAAACAAATGATATGAAACAAAGCAAACAAATTGAACAGAACACAATAGAGCATGTGCAAACCCTGGCACTGTGACGACAGGTTTATCATAAAATCTAGAAAAAGTTACTTCTTTAGACCATCCTGCGGCCTCTAGAATTTGGTCGAGCGGCACGTCCTGCGCCTTCGCCGCGGACATTGATGCCGCCCTTGTGGAGTTGAGATTTAAACAGATGAGTGTGAAACTCCAGCTAAATACAGAACCTGTTTAAACCATCTAGAAATAGTTTGTACTGTCACTTTAAACAAAAAAAAAAATTATATGTTTTTATATGTTTTTTTGTGGGTAATGAGCATTGGTGTCTCACAATCTCGGAGACTCTTAGGTACTTCAATATATTGAGTCAGATGCTTAACCACACACAATGTTTGGTCGACAGGGTATGCTTTAAAGATTACCTTGGTTCCAGCCTTTCCTAGCTTGCTTTGCTTGCTTGGATCATAGACATAAAAAGTAATTTTATCTACAGACAACTGCATACAATCTAACCGCAACATTTGTGATGTTTGTACTCATTGTGCTGATCCTAATGGCATGAGCATAACCACTTTAAATATTAAGTTCTGAAAAGACAGTGACATAATTGGAGCCCACTGCCGAAGCAATGTGAGAACTATACTGACATCCCAGATTTCTGTATATCAGGGTTTGGTAGGATTTTATTAAAATTCCTCTCATAAATCGGGATATTAACGGATGAGACCCGATAGATTGTTGTTCTGAAAATTGTCCTAAATAGGAGGACAAAGTACTCCGAGCACTATTAATGGCAGTATCTCAGGTGCAACATAGCAAGGAACTCCAATATATCCGATATGTTTGCAGTATGATAAAATATATCTGACTGTATACAAAAGATTTCCCATTTCTTTATATGAGACATATATTGTTTCTTTGTTTGTTTATTTTTGTTAGAAGTACAGTAGTCTGGTACTTAAGTACCTAATACATAAATACATATTTTCATTCTTGTACAACTTCATAATTTTGGTTTAATAATAAAAGAACAGTGAGAGAAAAAAGAAATAAAGAGTGTCTGAATAGATAGACAAGCGAGTAGAAACAGAAAACAAAAGAAATAAAGGACAGAGATGAGTTAAAAGATTGAAAGAAAAGGAAAAAGTTAAAAAAAGAGAGATTAAGAGAGATCTACCTATCTCATATTTTTGCCCATCCGTCACCCAGTTCTAAACCATTTCATTTCTAAGGTTATGTTATGTTGCACCATATGCTTGTAAAAAGTTGATAAACGGAGACCAAATCTTTAAGAATTGGTCTACTTTGCCTAGTAAGAGGAATCTCATTTCTTCAAGATGTAGCGTTTCAGACATGTTTGAGATCCACATTTTGAATGTTGGCGTAGGTGCGTTTTTCCAAAATTTAAGTATAATTTTGTTTGCTGTTATTAGACCATAATTAAGAAAAGCTTCTTGGAATATAGTTAGTTTACTTCCCTCTTCCATTGATCCAAAGATAATCATATATTGTTTCTTAGTGCTATCTCTCCAAGCTGCAGTTATGGCATCTATGGTCCTATCCGACAGTCCATCAGAACCTGCAGATTAACAATTAATACGATCATGTAATGGATGACTTCTCCTGTAACTGGATGTACCAACAATTACTGCAGCTGGGGATTGTCATGAATGGCTGAGTTATCATTCTGAGCACCAATGGGAACAATGGCTGTGTAGACCAGTTCGGAACCACCAAACGCCTGCGGCAGAGTCTTGCTCTATTTTGGTGAGACATTGCCTAATCAGGCAAAATGGAGAAAACATAGAAGACTATACTTCCCCAATGTAGCGAGAATGCATCCACCGCTACTGCTCCTGGGTCTGGCTTCTATGAGACATATTTAGGCAGCTGGAGATTTAATCTGGACGCAAACAGATCAATATTTGGTACCCATACCGACTGACAATCTTTTTGAAACTTCTGGATTTAACATCCATTCTATATTGTCATTGAACTTTCGTGATCTGTTGTCTGCCACAATATTGTCTCTCCCACAGCTGTGGTATTGTCTACTTGTAATTGAACATGTAAGTCATTCATTGTAGAACAATAAGCTATCAATGCATAAAATGCCCCCAATAACTCCAAATAATTGATACCATGTGTTTGGAGAATTAATCGTCTTGGACAGTCCATTGACCACCACAACTGGTGGCGCTGACCTTACCTCCCCATCCGAGAACACTCCCATCAGTTTGTAATACCACTGAAGGTTGCTGAACCAAAATATTTTCTAGTAGCTTGTGCAACATTGAGAATCCACCATTGCAATTCAGCTAAAGCTTTAGTTGGTAACTGCATGGACCTATCAAATGACCTGCACACTTTGTATTTTATTTTATTTATTTTTTATTTTATTTTTTTTTTTTTTTTTTTTTAATGCTTGTCCTCTGGCTCTTTGCAGACTTTGATAATGCAGGTCCAAACTCGACAGCAGGAATGCTGCTACCATTTTACCAATACCCGTAGCTACCTCTTGGATGGAGGGATAAAGGTCTCTCAGCGAGACAAGTACAGGCATTTGTAATATCCCTAACCTTATCTGTTAGCAAGTTACTGACATATCAACTGAATTAATGACAAACCCCAAATAATCAATTGTTTGGGATGGCTGTAATTTAGATGTTGTTGGATGGACAGAAACCCTAGCCTTTCAAATAGGCTTATGGTTGCTGAAACCAGTTCTTCAGCTGTCTCCTGAGTGGCATTTACAATTAACATATCCTCTAGATAAGCCATTACAATGTGATTCTGAGCCCTCAGTAACACCAGTGGTGGTTTCAATAATTTTGTGAACAGCCTGAGAGCTGAAGTTAACCCATTAGGTAATTCTTTAAATTGCCTCAGCTGACCCATCCAATTAATTTAAAGTACCTGCGATAATGATGAATTGGTACTAAATAATAAGGTATCTTTTTTAGGTCTATAGTAGCCATATAGCAGCCTTGTGATAACAACTGCGTTACAGTGTTGAAGGTGTCCTTTTTTAAAATGCCTATACTGAACATATGAATTAAAGTTTGTGAGGTCCAGAATGACTCTGCAACCCCCATCTTCTTCTGTCTGGGAATATATTTTCTACCTGACGAGTTTTGGTGTGGCAAACACCAAACCGATCAAATATTATGCAGCACCATTCATTATAAAACAATTGTGAGGTTGTACCCCAGAAGTTCTATCTGTGATGGAATGAAATTCCTGTACCTCCGTAAATGAACTAGAAGATCTCCTTCTCCCAATATAAGGGTTGATGTGGGCTGTATTGGGTATACTTTGTACCCATCTCCCTGCCTCTGCTGGTCTCCCAGAATCAAACCCCCTTCGTATTCAACCTGCTTGTTTTCTCAGAGCAGGGATGAGAAGTTTTATAAGGCAAATATCCTGAATTGTTTTGGCAGATTGTCACCAATAATTACTCTGGTTATTGTTTGCCCTACATAGTCCTGCATTTTATTGGGTATAATGTTGGCCAAATGGCAATTTTCATCATACAATGTTCAAATTCTTTATAGTTTTGGACATTATTGACCCTTGTATGTCTTCCCCAAATGCAGTGATGCCAACTCAATATCAGCTAGAGGACATGCTGGAAACACATTTCCTGTCCTCGCATCGTTACACTCATGGGTGCCCAAATTACTGAGTTTACTGTTGGCACCCTGAGCGAGGCACAATAGACGGGTGTTTTATATATTTTTTACTGTTTCAGTCATAACAGTTTCTTGGAGCAGGTGAGAAACCAAATAAATGTTGGCAGCCAGGTCTCATCCATAGTCTCACCAGTCCACTCCGATATAACAAAACTTGATGCTACATCAGGAACACCCGGAGCGTGGCTCTTGTGCTCTGGTGTATACACATAAGCAGGGACACCAGCTTCAGGGTCAGTCTCCTCCTGCCCTGGTACTCCCGAGTCTTGCTCTAGGGAGATCTCATCCAGACCTAAACAAGGCTTCAGCCCGTGCGACTCTAGAGCAGCTGGAGGGTACTTAACTACAGAAATAACGACCACCGGTATCGGAACCGGCACCGCACTTATCTATTTTCCCAATCGCTGCGATGGGACCGCAATGCTGCGTGACCCACGCTTGCTCCTCCCACTGTACCACGGGCTCCTGCTGACTCACAAGCCAGCCTTACGGAGCTTAAGTCTCGCTGGAAAGTTTTAAAACACTTACATGCACCGACGTAATGACGCGCATGCGCCTGGCGGGGCTTCTTCACGTAGTCACTCACGTGACTCCGAAGTAAAATTAAGTTGTTTAGGGTGATTAGTGAAGTTGAGAGAATAGATAGGAAGATGGACTGTACATTGGCAAAAGAGCATTTCTTTATAAATGTATGGTGTGAGATTATCACCAGCAAGTCTAACATGTATTTGCCTTTACTAATTATCATCAAATGTTGCCATCTTGAGGTGCAGTATTTCAGCTTCATGTGCTTCCACAGTGATGTTCAGTATAGGTTTAGAATCTGCAATTTTTCACACAGAGAAATGAAGATCTCAAAAAATTATTTAGAGAATAGAACCAAGAACTGGATGAAGTTAACACACAGATCAAGGGAGATCCATTTGAATAGTGGAACAAGCTGGATGCCGGAATAACATGCCCCTGGTCTTTTATTCTAGCTGCAGATTTTAAATTGCCTTTAAACCAGTGAAGCAATGTGAGATGTGCTGTTTCAAGATATCAAATGTTTCCTGTAGGTGGTGCACTAGTCCAGCCTAAGGCCTGAGATGAGGTTTGCAATACAGATGTAGAAAAGAGGAACTGCAGATGCTGGTTTACAAAAATAGCCACACAGTAACTCAGTGGGCTAGGCAGCATCTCTAGAGAACATGGATAGGTGACATTTTGACCTGAAACAACACTTTTGCCATGCTGCTGTTGAGTTTTGGTATCCAAGTGAAATCTTGCTTTGTTTCCACAGGAAATGTCCAATGTCCTGGCACAGAAGCAGCTACGGTCCATAATATTAAATGTAAGTACAGTGATTGGCAAGAAGTCAATTTAGTTCAGATATTTTTAACAAGGGTTAAATCTGTTTAATTCCCAAGATGGACACGTAACCATATCAATTTGGGGATATGGTTACGTGTCCATTAGAGTAATAGGTGACTCTAGTGTAGGAAGCAACTGCAAATACTAGTTTAAACTGAAGATAGACACCAAAAGCTGGAGTAATTCAGCAGGTCAGACAAGCATCTCTGGAGAAAAGGAATATGTGACGTTTTGGGTCGAGACCCTTCTTCAGACTGAGGAAGTCTCTCAGTCTGAAGAAGGTCTCGACCCAAAATGTCACATATTCCTTTTCTCCAGACATGCTGTCTGACCCGCTGAGATAATCCAGTTTTTTGTGCCTATAATGGATAACTCCTCCTTGGAGCAGTACAACAGTGGTCAGAGAACAACTGCTGAAATCCTCTAGGAGGTTGAAGATGAAATTTTTATTTGTAATTTATATAAAAAAACACAGGAAAAATGACTTTAAAGGTGGTTCATTGAATTGACAGTGCTGTGAAACAGGTTATCCTTAACTCATTTGGTCCATTGTTACTCGATCCCACAATAAATACTTGAGTCTTAATTTTCATCTAAGATGGCCCTGTTGCTTCTCTACAACTAGTGGTGGTCAATAATTACTAGTTTAGGAGGCATTATTAATGTTGAAGAATGAGTGGTTGGGAAAACCTGACCTCTGTGGGTGCAGCTATGTCTATGCCGGTAAATATGCAGTTCTGATGGAAATATAACTGTCCATTACAAACGCTTTATTTAGACTTGTTTGACTTGGAAACTATTTTCAGTAGATCCAAGATTATTGAATCATAGATGTATTTTTCAGTCGTGAATAACATATTATGTTTATTCATTGTCAAATATGACTTCAAGGGTTTTTCAGGACTGGGGTGTGCTCTGTGAAGAGTCTGCCACTTGTACAATCTTTTGTAACAGAGTAAATACTTCGTGTCTCCTTTCTGCAGCATATTATTCGAGGAAATCGTCCAATAAAAACAGAAATGGCCCATCAACTTTACGTCCTTCAAGTTTTAACCTTCAATCTGCTGGAGGAGCGAATGATGACCAAGATGGACCCTCAGGATCAGGTCAGTGATTGATTTCATAATTAGGCTCAGTCTTACTGTTTTCCTGTCATTCTGTATGTTTTTTCTCTCTTGCGTTGTTTCGTGTTTATTTGTCTATGAGCCCGAGCCTCTCACTTTGTGGGTGCATATAGTGTATGAGATGGTTTACTGCATTGCATGTATATGTGAACGCATCTTTAATTATAGTTCCTCACCTGATTTGTGATTCTGTTGCAATCCCAAACAACTGTATGGCATGTCAGCTCTGAGTATGGGTTCGATTCTCAAGTGGTGATTGATTCAATGACTGTGACATGGGAATGTGGTCCTAAAGATGTGGTTGAGCAAAATTGATCGTTATGAATGAAATTTTTTTTTTTTTTTTTTAAACTAGATGATGGAAATCTGAAATAAAACAGGCATTGCAGGAAGCACTCAACTGGTTAGATGGCTGTGGTTGTCCAGAGGAAAGATTAAGTGTTATTCCTCAAGCTTACTTTGGACCTTGTTGGGAATTGGAGGAAGCCACAGTCAGATCGGTGGCAGTGGGATGGGTTTGTTCCATAAAGTTCTGTGTTTGAATACTTCTGGTGTGGGAGCAAGGAATACTGTGGGTGGGAGATGGAGATGGGGTGCAGGGAATGGAGGAAGGTGGGGCTGCTGTTTGTGGTTCTTGACCTTTGATGCAAGGGAAGGGGGGAAAGGAGATCAACAACCTA
This sequence comes from Okamejei kenojei, assembly GCA_035221665.1. Lineage (NCBI taxonomy): Eukaryota > Metazoa > Chordata > Chondrichthyes > Rajiformes > Rajidae > Okamejei > Okamejei kenojei. The sequence goes on along the minus strand of CM069150.1, from coordinate 8,479,101 downwards.
AGGCATCAGCTCAGTTTCTCTCCCACACAACATTTTCTGTTTTTAATTCCGATACGCAGCAATTACTGCGTCTGTACATCTCAATTCCACAGCCTCACTCTATTCACACCTCCCCTAGACAGATTAGTTGCCATTAAGAAGCCTGCAGCACCCTCCCCGTTTGACCCAATCTATATCATCCGTTTTCTCTAGGACATTTGTTCTCCCCACCCCTATCACTTCTCAGCAACTTAAAATATGCCTCTTTTTTACGTTTTAACGTTAACTCTGTTTCACTTTCCACTGGCCTGTATTTGGCTTCTCCGACATATCAGCAAGGTTGGTATTTTGTGTTGATTTCAGCATGTTTCTGCTGACTGGCTGAGTATTTCCAGCATTTTTTCGAAGGCATACTTTGCCAATCTCCTCCACACGCGTTCTGGTGTCATCAGACTTTTCTCTAAACTGGTGACTGGAACTGTGTACAAAACTCGAGCCGTGATCCGATGAGTGCTGTTTGTGGTTCTTGCATCACCTACCTGCTCTTGCATTCCTTTGCTTCAGTCTATGAAGGAAAGGAATCATTGGAGCTGCAGGCTTCAGGTTTCCAGGCCTTCATGAACTTTTTTCTTGGTTTTAAGAGAAGTGGCAAGTGAAACGGTTCATTCCCACAAATTGGGAAGGTTCCATTGGATTTAATAATAGAAAATGTAACTATTCTATTCAAACAAAAAAGGAATGAGACAGAAAGCAGGAAGCTGCACACCAGTTAGCGTAACATTTTCATTGGAAACATTTTAGAAACTATAATAGTGAGATTAAATGAGAACTTACCAGTTCGAAGTTTGATCTGTATTTTATGAGGAGTTACGATGAGGGATTACATGAAGACCCCGTCCAGCACACATGCGCGACATTCTTCAAAGCAGCGGTGTGGATTCACAGAAAAAACACAACAATTGAAATAAATATAGTAAAGAAAAAATAAGAACTTAATTACCAGTTGATCTGTATAATAGAGGGTGGGAGCGGAGGGCACGTAATCCCTCATCGTAACTCCTCATAAAATACAGATCAAACTTCGAACTGGTAAATTCTCATTTAATCTCACTATTTTATTTCGGAGTCACGTGAGTGACTACGTGAAGACTTCAAAGCTCTGTGATTCCGAACCGTGTACCAGCTCATGCTTCACTCACTGTCTGAAGACCTTAAAGGGAGGAAGTATGTTATCACAATCAACAATAACCTGTTTGTGAACAAAAAAGGTTTATTAATGACAACAAAAAACAGAGAGCTCCCCCGGGTTTAAATTAAATATTATCTGCAGACTCTAAAATTCTGTCTACAAATGTAGCAGGTTCCGCCAGCGGCTTATTATAAAACCTTTGGAAAGTTCTTTCCGAGGACCATCCTGCTCTGGCCAGAATATGGTCCATAGGCACGTCCATTCGCCTAGCTGCCGACGTAGATGCAGCCCTGGTGGAGTGAGACTTGTAAACATTAGTATTGACTCCCGTGGACTTAAGCACCTGCTTGAGCCACCTTGAAATGGTTTGGCTCGTCACCTGACCATGAGGCTTCTTGTGGCTTATCCATAAGGCTTTTTCTCTCCCTCTTAAGTTGTATGTTGTGTCTATGTAATTTGCGAGATGGGTCTTGGCACACAGCCGTGGGTCAGATGAATATGCCCGGAACTCCATGACTGGAGGCGTGGTACCTGGTCTAGTTTGTTTGACCAGTCCCTGAATATGGAATGTGAAACAGTCCAATGACTCTGTCATGCTGTCCAGCCTCAGAAGGTGGAGGGACTGTACCCTTTGAGCTGACACTAGTGCCATGAGCATGACTGATTTCAGAATAAGTTGTTCCAGTGTGAGTGACCTGGGTGGTGGCCATCCCCTAAGGTACGTCAGCACAATGCTGACATCCCAGATCTGAGTGTACCTTGGTCTGGGGGAATTAGTGTTAAAAATGCCTCTCATGATTTTGACCACTAGTGTATGGGACCCCAAAGCCTGTTGTCCTGCTGCTGGAACCAAATAAGCTGACAACGCACTCCTAGCTGTATTGATGGCGCTGTAGCTGAGTCCTTCCCGATGTAATCCAACCAGGAACTCCACAACACTGGTGGCTGTAGCTGTTGAGTAGGTAGTTCCTGTTTTGGAGCAATACCGTTCCAAGGTATTATCAAGATTCCTGAAGCGGAATCCAATTGAATCTTGCGTAATACCCGATTGATGAGGCAGAAGGGAGGAAAAGCATAAAAGAACATTTTTCCCCCAATGCAGCGTGAATGCATCAACTGCTGCTGCCTCAGGGTCTGGCTACCTGCCGTATGGTTGACTGATGTTTATCCATTAGTTCACTGCAAGACAGTGCCAATTCTGATGCTTTCCCCTTCGGCAGAGTTACAATCATGCGAACAGTATCAATCGTAAATCCAAGATAGTCCATGGTAGTGGACGGTGTAAAATTGGATTTATCTGGATGTATGACAAACCCAAAAGTTTCAAACAAACGTTTGGTGGCTGCTACTGCCAAAATAGCTGTCTCCAAGGTTTTCCCTACTATTAAAATGTCGTCTACGTACGCCATGACAATATGCTTTTGTTTCCTCAATAATGCCAAAGCGGGTTTTAAGATTTTAGTGAACAACCTTGGAGCGGAGGTTAGTCCATTTGGTAAGGCTTTAAATTGCCATAGCTGTTTCATCCAGTTTTAAGTATTTACGATGTTCCTTGTGTATGGGTACTGAGTAGTAGGCATCTTTTAAATCAATGCTTGTTAGAAAGTAACTTCTAGAAATCAATAGTCTGGCTGTTTCAAAAGTTTCCATCTTGAAATGTATATACTTAACAGACTTGTTTAAAGTAGTTAAGTCAATGATGATGCGACATCCACCATCTTTTTTAGTTTTAGTGAAAATATTAGACACAAATTCCAAAGGTTCATGTTTTGTTCTTTCAATGACACCTTTTGCTAGTAGCCTCATCAGTTCAGCTTGACCCTCTTGTTTCTCTTTGACTGAGAGGGTGAATACCCTTTGGGGTATATGCTGAACTGGCGGAATGTTTTCATGAACAAAGTCAATTTTATAGCCATGAATGCTGCTGAGTATATACTTGTCATTAGTGATGGATTCCCATGCATCCAAAAACAAGTGCAATCTTCCCCCTGTTAGTATAGAGCCCCTACTGCTCATATGCTGAGAGGAACCAGACCCACCTACCTCCATAGTTACTGGTGCTTCTTCTGCCTCTTCGCTGGATGATGAGGTCTCTGCTGGGCTGTAGAGGGCTACTGTTGTTGATGTTGATGTTGTTGGGGGGTAGCGCATTTTCCATGGGGTCCGCTCTGGGCCCTGGCCTAAAAAAAGGCTTATGGGGAATGGTTGCGGACCCCGAGCTTTCACCAGTTGCATATGGTGGTCGACGACTGGTGGACGCCGTGGGGTACTGCCGCCTGGGTTTGTTAGGTCTGCTCGGTCCCAAACCAGCCCTCACGAGACCAAAGGTCTTGGATTCTTCCTCTAGGTCTTTCACCTTTTTCGGAAGGTTCTTTCCAAAGAGCAGAATTGGAGGTTCTGAACCCGGTGTTTTGCAAAGTCCCGCAAATTTAGGGTTGAGGGCAGGCTTGATGATTTCCTTCCATAAATTGTTTATCTCATATTGAGTGGTGCACAGCAGAGCTAATGTGTCTTGCTGATTTGTGGAGATGTCCACACCATCAATGGACCGAGCATATGATGTTATTCCTGCAGTCAGGAGTTTAAGGATTTTCTGGAGCTTCAACTCCAGGTTCCTGATGTTCTGCCCCAAATGTCCCCAAATTTGGCTATTTATAGCTGGTACATTCAATGATGTACAATTTTCTGGGGCTGTATATTGTTCAAGAGCCTCATTGACCACCTGTTCTTGTAGGGGTTTTGAGGACAGGTGGTCAATGCTGGCTGCAAGTTTCGGCTCTAAAGGCCGGCCCGCTCGTGGAGTGGCCACGTAGCGGTTGACCACACCCAGCAGCTCTTCCTGATCCTGTACACCCTGCGTACTCCGGACATCTTCAGCCAGCAACCCCTCTTCTTGACCAGCCCAGACCTGGTCGCCAATGCTGCCTTCAAAAGAAGGTGAAGCAATGGCCAGTGCCGTAAAGGGCACTGTGGGAGTGCCTGAACTCCCTTGGCGAAGTCTGCTGCTGCTCTCTCAGCAGATCTCGCTGGAGCAATTGCTCCATAAGCCGTTCCATTTGGCTTAGGCGCTGCCTGTGCCGCTCTCGAGCGGTGAGGCATCTTCCATCCGAATCGTCGGATACTACCGCCCGGTTCTGGCTGCAGGTACCTCCAGCCCGCTGCTCAGGCTGCACTAGCGGTGCTGGGCTCGGCTCGGTAGTCAATCCTGCCGCCTCTTGCCCCCCCTCCAAAGAACATTCCTCAATGGAAGACAAACGGGGGCGAGCTGCAGATTTCTTCCCTCTGGTCTTGCTCATTCTCCTGGAACATAAAGCAGACCACAGAGAAAATACACACGGCCACGGTAAAACTTACCTGTCGGCCCGACTTTTCAATTTGTAGCGGGAGCGCCTTGAACTCCCGTTCGTCGCGGGTGCACTGCATGAACGCTAATGTCGCGCATACATGCTGGACGGGGTCTTCACATAGTCACCCATGTGACTCCGAAATAAAATTAAGGGTGTTACGGCTGAACAGTTAAAGTTTAAGATAATCAGGAAAAAGTCAACCTTTCATCAGGACCTGCATGGTGTTTGCAGTGTTTTCTGTTGTTCGAAAGAGGACATAAGTAGGCTAAACAATAGGTTTATTGGTTGAACAAGAATCTATTAAATGAATGTGAGAAAATGTGGAATTATCCTCTATGACAGGAAAAACAAAGCAAGTGTGTTATCAAAATGGTGAGAAACTACCAAGCTTGAGATGCAGAGATCTCAGGAAAAGTCACTGCAGTTTAATGGGAGTGTGGAACTGATGTTACTATCAGGTCATCCATGACCTTATTAAATGGTGGAGCACACTAGAGGTGCTAAAGAGCCTGTTCTTGCTCCAAATTTGTATGTTCATATACATATATTTTTAACTGCTTTATCTTCCTGTCCTATTATCTTATAAGAATTTGTTTGTCCGCTAGGGTCTTTTGTCCTCCACACTTCTCTGTCCACCCAGTTACTGTATATTTAATTGTTATGAATTTCATTTATCTTGATTAAATTCCATTTCATATTTCTCTGCCCAATCATCTATATTTTCCAGCAGTCTAAAGCTTTTTTCCGCTTGGCTTCTTTTTCCCTTTTCGACCATTGTTTGAACCTGGGGCATCACCGTGCTGTGAACGTTGCCTTGATATCTGTAATCTGTTTATATCCATATCTTGACTTTACTGTTTTTGCCACCATTACATTAGTTTCTCTGAGAGTTGTCTTGTCCATGCACTAAGTGCATGCATCTGTGTTTGTTGTCCAGGTCCCGTGTTGCAAATGGAGACGACTCGTGTTGCAAATGTTTACTTTCCCAGCCTGCGTTAGATCTACCATTACATACTTTCCTTTTTTGTTTTGCAGTCACAAAGGGACATCATTTTTGAACTTCGAAAAATTGCCTTTGATGCTGAATATGACCCAAACAACAGTAGCAGCCTTGAGAAGCGCAAAGCCATGTATGCAAGGGATTATAAAATGCTGGGATTCATGGTACGTACAGTAATTGGATTACCTGATGCATGATGACATAGTGTCTTTCCCACAATAACGACTCCATTAAGGTCCGCAGTTGAGAATTAATACCATGCTATGCAGTTTTGGTCACCCAGCTATAGGAAGGACATCAGTCAGCTGGAAAAGGTGCAGAAAAGATTCACAACAATGTTCCTGGGGCTGGAGGGCTTAAGTTCTAAGGAGAGACTAGATAGACTGGGACTTTTTTTCCTGGAGCAAGGATGGTTGAAGCGTGACTGCATAAAGATAAAATCACGAGAGGCCTTAAGATACTGTCACAATCTATTTCTCAGGAAGGAGAGTCTAAAACTAGAGGACATAGTTTCAAGGTGAGAGGAGAATGATTTAAGGGGATCTAAGGGGCAACTTTTTCACACAGTGGGTGATGGGTATAAAGAACGAGCTACTGAAGTAAGTTGCAGAGGCAGGTGCAATTACAAAGTTTAAAATGACCTTTAGGCAAGAACATGAGAGAAAATGTTTGGAGAGGTATGGGCCAAATGCAGGAAAAGGGGACTAGTTCAGGCAAACATCCTGGTTGACATGGACGATTGGAGCCATAGGGCCGTTTATGTGACTCTTCTTAAAAGCAAGTTACCAGCTACTAGCAAGTTGAAGAATCTGAATTGTTTTTGTATGTATACGTGCAGATGTGCATGTTTGGAGGCACACACTTAATGCAGACTAAAAATCACTCGCTCACTCTCCCCTCACCACCTGCCTGAAATGTCTTGTACATATACTAACATGCACAATTATGAGAACTTTGTAGTATTGTGTCCTTGTGACCTCCATTTCAAATGAAGCAAAGTTGCATTAGCTGAAAGTGGGAACATTCACGGCAAATTATGCATTCCAAATCAGTGCCAGGATAATAGCCCATTTGTCATTGGCTTCCTGCTCCACCAAACCGGACACATCCCAGCAGGTGCTCATCGTAAATCTCCTCCTCCCTATCTTAACCCAGGAACACAGTTGACAGCCTGACTGTTTGGCTGCCTCTTTGTTGTTCCCACTGTTAAAATGTTGTCACTGTGTCGTTGAGCTGCACATTTCTGGTTACAAGCTGTGTTGGTTGGCACTGATTCAAACTCTTCTCCCACCCCTTGCCAATTTTCCCCTTTGTCTTGAAATTATGAATCCCTTGCCCGTCTACAATTCACTGAAAGCCCTTCACACTTCGAGTAGTGACAGACAATTCTGTAAAAGGAAATTACACTTGAGGCTAATGCCGTCCTCCACCCAACCTCCCCATAAAATCACTTTCTAACACTAAGTGGTTGTGAAAGAGCCAACACGCCATCTTTTTAAAAATATTACTCCAATAACGTCCAATTAACAACTTGTTTTTTGGCCACTTGCTGTTTGTTCCCAAAACAGTTTTGCCCACAGCAAATTAATTTGAAATACTGTACATCTATTTATTCCTATAAGTGCAGATGAATAGCAATGAACAGGAAGAGATTCATCATTCTATTTAGCCTATCCCTTATTGTGATGGTTAAAGTGCACATCCCAATTGGTACCCGGAGCCTGGGAGGGGCAGCGACTTGGTTAGAAGCCAAGACCAGTCATAGAAAGTGTTAACTGAACAAAATTAATCCAGAGCATTGTAGCTGTAATTGTGCAAAGCAGTAGTTATCTGCTAATCTCCAGATAAACCATGCATTAACAGAATTTCATGAATTGTCATCCAAGTGTCTTTTTTTGGAAATGGTTCTTTTGGAGAGGTACAGCGGTTTAGTTGCTGCCGCACAGCACAGGTAACCCGGCTTTGATCCTGACTACGGGCGCTGTCTGTACGGAATTTATACATTCTCTTTCTGACCGCGTGGGTTTTTCTCTGGGTGCTTAGGTTTCATCCCACATTCCAAAAAACAGCAGATTAGAAGGTTAATTGACTTTGGTAAAATGGTTAAATTGTCCCTGGCGTGCAGGCTAGTGTTAGTGTATGGGCTAATTTCTGGTTGGTACGGACTCGGTGGGCTGAAGGGCCAGTATCCGTGCTGTATCTCTAAAGTCTGAAGTAAACATTCCGTGTATCTGTCTTGCTGATTGTATTGCATAACTTGACTGTCTCATCGTTTTTGAATTCTCAGAAACAATTGAAGATTTGTGCATTTTCCCACATCAAACTGCTCCTTCACCTTGTATCCACAGAATCATGTCAACCCAGCCATGGACTTTACCCAGACGCCCCCTGGAATGCTGGCACTGGACAACATGCTGTACCTCGCAAAGCTCCATCAGGACATGTACATCAGGGTGAGAATCCATGCAGTCTGTTCTTTCCAGAGTTCCTGCCTCCTGATTTGATTGAGGGAACTAGATATCCCCTGGTAACTTGGCCAGCAGCTAGTGTTCACATGTGCCATGTGAATTGGAACCCCTCCCCTATCCAAAATGTGGGCATTATCCAGCAGCAGCACTGAGCAGCTGTGTTTTTTCACTGCTGTTCTTAGCCATAACGTTTAAAATAAAACATTTGGACCAGGTAGACATAGAAACATAGAAAATAGGTGCAGGAGTAGGCCATTCAGCCATTCAATATGATCATTGCTGATCAACCAACTCAGTATCCTGTACCTGCCTTCTCTCCAAACCCCCTGATCACTTTAGCCACAAGGCCCACATCTAACTCCCTCTTAAATATAGCCAATGAACTGACCTCAACTATCTTCTGTGGCAGAGAATTCCACAGATTCACCACTCTCTGTGTGAAAAATGTTTTTCTCATCTTGGTCCTAAAAGACTTCCCCCTTATCCTTAAACAGTGAGTCCTTGTCCTGGACTTCCCCAACATCGGGAACAATCTTCCTGCATCTAGCCTGTCCAACCCCTTAAGAATTTTGTAAGTTTCTATAAGATCCCCCCCTCAATCTTCTAAATTGTAGCGAGTACAAGCCGAGTCTATTCAGTCTTTCTTCATATGAAAGTCCTGACATCCCAGGAATCAGTCTGGTGAACCTTCTTTGTACTCCCTCTATGGCAAGAATGTCTTTCCTCAGATTATGAGACTAAAACTGTATGCAATACTCCAGGTGTGGTCTCACCAAGACCCTGTACATGGTCTTGGATAGGATAGCTTTAGAGTGACATGGGCCAAACGCAGGCAGGTGGCACTAGCGTAGATGAGCATGTCATTTGCCGTGGGCTGAAGGGCCTGTTTCTAAGCTGTATGAATCCATCACTAAATGATCTGAGGCAAACCGTAGCAGGCCTGTAAATCCTGTGACTTAAACATAAATCTAGGGTAGGCCTTTGTAATACAGAAATGTATTCTATGGGATATCTCTGTGGGAGTGATATATTACCAAGGACATGTTTTAAAAAAAAATCCATGTAGTGCAGGGAGGGACTGGTAACACGCTGGCTAACGTTTACCCCTTTACCAACTATTGGCATTCTAAATAGACATTCTCTCGTTTAGACATTCCATTTCTAACATTTGGCAGTGCATGTGCCAACAGATATATTTGCTAAAGGTACACAAAATGCTGGAGTAACTAGGGTCCCTCCCCTACCCGTCACACCAGCTTTTTGTTCTCACCTAACAAACAGCTGACAATGGCCTGTTTCCTTTATCATTGTTACGTTTTTGCATATCAGTCATTCATTTGTTCTATATCTCTCTACATCACCGTCTATATCTCTTGTTTCCCTTTCCTGTGACTTTCAGTCCGGAGAAAGGTCTCCGCCCAAAACGTCACTCATTCCTTCTCTCCAGTGATGCTGCCTGTCCTTCTGAGTTACTCCAGCTTTTTGTGTCTATCTTCGTTTTAAACCAGCATCTGCAGTTCCTTCCTACACAGATATATTTGCTAACATTGAACGTGTCCTGAGATTTTGAAAGGTGAACAATAAATGTTTTCATTATTCTCTCTCACTCTCAAAGTAACATTTAATGTTTTGAAAAGATCTCTAAAATCAAAACAAGTTGAGTTACAAACAACAGCAAGCTAATGAAAACTAGTCAGATACTCTATTTCCCAGTGTGAAAATGTCAAATACAAGAGGGCATAGCTTTAAGGAGAGATGTATAAAAGAGATTTGCGAGGTCATAGATTAAAAATGAGGAATGAGCCATATAGGACTGAATTGGAAAGAGATTCCTTTCCTCTGAGTGAAGAAAATGTTTGGAATGTTCTTCCAAGGAGGGCAGTGGATCCTCAATAGCTGAGTACATGGAAGCATGTTCGGAAATTGGAGGCACGAAGGGACTTGGGACTGCTGGTGTGGAATATCCAAATAGTTAACTTACAAGTTGAACCAGTAGTAAAGGCAAATGCAATGCTAGCATATATTTCGTGTGGACTAGATTATAAAAACAGGGATGTAATTCTGAGGCTTAATAAGGCACTGGTCAGACTGCATTTGGAGTGCTGTGAGCAATGTTGGGCTCCATATCTGAGGAAGGACGTGCTGGTGCTGTAGAAGGTCAAGAGGATGTTTACGAGAATGATCCCGGGAATGATTGGGTTAGCTGGGTCAGTACTCACACGCGTTTAGAAGGATGAAGCAGGGTCTCATTTAAACTTACCGAATTGTGAAAGGTCTGGATTGGGTGGATGTGGAGAGGATGTTTCCATTGGTGGGAAAATCTAGGAGCATAGCCCATAGCCTCAGAATAAAAGGAAGTGCCTTTAGCAAGGAGATGAATTTAGTCTCTGTGAATCTGTGGAATTCATTGCACAAAAGGCTGTGGAGGCCAAGTTAATGGATATTTTTATGGTAGGGATAGATAAATTCTTGCCATAGTACGGGTTTCACAGGTTATGGGGAGAAGGCAGGAGAATGGGGTTGAGAGGGAATGATAAATCATCCATGAGTGAATGGCAGAGTAGACCTGATGGACCGAATGGCCTAATTCTCCTCCTATCACTTATGAAGCACAGGCCCAGTCGATTTTGGGACATTAAGGGATATGAAGTTATGTCCTGTAATACCCCAAAGAACAGAAGAGGCACTGAGAAGAACTTAGCTGTGATATTACTGTCACATAGGTATGAAAATTGTCAAATGGCCTGCTCTTATAGCTAATGTACTTGCACCAGACCTGGTCAGTTCAATTAAAAATATCCATGTTGCAAAACTTTAGAAAGATCAGGTTCAAGTTCACTTTAAAGTGAATGCAGCATTTGTTCCAATGACGTGTTTTCTGTACTGTTCATGGATCTACTCACTGATGTTAAACATCTGGCTGCAGATTGTCCTGGAAAACAGCAGTCGAGAGGACAAACACGAATGTCCTTTTGGACGCAGCAGCATCGAGCTGACTAAGATGATGTGTGAAATCCTGCAAGTTGGAGAGCTGCGTAAGTGTTATTAAGCATCAACACACTATCCCCGTGACGGACAATAATACAGCCTCGTCTCAACACGGGGCCTTAACTGTGCAGCGTCTTGAACATTTAAAGAAAGTCTTCATAAGAGTAACGTGAGATGAACAGTTCAATGAAGGCCTATTTCCTTGCTTCGTCTTATCCTTATGATAGCATTAAAGAAGGCCCTTCAGCTCATTTGGTCCACTTGCTCCCAGGGAGCAATGCCATCAGTCCCATTTCCCCCTCTTTTTATTTGCCCCTGCAATCTATTCTCTCATGCCCATCATCTCTACGTTTAATCCTTTTGCCACTTACCTATATAAAGGGGGAAATGGTAGGTGATTATTCACTCCTGCCAGAGATCAGCAGATGATGTGAATGTGCTCCATTGAGAGGATGGTAGGCTTCTGCCTTGGGTTGGGTGTCATTGCCTGCACAGACATTGCTTTGTGGCATCATATTCACTGATGTATATCAAAACATTGAAGGATACTCCTCCCTCAGAAGGCAGCTGGTTTGTTAACCTATGTAAACCTATGTTTGATAAAATATATAAGCAAACATAATGCAAGTCCAAGATGGATATCCTAACACTCCACATTCTTTCAAACCACTGCAGTAATCGCTGCATTTCATCCATTACAGCCAACCAAAAGATAGCTACTAGGCGATCAGTTGATGCATAACACGCCACTCTGCTACTTACCTGCCGTACTGTTAAATAACATGTGTTCAACAAATTCATTGGCGTACAAACAGTAAAAGTGGATCTTCGACGGATATGATCCCAATGCAGATAAATGGAAATAGTGTAGATGGGTAAATAGGTCAGCATGAATGTACTGGGCCATAGGTCTGTTTCTGTGCTGTACAACACGACTGGATGTTTCTTTTGGGTGGTCCAGGTAAGTCTCTGCAGAATAGGCCCCAAGATCTGAGTGTTCTGCATCATTCAGCCTCAATATTAGGGGCTAAGCTATTGCCAGCAAAGGGTGTGAGCAGTTGGGTAGAAGAGAGGCAACATAGATGTCTCAACCGTGGCCAGGGTGCCCAGACTAATTGCCCATTTAATAGGGGTGGCAATCTGTATGGAGTTTGTATGTTCTCTCCATGACCTGCGTGGATTTTCTCTGCGTGCTCCGGTTTCCTCCCACACTCCGAAGACATACAGGTTTGTAGGTTGATTGGCTAGGTAAAATTGTTAATTGCCCCTTGTCTGTGTAGGAAAGTGTTAGTGTGTGGAGATCGCTGGGTCAGAATAGACTTGGTGGGCCGAAGGGCCTATTTCAACGCTACATCTCTAAAACTAAAAGGCAACCTAAATAATACAGGTTGGTCTATAATAGGATAGATAGTTGCATCCCAAAGAAACCTAATATTATAGAAAATCATGTCACAAAGACCATTATATCAATGGAGTACAGCGGGTTAGCGGACTAGAAAGTTTCAAACTTACAATAACAAACTGACGTGCCAAGTGGAAGAATGTTAGCGATGAGGTGGTGCTGGCTCGAAGGGCCGAATGACCTACTCCTGCATGTATTGTCTATTGAGACCTCATTCATAGAGATTGTGGTTGGATGAGTGTTAAGGCTTTGTTAAGAATGTGTAACTGATGGTGCAACTTAATGTGGTCATAGAGAATGCATTTACTCACCTTGAGCATATTTTGAGGTCTGTGTACATCCTGTGGTACTGTATCCCGGTTCTTGAGTTTGACTCCTGGCTTTAACTTTCACAGCTGTCTTCATAAGTTATAGGAGTAGAATTGGGCCATTCAGCCCCTCGAGTCTTCTCCGCCATTCAATCATGGCTGATCCCTGCCTCCTAATTGCATTTTCCTGCCCTCCCCTTAACCCTTGAAACCCGCTCTAATCAAGAATTTGTCTATCTCTCCCATAGAAATATCCACTGACTTGGCCTCTGCAGCCCTCTGTGGCAATGAGATCCACAGATTAACGACCCTCTGACTAAAGAAGTTCCTCCTCACCTCCTTTCTAAAAGAGCGCCCTTTAATTTTTTTTTTTTTTTTTTTTTTTTTTTTAAATTTTTTTTTTATTATAGAAACAATATATACAGAGTACACTCTTATACGGCATTGAAAATTATATAATATACAAAATTATATAATATTGATTATCAATTGATACTGTTTGTGTTAATTGTAATGTTATCCATTATACATTTCCTGGTTATTTATTTTGTATAATTGGGAGTGTATGTAGTATATTCCTAAAATAAGCAATATACTCACACTTCTCATACCACACATATTTCTTCTAATTACCAAATACAAATCCCCCCTAATATAACTACATAATACCCAATCTTAGCCAAACTTCTATGATATTCATGATATTTTCATAATATTAAGAGTGTTTGTATTATTATTAACTTTATATTTCAAAATTATTATATAGTTGAAAATGCACAATTTTATATAATTACAAATTTAAGACATCTATAATATTTTCATACAACTAATAATAGGTGTATTCATACTAATATTAAGAATATATGTAATATGTTTCTATACTTTTTTTTTCCCTACTTAAAGATAGAAAGATAGAGATAGAAAGTAGAAAATAGAAAAGAAAATGTGAAAAGTTTGGTGGAGATTAAAATATTACTAAATAATCCATTCTTGGAGATACATTCATGATTTATTATATGTATTTCTTCATCCATTCAGATATTCAGGCCTCAGTCAAGTCCCCGCGCCGAACCATTATGACCCTGTAAATATTCAATGTATGGAGACCAAATCCCTTTGAAGAGATCTAACCTATCCACAGAGATGCCAAGTGTCCCGGATTCGCCGTATTTTGTCCCGGCGAAATAACTTTTTTACGGTGTTCCGGCAGCCAAACATGCTGTTACGGAACACCGCCGCGCCGGTGTCCTCCCGTGAGATGTGTCCCCGGTTTTGCCAGCCCGCGCGATCAGCGGCATTATTCCACATTTTGTTGGGGCGCAGTGCAGGGCCTTTCCCAAATTTTAGTATTAACCCAGTTTTTTTCCCAATTATTAGAGAATAGTCGATAAAAGTTGGCTTTGATTCCTTGTAATTATTTGTTCCGTTTCCGGTATTCCAAGTATTATTAACTTTGGATCAGGAATCATAGTAATATTAACAACATTCGAGATTATCTTAAATATTTCGTTCCAATATTCTACAATCTTCGTACAATTAGTAAATGAATGTGACAAATTTGCTTCTAAGATTTGACATTTATCACATATAGGCGATAATTTTGGAAATATATTATGTAATTTAGATTTAGAGTAATGTAATCTATGTTTAAATTTTAAACTGTATAAGAGCATGTTTAGCATTTAACGAGCAGTAATGTTTAATTCTGAGGCTATGACTAGTGGAAACATACTTTCCCCGTTCACTCTATCTATGCCTTTCATTATTCTGTAAGTTTCAATGAGGTTCCCCCTCAACCTTCTAAACTCCAGTGAGTAGAGGCCCATTGCTGTCAAACGCTTATCATATGCTAACCAGCACATTCCTGGATCAATCTTGTAAACCTCCTCTGGGCCCTCTCCAGAGCCAACACATCCTTCTGCAGATATGGATTCTCTCACTCTAGTCTTCTCCCACTGGTAGTCTTCACTCACTACCTGAATCCGTTTGAAGCAGCTCCAAAACCATTGGGCACGAGGAACTGTTTTCCTCCTCACCCACTGGGATTCCAGTACAGTGCCTGAAATCTATGGCCACGAATGTCATGGTAAATTGTCGTCACCTTTGTGGTGGCTTCCTCCGCTCCTGCACGTTATGACTTGTAACCGTGCTTGAACCGGTGCAATCGCGTGTACTCCCTCCTAAGGGGCAATGGTACGAAACAACATGCTAGGTACTGGAAAGACCCTGAAATAATTGAACAGACGGTAAAATAAGTGTGTTGTCTGCATCAGATCAAAAGCCCTTGAGTTCTCTCACCGATTTTCGTGTCTTACTAAGTTAACTTGTAGACAAGGCGGCACTGCGGTGCAGCGGTAGAGTTGCTGCCTTTCAGCGGCAGAGACGCGGGTTCGATCCCAACTATGGGTGCTTGTCTGTGTGGAGTTTGTATGTGCTCCCCGAGGCCGAGTGTGTTTTCTCAATGATCTTCGGTTTCCTCCCACACTCCAAAGACGTACAGGTTTGTAGGTTAATTGGCTTGGTTTAATTGTAAAATTGTTCCTAATGTGTTTAAGATAGCGTTAATGCCCGGGGATCGCTGGCCGGTGCGGACCCGGTGGGTCGAAGGGCCTGTTTCCGCGCTGTATCTCTAAACTGTGCTCATTTTGTTTTATTATTTGAGTGTGGTAAATTGGGTAAAAAAATGTTGACAGACTATTTTGGAGTCTAATTGTTATTACTTTGTGGGTGTAGCTAATGAAGGCTGCAATGAGTACCATCCTATGTTTTTCACTCACGATCGAGCTTTTGAGGAGTTCTTCTGCATCTGCATCCAGCTACTGAACAAAACGTGGAAGGAAATGAGAGCAACATCAGAAGACTTCAACAAGGTGAGGTGGTGCTGCCAGATCAAATCTAGTAGTGAGTGAAACAGGAATCTTGAATTGCAGACTATATTAACAACACTTACATAGAGATTTGTTTCCTAATATTATACTTCCCATGTAATTTGATTTCTCCTAACATCAAGTCATTCTGCTCTGGGAAAGGGATGTATTCCATCCACCCACTGTGCAGCTGCTAATGACACTCGCTTCTTGAGCGTAGGATGTATGTTATACAACTATAATGACAGTAGAATGTTGTGGATTAGCACTTCGTGCTGCGTCGACAAGGCCATCAGCATAATAAAGGACCAGTCCCACCCCAGTCACTCCCTCTTTTCCCCTTTCCCATCAGGCAAGAGGTACAAAGGTTTGAAAATGCGAACCACCAAATCCAGAAACACTCTCTTCTCTGTTATCTGGCAACTGAACCCTCCTCTCATCAGCTAGAGAATGGTCCTGACCTCCCATCTGCATTAATGGAGACCTTCAAACTATCTATAATTGGACTTTATCCTGCGTTAAACGTTATACCTTTTCTATTGTATCTGTGCACTGTGAATGGCTTGATTGGCTGACTGGATAGCATACAGCAAAAAAGCTTTTCACTGTACCTTGATACATGCGACATTAATAAACAAAACTAAACTGTTTGTGTTTTTATTACGCGTTTAAAACATCGAAAAGCATTTTAAGAGTGCAACTGGGGGAAAATATTTGGAACTGAATGAAAGGATGTCCTCGGGCAAGGTTAGTTAGGTGGTAGATTTTAGAGTATTTTGTGCAAAGAGAGGTGAAGAGGACATAACAAGAAGTTAAGACTTGAGCAGCTCAGAGCAGAGCCTGTCAGTGGTGGATGAAAATAAGGGATTTAGTACAGACCAAAGTTTGAGGATGACCGAGTTGACTTCAAAATGGGAAGTCAGGAGATCATGTGCCAGCTTTAATTTTAGTGGGTCAGCGGTCTGAAGAAGGGTCTCAACCCGAAACATCACCCATTCCCTCTCTCCAGAAATGCTGCCTGTCCCACTGAGTTACTCCAGCTTTTGTGTCTATCTAGCAGCTTCATCACTGATGATCTATTGTGGGCTCAGCAAGCAGGTGCAATCATGAAGAAAAGCTTGTCAACGCTTCCACTAGCTTAGAAGTTTAGAGAGATTTGATATGTCTTTGAATATTCTAATTTTTTAGAAAGTATCCTGGCTAGTTGCATCATGGTCTGGTATGGCTATTCCAGCACACAAAAACTCAAGAGGCTGCAGAGTGTGATGGACTCACCTGCACAGACGCCATTGCCTCAAGAAGGCACCATCTATCTTCAAGGGTTCCCACCATCCGGGCCATCTGGTACACCAGCCACCATCTCTTGGCACTGTTACCATATGATACGGGTGGCAGGTGATACAGAAACCTAAAGTCTCCCACAACTAGGTTCAGAAACTTGACCTCACCATCTCTATTGCAGGTGATACACTCCTGACCGACATCCACTACAAACCAACTGACTCCCACAGCTACCTTCCTCCCACCCTGCTTCCTTTAAGGACTCCATCCCCTATTCCCAATTCCTCCGTCTACGCCGCATCTGCTCCCAGGATGAGGTGTTCCACACCAGGTCATCACAAATGGCCTCATTCTTCAGAGAACGGGGATTCCCCTCCCCCACTATAGATGAGGCTCGCACCAGGGTCTCCTCCATACCCCGCAACACTGCCCTCTCTCCCCATTCCCCCACTCGCAACAAGGGCAGAGTCCCCCTGGTCCTCACCTTTCACCCCACCAGCCGGCAAGTACAACACACAGTCCTCCGCCAGTTTCGCCACCTCCAACGTGACCCCTCCACTCGCCACATCTTCCCATCTCCCCCCCTGTCTGCCTTCCGCAAAGACCGCTCCCTCCGCAACTTCCTTGTCAATTCTTCCCTTCCCTCCCGCTCTACCCCTTCCCCGGGCACTTTCCCTTGCAACCGCAAGAAATGCTACACTTGTCCCTTCACCTCCCCCCTTCACTCCTTTCAGGGACCCAAGCAGTCCTTCCAGGTCCGACAGAGGTTCACCTGCACCTCCTCCAACCTCATCTACTGCATCCTGCTCCAGATGCCAGATGATCTATATCGGTGAGACCAAGCGGAGGCTTGGCGATCGTTTCGCCGAACACCTCCGCTCGGTCCGCAATAACCAACCCGACCTCCCGGTGGCTCAGCACTTCAACTCCCCCTCCCATTCCGTATCCGACCTCTCGGTCCTGGGCCTCCTCCACGGCCAGAGTGAGCAACACCGCAAGTTGGAGGAACAGCACCTCATATTCCGCTTGGGGAGTCTGCATCCTCTGGGCTTGAACATTGAATTTTCTCAATTCTGTTAAACCTTGCTGTCTCCTCCCCTTCCCACCTCTCCCTCAGCCCTCGGGCCCTGGCATTCCCTCTCTCTCTATCTCTCTCCCCCCACCCTAGTCGCACTAGCTTCTCATTTTCACACTACAAACAGCTTACAATGGCTTGTTCCCTTTATCATCGATACTTTTTTGCATATCTTTCATTCATTGTTCTTTATCTCTCCACATCACCGTCTATATCTCTCGTTTCCATGACCAGTCTGAAGAAGGGTCTCGACCCGAAACGTCGCCTATCTCCTTCGCTCCTTAGATGCTGCTGCACCCGCTGAGTTTCTCCAGCCTTTTGTGTACCCTAGGTTCAGAAACAGCTATTTTCCTACTACTATCAGCTTTTTGAACCAACCTACACGGCGATAATTCTGTCTTGCACCACTGTGGACTTGTTTTTTCTTCTAATTATATTTTTGCACTAATGTTTTTTTCGAATTTTGTGTATAATTTGCTCTGAAAGGCATAGATAGAGTGGATGTGGAAAGGATGTTTCCACTGGTGGGAGAGTTTAGGACCAGAGTTCATAGCCTCAGAATTAAAGGGCACTCTTTTAGAAAGGTGAGGAGGAACTTCTTTAGTCAGAGGGGTAGTTAATCTGTGGATCTCATTGCCACAGAGGGCTGTGGAGGCCATCAGTGAATATTTTTAAGGCAGAGATAGACAAATTCTTGATTGGAATGGGTGTCAAGGGTTATGGGGAGAAGGCAAGAAAATCGGATTAGGAGGCCAAGATCAGCCATGATTGAACAGTGGAGTAGACTCGATGGGCCAAATGGTTTAATTCTACTCCTATACTTGTGAACTTGTGATACTGCATGCACAATTTTTAATTATACCTGTATTTTACCATACTCGTGCAAGTGACAATAACCTTGAACTTCACTGTCCTCCGGACGAAAATTGAATCAACAAAATCTCCTCTTGGGCTTAGCAACTGCCAACTAAGGAAACTGATGTAGTAGGAGGTCATAAAGATTGGTCAATTCTCTCTCAATCACTAACATAAAAGTCTTTTTTGCACAAAAGGCCTTTGCAGACAGTGAATGAAAACATTCTGAATTGTGGCTGAATAGACTTGACTCAGTGACAGCATTTGAATTGGAAGGTTGTGGGTTCAAGTCATGCTTGAGGAGGGTGTGAGAATATTTTAAGCTGCAATCCAAAACTGAATTGAAGTTCGCTACATTGTGGTGGGTGAGGGAAACATCTAAACAAAGTCCCCTTTTGCTTACTTGCATGGATGTAAAAATCCCATGCGGTGCTGTGGGATGGAATGAAAAAAATAAAGGGATTTTCTTGGAGTCTCGTGCTATGTTTATCCCCTAACCAGAACCGTGAAATAGCTTATTTTTGGTCATGACTTCATTGTTGTTAATGGGTCTTTGTTATACCCAACTTTCTACACTACAATGGCGACTGCTTTTGAAGTAATTAATTATCAATGAAGTAGCTTTGCAGAACTAGGCTCGTGAAAAAATACTGTATCAATGTGGTACTATATTCTTGCTAATGGATCTTCACCATAACATTTACTTGGGCAATTAGAACGGCAAATGCCCCTTGCCTGTATAGTAGAATTGATTGGGAAGTAAAGCTTGTAAACGATAGGCCTATGACATCCCTGCATCTCGTGATACTGGTTATTCCAGCAGGATGATTGATGCTGTCTGGCCTCTTACCTTTGAGTTCCTTTGGCAACTTCAAATTACAGGGTAGCAGATAATTGCAGGGGACCTGAGGGAGAGATACAGTGGAGCAGCTCTGCTGTCAAAATAGCTGCCAGCCCCAGCTGTGATGGCAAGGTTATTCTCTGCAGTTTTATAATTTCACTCCCATCAAAATTGCTCTGAAAATTAACATTTTCTGTATGAAGCAGGCAATTATTTTCTACCCTTCCCGTCACTTCAATATTCTTTCCTTACTGCACCATGCTTTTGGTATGTGCCCAATGATCTAAACACAGAATGCAGCAAGGCGGCAAGGAGGCACATCAGTAGACCTACCGCCTTACAGTCCTTGCAGCAGCAGAGACCCGGGTTCGATCCTGACCAAGGGTGCTGTCTGTACAGAGTTTGTACGTTCTCCCCGTGACCACGTGGATTTTCTCCGAGATCTTCAGTTTCCTCCCACACTCCAAAGACGTACAGGTTGGTATGTTAATTGGCTTGATATAAGTGTAAATTGTAAATGGTCCCTAGTGTGTGTTAATCCGCAGGGATCGTTGGTGGGTGCGGACGCAGTCTGCCGAAGGGCCTGTTTCTGCGCTGTATCTCTAAAGTAAATTAAACTAAAAGGTATCGCTAGCACATGGAATCTGTTGTGCATCTATTGTGCATCTCTTTATCTGATACCTGCACACACATACAATATCACGAGATGCAGGGATGAACATATGGAGATTTGCAAACGACAGGACTACAATATTCAAGGGGCTGCTGGTTATTCTGCCTGGATCTGGCCTCTTGTCTGAGTTCTTTGCCAACCTAAAATTACAGGGTTAGAGATAATTGCTGGGGGCCTGAGGGAGAGATTCAGTGGAGCACTCTGCTGTCTGTGGATGTGTGTCTTCCAGATATACAGGTTAGGACGGTGTCATTGTTTCTGATGGAGATGGGCAGGGAGATGCATGAACTCGCAAAATCGGGACATCCCAGCCACCCATCCCTTGAACTCTTGCACACACTGGCCTTCTCATTCATGCAGCTCGTGTTCTGAACCTAATGTTCTTCAGAAGCAGGATAGGCCAGTGTGCAAGACAGGTAATGGCAGTAGGCTTGGATCAGTGGACACATTACCAAGTAGCACACCACAATGCTTCCAGCCATGCCAAGGTTGCTCATGTACCTCATCTGCCACGTACCCCCCCCCCCCCCCCCCCATCCAAAACTATATGACCATAACAGGTTCAAGAAAAGTGTTTGTGGTAACTATAGAACAGTTCTCCTCCAACAATAAAAATCCTATATGAGGTCCCATGAGACCTGATCCCATATCAGGTGATCCATCATTCAAACAAAGTTCACGATTTCATCGAGGAATAGAATGCTTGGAAAGCAAGACCCCCAAGGCACATGACTTGTGGTATATTAAGTGGATGTGATTCCTACCCTCCTGTATACTTCTGAGACGCATGTAAAAATGCCATGCCATGCATGGTAAATTTAGTTTGACTTGGTGTAAAGAGGTTTTTGCATGCTTCCCATGCATACATTAGCAGGGGAATAATATCATGGGTCATTGGTGTACCTAAATCTACCTTGTACCACCTGCATGTTGTACTGGGTGGACGCGAGTGAACTAATGAATGGCTGACCCTCGGTCTGAACCTTCTTCGACCCGAAACGTCACCCTTTTCTCTCTCCGGAGATGCTGCCTGGTCCCTGTTACTCCAGCATTTTGTGTCTATCTACTGAATGGCTGAACATGCAAGGGAAAATATTTTATAAAATCTCCAAAAAGGTATACCCGAATTTAAAACGACTAATTCAGCGACTAGTGTGGGAACTTTATGATCTCATTGTGTGGCATTGTTGGCAAGCCATTTGTTCTATTAACATGGAGTTTGCTGACTGCATTGGCTGGAATGTTAATTTGCAAAATGTATAGATGTCTTCAAATCAGCGTTGCGCAGGCGTTTAATTGTTGATTGGAAGTTGTTGATTCAGTTGTACAAACCAAGTTGGGCTACCTTTGTTTAAAGAGAAGCACGGAATGTCACCGTCCATATCTACCATCGATCATCTGCTTGCACTAATTCTATGTTATCTCACTTTCACATCCACTCTCTACACATCAGGGGTAAATTAGAGGCCAATTAACTTACAAACCCACGCATCTTTGGAATGTGGAAGAAAACTGGAACGCCTGGAGGAAACCCACGTAGTCACTGGGAGAATGTGCAGACTTCACACACATAACACCCAAAGTGAGGATTGAACCAGGATCTCTGGCACTGTTGGGCAGCAACTCTACCAGCTGCACCACTGTACCGCCCCAATCCTACTACTTCCTAGAAGTCATGTCCTACTTCCTGGTAGAATTAGGATAATATTTTCTTCTCTAGGTTGACTGCAAAGTCTGAACAAAAGCTCTTGTGCAGTCCAATTTATCCCCATTACATTAGCACAGAGTGAACAAAATCTATTTTGAATTTTATTTTTATTCTTGCATTGGTTGGTGCTGCTAGCAAGAATGTTGACCTTTGATAATTGTCCTGCAAAAAAGCAACTTCTGTTTGCACAACTGAGTTACCTTAAACCAGGCCTGTAGATAGGATTGAATGTGTGAGTAACATGGGCAAGAGTTTATAGTTTGAACTCAGCGGGTTCCTTTTAGTTAGGTTTTTGGAGTAATTCCACAGTTTTCATTTTTTTTCTGGTAGCCCGTGACCAGACTTGGTGCGTTCTGCTCTACTAACAATGAAATTTCCTCATTTCTAATCCAGAGGAATGGCTACTGTACCAGAAGAATGCTTTGAACGCCCCCAATGGTTTATTTAACAATTAACATTACACGGTAAGAAGTTAAATAACCTCTGGCTTGATGTCCAATTGAATCTGTGGGTTCTGAGGCATAAGAGACCGCAGGTGCTAGATGCCAGGGAGCTGCTGGAGGAACTCAAGGTGTCAGGCAGTACTTATGAATAAACATGGATAGCCGATGTTTCGGGTCGAGACCCTTCCATAGGCGGAGGAGTGAGAGGGGGCCTCACAGAACTCCCATCAAAAAGAGGAAAACTTGAAAAAACTTCACAGCAAGAGTAGTAAATTAGACATGTAGTAAAACATTGTAATAATGAACATTGAATTCTTCAATTTTAAGTCATTTCTACAAACATCTCCCTTCTTCTTCCCCCCCCCCCCCATTATTTGTCCACCATTCCCTTTCTTTTCCCCTGCCTGACCCTGCACCAGTGTCTTCTCTTCTCACCCCCCACCCCCTCCACCAAAAGCCCCTACTAAAAGTCAGTTAACTAGCTTCACAGTTCGCCCTGTATCTCCCTTGGCCTCACACCTGCTTCTATCCAACAATCTGCCTATCTGGGGAACTTCCACACCCAAGGTCATCTATTCCTGACCCTGATTTTCACTTCCATTTTTTTTCCCTCCTCTCCCTATTACAATCAGTCTGAAGAAGGGTCCTGACCTGAAATGTCACCTATCCCTTTTCTCCAGAGATGCTGCCTGACCCGCTGAGTTACTAGAGCATTTCGTGTCCATCTTTAGTAAATTAGACATGTCGAGACATGAAATGTTGTCTATACATTTTAGAACACAACTGCTGCCTGACCCGTTGAGTTATTTCAGCGGCCCACATTAATCCTTTGGTTAGTGTAAAGAATCAGTGGTTATCTCCTAAAATGCACTTGACATCTAATGTATTCTTTTGGCGACACAAGGAACTGCAGATGCTAGTTTACCAAAAAAAACCACTGCTGGAAAAATTCAGCAAGTCAGGCATTTCAACTCCCCTGGAGAGAAGGAATGGGTGATGTTTCGGGTCAAGACCCTTCTTCTTGAGTTACTCCAGCTTCTTGTGATGCTGCCTGTCCCGCTGAGATACTCCAGCTTTTGGTATCTATCTTTGGTTTAAACCAGCATCTGCAGTTCCTTTTTACACATTTCAAGTCTCCTTCCCATTCCCATACTGACCTTTCTGTCCTGGGCCTCCTCTGTTGCCAGTGTGAGCCCACACACAACCTGGAGGAACAGCACCTCGTATTCCACTTGGGTACCTTACAAACCAATGGTATAAACATTGAATTTTCCAATTTTGGGTAACTGCCCCCTCTCCTTTTTTTTCTTTGCCCCCACCCCCTCTATTCCCTGTGTCCCACCTGGCTGTGCACCCATGTTTTTCACTATATTAGCCCCCTTCTCCCTCAACCCTTCCACCTATTTTGTTTTCTCTGGCTTCATATTTCACTCCTTCATATTCCACACATTTTCGTCTCTTTCATCTTTGGCCTTAGTCCACCCGTCTGCCAATTATTTAAAAAGCTCTCCCCTTCTTCACCGCCCTCCATCTGTACCCACCTATCATTTGCTAGGTCTTGTCCAGCCCCCATCTCTTCCAGCATTCTTCTCTCAATTACAATCAGAATGAAGAAGAGTCCTGACAAAACGTCGCCTATCCACATCGATTAGAGATGCTGTCTGATCTGCAGAGTTACTCCAGCACTTAGTTTTTAAAAAAACATTTTATTACAAACCTGTAGTGCTTGGGTGATATATGGGAGATTAATACCTATGGAATTGTCTTAATACAGTCGATAAAAGAAAACATATGTAGTTGGGTTGGAGGCTAAAGAGAAAGTAATGCATTCCCGCCTTCTGATGAGGACCATTTAAAATGCTCTGGTAACAATGTTATTTCTAAATATTCTATTTCTAAGTATTCATACATACATTTGGATTCCGCTTCATGTGTAAATTTAACATACGCCAGCCTTCAAAGAGCTGGTGCATTACAAAACATTACTGAAAAATCTGCAAAATAGTTGTGGAATGGGAAGTGTTAATGAGATGATGAGGGCAGAAATGGAGTGAGATTTCACAGCTCATTGAGCTCTTTGCCACACCCCTCTATATATCATTCCTGTTTTGTATGTGTTATTTGTCAGTTACTGTGTGGCTCTGATTGTCCCTGCTCTACAGACATG
Source organism: Okamejei kenojei (assembly GCA_035221665.1). NCBI lineage: Eukaryota > Metazoa > Chordata > Chondrichthyes > Rajiformes > Rajidae > Okamejei > Okamejei kenojei. Next base: position 8,454,510 of record CM069150.1, on the reverse strand, counting down.
GACAGGCCTGTTGGTGAGTGTTTTGCATTTTGTGTTCTTGGACATGGATTTGTTTGCACTTCACTATTGTTCTTCACTATTATTTAAAATTCCTTTCATTTCCAACTGCTCTTGCAATTCTACCTTTTTCCCCTTTCCTTATTTCTTCCAGTTTAGTTTTGAATGCGTATTAGTTTGTGGCCGTAGAAAGAAATGTATTAAATAAGCTTGTTTAAATTTTGTACATCCTGTAAAACTGCATTCCCGTCTCTTTAGCTTAATAAACATCAGCCATAGACCTGGATGAATATTAAGCCTTGGTATATTGCTATTCATTTGGTGAGATCAAGGATACTTGATCATTTTCATATCAGAAAATCTTTGACATTGAGCGATTTAAGACTAGTTATTGCTAAAAACACAGCCTTTGTTAGTTCATGCAAATTGATACAATGCTTTTGTCAACACTCTGCTCCCAAAATTGGAATTCAAGATTATTTGAAAAAGTATATACAAGGATATCAAACTTTAACCCCAGATCTACTGGAGGAAGGAATGACTAGAAAGGCAGAATCAAGCAATTTAATATCTTACTTATATAATATAATTCTAAATATAGAAACACCAACGACAGAAGCAATTAGAAGAGACTGGGAACAAGAGTTATTGATAAAAATTCCGAACGATAGATGGGATAAAAATCTATTATATGTAAACAAATGTTCAATGAATGTAAGACATAACCTAATTCAATTTAAAATTTTACATAGATTATATTATTCGAAAACAAGACTGAATAAAATATTTTCAAATGTTTCCCCCATCTGTGACAAATGTCTAACTCAAAATGCCACTATAGCACATTCCTTTGTCTCTTGTACAAAACTGTATACATTTTGGAATGAAATTTTTGGAATTTTTACAAAACTATTTAACACAAAATTGAACCCCAATACTGAATTGATTATCTTTGGATCAATGGAAGAGGGAAGTAAATTAACTATATTCCAAGAAGCCTTTCTTAATTATGGTCTAATAACAGCGAAAAAACTTATACTTAAATTTTGGAAAAACGCACCTACGCCAACATTCAAAATGTGGATCTCAAATATGTCTGAAACGCTACATCTTGAAGAAATGAGATTCCTCTTACTAGGCAAAGTAGACCAATTCTTAAAGATTTGGTCTCCGTTTATCAACTTTATACAAGCATATGGTGCAACATAACATAACCTTAGAAATTAAATGGTTCTGGGTGACGAATGGGCAAAAATATGAGATAGGTAGATCTCTCCTAATCTTTCATTTCTTATTACTTTTTCCTTTTCTTTCAATCTTTTAACTTCTCACCTCTGTCCTTTATTTTTTTTTACTTTCTGTTTCTACTTGCTTGTCTATCTATTCCGACACTCTTTATTTCTCTTTTCTCTCACTGTTCTTTTATTATTGCACCAAAAATATGAAGTTGTACAAGAATGAAAATATGTATTATGTATTAGGTACTTAAGTACCAGACTACTGTACTTACTTCTAACAAAAATAAACAAACAAAAAAAAAAAAAAAAAAAAAAAAAAACACTCTGCTCCCAAAATTGGCATTGGCTATGCCAAGTGTTAGCAATGTTTCAACAAATTACTTGAGCACTATTAGAACTGTTTGCTGTGTTCGTTCTGGTTTTAATTGTGCTTAAGTACATCTTTGGCCCCCTTTCAGGGATCACATCCTCCAAGACTTTGGTAATTGATTTGGAGATTGGGTTCCCCCAGAATTAGTTCAGATATTGATTGCAGAGACATCTTGAGTTAATGACTTTATTATCAAGGTAAACGTTTGACCAGGTGTAACATCTCTGAGCCAGTATTAAACTGAAATCAATTTTATTTGAGGGTAAATCTCTGTGCAAATGCTGGAGTTTCACACTACTCAAAGAGAAATAACTAGAACCATTTTAGCACATAAACATCAGCGCATGGGCTTTTCATGGGGTGCACCTAGGTTCTGTTTCTTCAATGGCTTTTATTGCATTACAAGTTCAGAGGTGATGATGTTCTCTGAATACAATATATTCAGTAAAGTTCCATTTATCATTACATGGATTGTGAACCAATCCATCCCTGCATGTAGCAAGGCAGGACAACTTTGAGGCTATCAACATTCATAGAAACATAGAAAATAGGTGCAGGAGTAGGCCCTTCGAGCCTGCACCACCATTCAATATGGTCATGGCCGATCATCTAACTCGGTATCCTGCACCTGCCTTCTCTCCATACCCCCTGATCCCTTTAGCCACAAGGGCCACATCTAACTCCCTCTTAAATATAGCCAATGAACTGGCCTCAACTACTTTCTGTGGCAGAGAATTCCACAGATTCACCACACTTTGCGGCAGCGCGTCTCGTGTTGCAGCGGCCCCTACAGCCTGTCTTTTTTTTTTTGTCTAGTTAAATATAGTTGTTTGTGTTTTTTTTGTACTGTTTCTAACTGTGTATATGTTTGGGGGGGGAGGGGGAAACTTTTAAAATCTCTTCCCTGCACAAGAGACCCGACTTTTTCCATGTCGGGTCTCCGTTGTCGTTGGGGCCTAGTACCGTGGAGCGGCCTCCGACCGGGACGACACGGGGGCTCCAGTCGCGGAGCTGCGGACTACTCACCATCGTGGGGCTGGCCGGCCTCGGAGCGTGGGGTGCGGTGGTGGCTCGCTGCTGCGGACCGACTCCGGAGCTCCAGCTGCAGGGATATCGGGAGCTCACGGGTCCAGGTGAGAGACCGCCTTCCGGAGCTCCCGCAACGCAACTTCTCCAGCCCGTGTCGCGGGGTTGGATCGACCCGGAGCGGGGCCGTACACCGCCCGGCGTGGCTTTAATGGCCGTGGGACATTCCAGCGCCCGCCGGGGGCTCCTTGTGACCTTTGGGCCTGGAGCGGGGCCGTACATCGCCTCAACTGCCGTGGGACTTAACATCACCCCACCCGCCTGGGGCTTCAACATCGGGAGAGAAATGGTGAAGGGGAGAGAAAAGACTTTGCCTTCCATCACAGTGAGGGGGCGATTCACTTTGATGGATGTTTTCTGTAAATTGAATTGTTTGTGTGTCATGTAGGAATTGTTTTGTTTGTATGGCTGTGGAAATTTCATTTGAGCCTCTAGGAGGTTCGAATGACAAGTAATAAAATCTAATCTAATCTTTGTGTGAAAAATAAATTCTCATCTCGGTCCTAAAAGACTTCCCTTTATCCTTAAACTGTGACCCCCTTGTTCTGGACTTCCCCAACATCGGGAACAATCTTTCTGCATCTAGCCTGTCCAACCCCTTAAGAATTTTGTAAGTTTCTATAAGATCCCCCCTCAATCTTCATGCTCAACCATCTCCACTTATTCAATGGCAATACCAATGTTAAATTGCCCACAGTCAACATCCATTACTTGCTTTAGCCACATGCAAACTGTGGCAGGATGTCCCGTAGCATATGGCTTGCCTGTCGACAGTCTTTCGATCATCTGTGAAACACACCCAGGAGTGTGATTAGAATACACTCCTTCTTCCAGAATAAGTGCAGCTCTCAAAAATGCCTTAAGCTGGCAACCAACTGAAACAAAATTTAACTGGCTCCCGATATACTGGCAGTGTGGCTGCAGTAAGTAACATCAACAAGATGTACTGTAGCAACTCGCTGAAGCTTCTTCAGCAGCATCTTTCATATCCTTGATGTTTACCAGATATAAAGGTGTGAGCAGCAGGTACATGGAAATGTATCATGCATTATTTTGCCCTAATATTTTATTAGGGCAAAATACTTTTGGATATTCTTATGCAACTAAACTCTAGCAGTACCGTTACCAAGTTGACTGTAGCATTTAAAGGTGGCAGTTCATCACCTCTAGTACAATTTTAAATGGGCAATATCTGATGGATTGTCAATAATAGCTACATCTCAAGAATTAAACAATATAATGGAACTGAAGAAACAACTATTTTGTTGTAAATTAATATTTTCCTGGTCTTCGTTCCATTGTTCCTTGTGCATATGTAAGGTAGTATAGTATTTGCATTTTCAACAACCAATTGTCTTCAAATTCATGGACCTTGCAGAATGCACTGACCAAGCAACACTACATGCCATTAGACTGATGGTGATAGCTGTTAAAGAATGAGAATGCAAGATAACTGCTTGTCAACTGCTCTACATCAGTGCAACCAAGCGCAGGCTTGGCGATTGCTTCGCCCAACACCTCCGCTCAGTTCGCAATAACCAACCTGATCTCCCGGTGGCTCAGCACCTCAACTCCCCCTCCCATTCCAAATCCGACCTTTCTGTCCTGGGCCTCAATGGCCAGAGTGAGTCCCACTGCAAATTGGAGGAACAGCACCTCATATTTTGCTTGTGTAGTTTACACCCCAGCGGTATGAACATTGACTTCTCCAATTTCAGGTAGCCCTTCCCCTCCCCTTCCCTGCTCAGAAGAAGGGACTCGACCAAAAATGACGCCTATCCCTTCGCTGCATAGATGCTGTCTCCCGCTGAGTTTCTTCAGTTTTTTTTGTCTACCTTCGATTTTTCCAGCATCTGCAGTTCTTTCTTAAACATGCAAGATAAATATGGTATTTTCAACCTTTAAACTGGTCTGCTGGTTAATCATTGCCGTGCTCTGCTTTTGAATTTCTCAGCTGGAGCCTGATTTCTTAAGATATACATAATGCTTAAGATATTAAATAAGGTCAATGTTTGATCATCATATCGAATAGATTTTTTTTATCAGTCTTTATAAAGCGGTATATGCACAATAATTTTGCTCCTCATCTAACATGCCTGATTGCATTATTCAAGAAAAGAAAACTGTCAGAAAGAAACTGAATTCTTTAACAGATAAAAATATTCTGAATCCTACCTGAGGAGTAATTGGTAATAAAAAAAAAAGCAAAACTTAAATCAGATAGCTACAGAGCAATTATCCTAATTCCGCAGGATTAAATGCTTCAAAGATCTTCCATTTGATGCTGGCAATAAACATTTAAAATGCTTAGCATGATCTTGTGCGCGAATGGATCATGACTTGTGACTTCCTGGTATTCATGGTTGGCCCAGTGGCACAGTTGGTAGAGTTGCTGCCTCACAGCACCAGAGACCTGGGTTCGATCCTGACCTCTGGTGATGTCTGTGTGCAGTTTGTACGGTCTCCCTGTGCCCATGTCGGTTTCCTCCGGATGCTTCGGTTTTGCCCCACATGTCAACGACGTGCATGTTAGTAGATTAGCGAAAGTGAGATAACGTAGAATTAGTGTGAATGGGCCATCGATAGTCGGCATGGACTCAGTGGGTGAAGGACCCGTTTCCGTGCTGTATCTCAAAATTCAACCTTCAAGTATCAACCTTGTTTCAGAATAAAACTCTGATCTGCAGTGTTCTGCACCTGTGTTTGGCATGTATATTTACCCCTGCTGTGACACAGATTGCTTGATTTACAGACTCTAACACAAAATGCTCTTGCAGAAACAGCTGAGAAATACCCACATGTACAGAAGTCTTTGCCAATGATATTTCAAAAAACTGAGGTGCTCTGGCAGATTTCCAGACTCTGAAACCAGATCAAGCACATTCTCTTTTGCTGCAGTTGCAACACTCGTATAAATTGTTCATGCGGCTCGTATTCTGGAGACGAGGTGGGATTTTGCGCAAGTCGTTCTGCTTGGCCTGTAAACATCACTGACTAGTTGTGGTGAGTGATCCTAAATTGGACATAATTACTTAGGTTCTAGATATTAATAGTGAGAGGATGGACATATTTGTCAATGCATGCTGTGGGTGTGGAATGGAGAGGAGGAGAAGATACATGTGCAATCTTGTCTAATTTTTTTTTTTAAGCGCATATTGCTTGCTTCAATCTTGCCAACAATTACCAATTTCTGTACTCTAGAGGGCAGGGCCAGAAACGGGTCATGGGATAGTGCAGATGATGACTGAAAGGCAAAGAGACGCAGTGTGCATCATGTGAAAGCTTTGAAAGACTTCAAGAAATTAAAGTGGCTTCCCTAATATAAATGTCGTGAACAGATTAAAAAAAATAAATTCAAAGTCCATTGAGTCGCTGGAAAGAAATTGAAAATATTAATATTGTTTTTAAATCAAAGTGGCAAGCCTCCGCAAATATTTGTCTTTCAATATTCATCTTTTAAGATACCGGTCAGAAACTGTCCTGATCCCTGCTGCAGTCCTGTGTTGAAGGCAATTGCTTAAGAGCTGTCTAAGACCCAAACATGAGGAGCTACACTCTTTGCCTTGGGGTCTGCACGCAGAGCTCCTCTTCATGCCAATAATTATTAATCAACATTTATCTTTTGTACAACTACAAAGGATATCTACAGGATTACAGTACTATACACATTTCTGGTCTCCATACTAAATAATTGAGTGGAGGTTTGTGAAATAGAATTATAATGATGATAGTTATTTAAGAGATTAAACTTGTGGGGGGGGGGGAAAACCCATGAGTTGAGCACATTTTCCCAGAAAATGAAACTGGATGAAGACCCAAGAGATCCATGAGATTATTGAAGAGTTTGATGTGTATAGCAGAAATGTGCAAACTATAGGCCGTGGCCATATTCATGGAGATGAATGAGTAGGCAAATTGAGGTTGAGGAACTCGTTGGCTGTTGTTCATTTAGGATTGCTAACTTTGACTGACCTCGAAACTAGCTGCAGATTTCAATATTCTCACAGCCCTTGCTTGCTGTAGAATTATGTATGTGATGTCAAATGGGGACCACTCTGCATGCCCTGGGGCCTCTGTGTGCATGTGTGTCATGTGCAAAGTGGTGCCAGAAACAGCCTGACCTGAAAATAATTCTTCAAACATTAAAGTCTGTGTAACCCGGCAAATATATAATGATTCAATTTTTGGTAAAATTGTAAACTAGGAATAAATAGTCTCAAATAAATCTATGGGAATGTTTCTAGAATATATAATCTGCTACCAATTGGAGTGGTAGTTAAAGTTGGCTGAGTACATGAGGAAAAGAACAAGATGAGTTTTGTTTATTATTGTCATTGTACCGAGGTATAGAGAAAAGCTCAGCAGATCGGACAGCATGACTCGCTGAGTTACTCCAACTTTTTGTGTCTATCTTTGGTTTAAACCAGCATCTGCAGTTCCTTCCTGTACAGTGAATAGCTTTTTGTGTTCAATCCAGTGAGCGAAAAGACTATACGTGATTACAATCAAGCCATCAGGTGTACAGGTAGAGGGTAAAGGTATAGCATTTAGTTCAAGATAAAGTCAGATATAGAGATGGGTCTCCAATGCAGTATATGGGAAGTCAGGACCGCACTCTAGCTGGTGAGAGGTCGGTTCAGTTGCCTGATAACAGCTGGGAAGAAACTGTCCCTGAATCTGGAGCTATGCATTTTCAAACTTCTGTACCTCTTGCCTGAGGGGAGAAGAGGGTGTGGACCGATGACCTTGGAGTTGAAACAATGGTTCGCAGAGGGAATAAATCTTTGTGTTATAAATGCTCTAATTCTCTCCTCCCACCTTGGCAGGTAATGCAAGTGGTGCGTGAGCAGATAACAAGGTCCTTGAGCACCAAGCCAAACTCTCTGGATCAGTTCAAGAATAAAGTCCGTTGCATGAGTTACTCCGAGATCCTGAGGCTACGTCAGTCTGAGAGAATGAGCCAGGATGACTTCCAGTCGCCACCAATCATGTATGTCACCTCCACTTCACTTGTCACCAGATTACTTTTTAATAAGATCATAGTGGGTGCAAAGTTGTGTTGGTGTCTGCTTGTCGTGCCTAATTTAGAAAATAACGTGTCCACGTTGCTCCTAGACTTTGCAACACAAATTAACCTGATGTTCCAGTATTTAATTGGAAGTGTGTTGTAATACCAAAAGCTTATGTTCAACTCCTCATGCAAAGGACCTTCATGGTGGTTCGCAAAGCGGTTATGGATCCCACAGTTATATTTGATGATCAGGGAATATCCTCGCATTCCTTTTTCACCCAGTACAATGAAACAAATACATTAATTAGAGGCTTGTGCAATGCTTGAATTGCAAAATGGCTGCTAGATTTGCTCAATAATTACTACTGCATTATATGTATATCTGCTTGAGAAAGGCCCTGTGTGAATATCAATCTTAGATTTCACCTTGCAAAGCAAGGCCAGGTCGCACTTTTCCAATTGGTTCTGAATCCAATTTATGACTCTATTTTAGCTTTTAATGGCACTCAAGGCAAAAATGGTCCTCAACATGGACATCATTAGTTATCAATGAGAGAACCCAACAACAAAAAGATATCACTGGGAGACAATGATGTGTAGAATTCCAGAGTTTTATTAATTGAAGCATTTTTTGTTTCTGGCATGTACAGTGGTCCTCCTACATTTCTTGTGATTATTGGTTAATTTGGTTCCATCATTGATGCTGACTTCAATCTCCCTTCTCAGTGAGCTGCGGGAGAAGATTCAACCCGAGGTGGTGGAGCTTATCAAACAGCAGCGTCTAAACAGACTTTGCGAGGGAACTAGTTTCCGTAAAGTTAGCAATCGTAGGCGGCAAGGTATTGGCTAACTGCTGGTAACTGTTGTGAGTTGTATGGTTAAAGACAAATATTGTATGCTGTTATTGTCATTCTGATCTCTCTAACTTCACCTTGTAAGGTCAGTCTCCTTAAAATACTTCTTCTTCAGTCTTCCTATCCACTGTGCCTGCTTTTGATATATTTTAATCGTATCACTTTACAGTACTTTTTTTTGTTTATTTCCTTCATTTGACTGGTTTCATCTCCTCTCTGGTAATGTGGTGTGTCATTCTTTACCTTACTAAAAATAGGTTGCAGCTGTGCCTTTACAGGTAGGTGCTGATGGAATCACTAGATAACACAACTTCCAGTGCTTCTGTAGAACCCCCTCTACCCACCTCGCTCTTCAGAGCAGTAACACTGTGACCATTACCGTCCAAAATGAAATAAAAACAGAAACTACCCAGGTTCAGTTCAGAGTGTGCAGAAGCAGGCCCCTTTGGCCCACCGAGTCCACACTGGCCATTGACACCCGCACACTAGTTCCATGTTATCCCACTTTTGCATCCTTGGGGCAATTTAAAGAAACCAATCAACCTACAAACCTGCATGTCTTTAGATTGTGGGAGGAGACTGGAGCACCTGGAGAAAACACACGTGGTTACAGGGAGAATGTACAAATCCTGTACGTGCAACACCCATAGTCAGCATCATACCTGGGCTCTGGCACTGAGACTGCAGCTCCACTGTTGTGCCACTGTGCTGCCCCATTTTTTAATTTTATTTTTCTTGAGACACTCTCAAGGTCCATTGCCCGACATGCTGAATCTTTCTAGAAATTTCTGTTTTATGTTAAAATTTATAATTTTTGTTAGCTATCCGAAATGAGATAAGAAAACGTGGTGACGAATAGTGGTAAAACCCTGTGAGTTTTTTTGGTCGTGTGTGCATTTACTCGCCAGCTGCCTGCCAGTTGAGGCAATGTGACACTGAAGTGACAAGAACTGTTCTTGATGGTAGTTATAATTCTGTAGAGGGGTGTAGTTATTGGTCAGAATAATGCTGTGTTTTGTGTATAGTCACAGTTCATTGTGATTATTTACTTTTTACTTGGTTAAATGCTTAGTTTATGATAATGGTTAATTCTTATGTTCATAAGTGATAGGAGCAGAAATAGGACAATCAGCTCATCACGTCTACTCTGCCATTCCATCATGCCTGATCTATCTCTCCCTTCTAACCCCATTCTCCTGCCTTCTCCCCATAACCCCTGACACCTGTGCTTTAATTTAGTTTAAAAAATACAGTGCAGAAACCGGCCCGTTGGCCCACCAGATCCGTGCCGGCCAGCAATCCCTGCACATTAACACTATCCTACACACACTAGGGACATTTTTTACATTTACCAAGCCAATTAACCTACAGGCCTGTAAGTCCTTGGAGTGTGGGAGGAAACCGAAGATCTCAGTAAAACCCACGCAAGTCACGGGGAGAATGTGCAAACTCCGTGCAGACAGCACCCGTAGTTGGGGTCTAACCCGGGTCTTTGGCGCTGCAAGTGTTGTATGGCAGCAACTCTACCGCTCGCCACTGTGCCACCTATCTAGAATCTATCTATCTCTGCCTCAATTAATATCCATTGACTTTGCCACAGAAGGTTGTGGAGGCCATGTGGATTCTCTGATATTGCTGCTATATGGCAGAATTTAATCAGCTTTCCTTGTGTGTGAATCTTAATTAGTGCAACTTTAGTATTTTGGGGATACCTGGATGTGATGTTCATGGAGGTATGTGGGGAAAAATGTATCCGCATCCTGGCCTGTTCTTATTATTCCTTCCTCTACTATTTTCCACAGATAAGTTCTGGTATTGTCGACTATCTCTCAATCATAAAGTTTTGCACTATGGAGACCTGGACGAGAACCCACAAGGTGAAGTGGCCTTTGAGTCACTGCAGGAAAAACGTAAGCAGACATACATGAGTGGAACAGTGTACAGGACTGTGTATCTTTCTTCATAATAAATGGAAGCAGGCTCTGTGGCTCCTTGTGACTGTTCAGCCATTTCATCAGATTGTGGCAGATCATTTTTTTTCCCCAGCACCACTTTACTGCACCAACCTCTTTATTTAACATCTAAAAAAATCTAATGTTCTCCATCTTGAATATACTAAATGACTGAGCTTCTACAGCCTCAAATTATGAATTCAGAAGATTCTGACTCTGGGTGAAGAAACCTCTTCTTTTTGTTCAGAGTGGCCGACTGTTTTTTTCAATTGAGCACAAGAAAAACAAGAACACAAGAAAATAGGAGTAAACAAAGGCCAATAGGCCCCTTAAGCCTGCCTTCTGTTCATTGCAATTATGGTTGATCTGTCCCAAGCCTCAACTTTCCTATGCCAGTTCACCATAGCCCATTATTCCCCAATCTTTGTGAAATGTATCTGCTTGTTCTTTAAATGCTTCCAGTTATCCAGCTTCCATAACCCTCCATGATAGCGAATTCCAGAGATTCACCAACCTTTGCAAGCATTGATTTTGTCCCTTTTGTGTAAACTTTTAATGATTTGTCAAGGTCCGATTACACATCAATGGCTTTTGATTTCTTGCCTTTTTGAAAAATATGCAGACTTTCCATTTCTACTATAATGTTTCTGTTATATTTCATCTGGCACCTCCTTATCTATCCATACAGTCTAAACTTCCTTGAAGTCCCCCTCCATCCTCCTTGCTACCTGCATTCCCACTCAGCTATATATCATCAGAATATTTGTATCTATTTCACCTGCACCCTTCATTCAAATCATTGATATAGATTGTGAATAGCTAGGGACCCAGCTCTGATCCCTCTGGCACCACACTGTTCACAGCCATTGAAAATAACCTATTTACTGTTTTCTATCCATTGACAAATTTCTGCCAGTTTATTACTGCCTATCCAACGTGCAATTTTGTCTAACAGCCTCTTGTGTAGCATGTTACTGAAAGACTTCTGAAAGACAAAAACACATACGCTGTTCATCCTAATCTATATCAAGATGAGGGCACCATCTAATTTTTTTTTCCTTATTTAGTTCCTGTTGCAGATATTAAAGCTGTGGTAACTGGGAAAGATTGTCCCCATATGAGAGAGAAGAGTGCCCTAAAACAAAATAAGGTACATTTAAGCTGCTTGTGTGTTTGTGTTTGGATAGGTGTATTGTAGGTGTTTAAAGTATACCAATATAGCCACAGTTGGATGAAACAAGACTAAGATCCCTCCAGTTTATTTACCATACGAATCTTGCTATGGTGATAATAGAGTCTTTGACTGATCATTTTACTTCGGAGTCACGTGAGTGATTCCGTGAAGAACCCCGTTCAGGCCGCATGCGTGTCAGTACGTCAGCTGCACTGGCGCAAGCACCAGACTGGCAGGACATCGCCCCTGCCAGCGGTAAGTTAAACCTAGAAGGTAAATTTGTTTTTACTTACATGGGGTTTTTTCAGGCAGGAGCCTCTCTTCACAGAGGTTTCCTGCCAGTTTCACAACCCGATGAGTGTACCGGTTATGGACTGTGGGGAAACCCAGTCCGACTGCGGAAGCGGATAACCGGCAAAAGATCGGGTTGCGAGATAAGGAGCCGCTAACAAGGCAGTCAGCGGCACCCAGCCTGCGGGGATGCCATGGAACGGCAAGGAAATAACGCCAGAGTCGCTGACAGTGCGGTCAGCGGCTCACAGACGTCAGTCCCCAGGCAAGGAATAAAATTGGTGAGAAAGGACTCGTTCAGCCCCATTTGGACTCGGGTGAGGCGGGCTACAAGGGTGTTCCTCTTAATAATAAAGTTTAATGTATGTTATAGTGTTTTTCTTAAAGTTAAAAGTTAAAGGCAAAGTTAAAGTCATAAAAAGTTATTGTCATATGTCTCTGACAATGAAATCCTTGTTGTTTAGCACAAGTTGCTGTGAAGGGTTAAAAATTGGTAAAGCTGTACACTAAAATTTTGATTTAGTGAGCCACACTGTCCTATGGGACAGGCGGTGCCAGCAGCATCTGGGATAAGGCTGCTTCATGTGTAACAGTGCGGGCCTATGGGAAGGCCGCGCCAGCAGCGCCTGACAAGGCTGCTTCATGTATGAAAGTGCCGGCCTGCAGGACAGCCGTGCCAGCAGCGCCTGATACAGGGCTGTTTCATTTGTGACATTGCCGGCCTACGGGAGAGCTGTGCTAGCAGCGCCTGGTACAGGGCTGTTTCATGTCAAAAACCACCAGCCTCTACGAGTGGCAGCGCCAGCAACGCCTGGGACAAGGTTGCTCAAGTTCACACACAAGTCTGTTACGCCCACGGAATCGGGAGATGATTCTCCACCGGGGCTGGATAGCAAGGCCCATGGAGTCGGGGGATGATTTCTCGCCGGGGCTGGATAGTGCATTTGAAACGACTATCCCAAATGCAGCAACTGTTACATACAGTGCTACAGCAGGGCACACGCCAACAGGAGGAGTGTCAGCGCCATCCTGAACTAAAAGGCGCCAGCAGTATCTAGTAGAGAACTGTTTGATAGTACCTTCATAGATGGGGATTAGTTTTGACACCGACTCTGATGGTAAGTTGAGACAGAAGTTCCACCTCCGCAGGCCGCACCAGCAGCTCCAGTTGACAGAGCTGCTACAGGTCTCCCTCTTGGAGGCAGAGACCAAGACGGTTCAGTATCCTGCTGACACTGAGTCTCAGGGTATGGCCGTGGGGCATACCCCAAGGGATCTTGTCAGAGGTACCTTTTCCTGACAACAAAGTTGCCATCCCAGCAGAATGTTCTATTCGGGTATAGGTCCATTGGGTTCTTCTCAGTACAGGTATCCTGCGGCAGCGCCTGTTTAGGGCTGCCTACGAATCGCCCTCTGAGGAGGGAAGAGCAAAAGGTCAAGATATAACTGACTCCAGGCTCTAAAGAAGTCAATAGAACATACTGAAGCACATATGTGCTGGCAGTGAACAGCGCCAACAGGGGGATGTGAGAGCCAGCCGCCGAATCTGTTATTCAGGTAGGCCTATTCAACAGGGGAAGAAAATCTGGCAGATGAATCAATTAAGGCCAACGACAGGCAAAGGTCATCGTTTCAGAACGCACCCCAGGCGCTCATCGGCAGTAGGCGGTTCACTGGATCTGGGGGCAGCATGATAGCTCAGAAATTCCATGCACCTTACCAACCCTACTCAACAAAATGGGTCTAGCACTTCCAAAACATGGGTAAGTGCACCGTTCACAAGTTGTAATATTTACATTTGTTTGTACAACACACAAAGGATAAAAACATCTGGTTGAGGCACAGTAGTAGCATTCCAAGCAAGTTTGGTTATGGTCAGGGTTATTTTTTAAAGTTAAGGTTCAGAAATTGGGCCAAAGTTCTCATGAAAACCACCCGTGGAATAAGGCAGGAGTGGCATGTTATTATGAAAAATGGAGAGTGTCGGGCATATGAACTTTCCAAATAATGAAAACTTATTTTCCTGACTAACAACAGATTCATAAGGGTCTCAAAGATCCATGCTATGCAATTCCCATTACAGAGGTTATCAAAGCCAATATAACTGTACTAATAACAGTAAAACATTGCGGAATGGGATAAACTGTTCGTTGGTCATTGGGATTTACCTTTAATTATTAATTAGCCTTGACTCCGCCCTGTGGCAAGAGATTGGCGTTAATAGCAACCTGTTATAAAACTGATTTTTATTTTCATCAAGAGTAATTGTCAATATAGTAGCTGTGTTTCAGCTCAGCAAATCAAGGAAATGATATCGTGTAAGTAGCAACCTCTCAAAGGACAATTAGACCATTGTTAACAACCTTATGCTATTGTCTGCTGAAGCTACCTCAGTCACAATGATGAAAAAACAATATTCAGCATTGCTGAACATGACAATAAACTCATTTGAACTTGAACTTGAAACTCGCTCCAGTAGTTTGGTCGGTCGAATTCAGTTATTACAAACTGATGCTAAGGACTCTAAGGTGAGAAGTTCCGAATACCATTTATAGTTGGAGGTATTGGAGATTTGCATGAGTTACCAATTCTTCAATTGGTGGTATCAACTAAATACATACACTAGATGCACCCCATGGGTAAGGGGCTATTGAGCGAATATACATATTCTACATGCTCAATTTCAAGTTGCTATTCTATGATGATGACATATGTTAGTCACATGGCAATCAAGTAAAAGTATCCTGTAATAATTACGTAATCTCCTTTCCTCTGCTGTATCATCCAGTTCAGATCGATGACAACACAGAATAGGTATTGGATCTCAAAGTATTATGAAAGTATGGTTCGATGCTACATTCAATATCGACATGTTGGTGCATTTTTATGCACTGATTGCAAAAATATGTGGCACAACAGTGCGGAGAAATACATTCTCGCTACAAAAGGAGGAATGTTCCTTTATGTCTTCCTCCATTTTTTGCCTCACTAGCCGGGTCTTAAAACAGTCAGCAAAACCTCGCTTGGGTTCGTACTGACGGACTGGCTAAGCAGCCATGTTGCCTGCTTCATCAGGCATAATAATACAACGGTATACGGTTATTCCAAAAACAAAAACTTGCTGGTTCAAACTGTGGTTCAGGAACCGGCCTTTGCATAATAAAACAATTATTGACTTACACATTTTGAATGGATTGACTTATGGATCAGGTTGTCACATCAAGCCATGAATGTGCTCACTGCAAAGGGCAGGGATAGCACCCAACAAAGCAGTACATTCCTATTGAGGGGATCGGAAGTGATTTTGTTTAAATGTTAATGTTATATTAATACGGTACAGATTACTGACATCTTCCAGTTCATTCTTAAATGGTATTTGACTGCAAAATGGTATAGAGACTGCAACAAACGGGAACTACTATATCGGGTTCAACCCCAGATATCGAGTTGTTAAAGAGATCTTGACACAAGAATATGCAGTTGGTTATTGAAAATGTGTGAACATTACTTCACCAAGGGGTTCCAGCTACATCCTTAGTTATGACACTAATATCAACACAACAACGGCAAACATTGCAAACGTTGTGGCTAGATAGGATGGAATTGGCTGCAGGTGCCATTACATTTTACATTCTGATCTACACAAGCAGAGCAGACCAGGGGTGGCATGATTTAAGATCATTTTTCGGATGCCCCACGGTCTCACGTCTATGTTATCAAGGCCACTAGAATCCCAAGAAGTGTGGAATCAGCAGTGTTTATTAATCAACAAACAACTACACAAAGCAAGGTCGGTTCAGAGGTTTCAAGGTGGCTGCAGCAGGTTCTGGGTTATGCAGGTATTAACACTGACGATTGTATATCTCATTCCATCAGGTCAGCATCAATGTCAGCGGCCAGGGCAATGGACATGCCCATCGACCATATCCTCACGACCGCAAGATGGTCAACTAAATAGATTTTTTTTTAATTTCCATAGGTCGGTTACTGACCCGGGGTTATGCCCATTCTGTTTGCGTCCACTTTAGCCTCCCCTGAGTTACAGGGGTTGATATTGATTTATTTATTAACGTAAACCATTAATACATTTGAATCAATATCATGCTAATGCATTTTGATTATTCACTCATCCTAAGTCAATCGATGCAGTGAGACGCCGAGATTTCGATCTGCGGCATGAAATCACAAAGCTTCGAACTCTTCATAGCATTCATAGCAAAATGATTTGAGTACAAGAGCAGGGAGGTTTTACTGCAGTTGTACAGAGTGTCTTGATGAGGCCACACCTGGAGTATTGCGTACAGTTTTGGTCTCCTAATCTGAGGAAAGACATTCTTGCCATAGAGGGAGTACAGAGAAGGTTCACCAGACTGATTCCTGGGATGGCACGACTTCCATATGAAGAAAGACTGGATAGACTTGGCTTGTACTCGCTGGAATTTAGAAGATTGAGGGGTGATCTCATAGAGACTTACAAAATTCTTAAGGGGTTGGACAGGCTAGATGCAGGAAGATTGTTCCCGATGTTGGGGAAGTCCAGGACAAGGGGTCACAGTTTAAGGATAAGGGGGAAGTCTTTTAGGACCGAGATGAGAAAATCATTTTTCACACAGAGAGTGGTGAATCTGTGGAATTCTCTGCCACAGAAGGTAGTTGAGACCAGTTTGTTGTCCATATTTAAGAGGGAGTTGGATGTGGCCCTTGTGGCTGAAGGGATCAGGGGGTATGGAGAGAAGGCAGGTACAGGACACTGAGTTGGATGATCAGCCATGATCATATTGAATGGCGGTGCAGGCTCGAAGGGCCGAATGGCCTGCTCCTGCACCTAATTTCTATGTTTCTATGTTTCACGGAATCACTCACGTGACTCCGAAGTAAGATTAAATGCGAACTTACCAGTTTGAAGTTTGATCTTGATTTTCTGAGGAGTTACGTTGGTGATTACGTGCCCGCCACGCCCAACCCTCTTTCATAAAGATCATCTGGTAGTTCTCAAGCCACGCATCTTACTATGTCACTTCGGTGATTGTTATTTGTGATTTCATACCGCTGCTTTGAAGATTGATGCGCATGCGGCCTGAAGGGGGGTTTTCACGTAATCACCAATGTAACTCCTCACAAAATCAAGATCAAACTTCAAATTGGTAAGTTCTCGTTTATTCTTACTATTCACCTCTATCAGTTGGTCTGCATCGGCTCCAGACATAAAGTGAGAAAAGCTGTGGTAGTGGAGAGCTTTGGAAGAGTGACCTGTTTTTGTTTGTTTTTTCAAGCATTGTATACATAACCATAAATCATGTCTAACTTTATTCAGAGTATCCTAAAATGTTGATTTCTGCAAAAAAAATCTCTTGATTTGCAATTGAAGTAATACCAAATACTTCAATCTATGAAGACTTTTTGGACTACATTCATTCAAATATATATTTGAATTCATTTCAATTCAAATGTTTTTCAATTTCTATTTCCCCCTGCCTGACTATTTACCCACCTCCAATCTTTAAAAGCCTAGGCTATGTATTTGCTGCCACTGCCCTGTAGACAGTAAATTAACTAGTTATTTATATAATGATGTCCCTTTAGAATCATAAAAACAGCAAGCATGTAGTCTTCTAATATCCATTCTAGCAAGAACATGACCAATTTACTATATCACTCCTCACAATCCAGTCTTTTCACACCATAATCATTTTTGTAACCTTTTATTGGCAATTTTATTTACGCGGGGATGATGAGAATTGTAGATGATATTTTAAGTTTATAGTACTGATGATTTATAATTGGCGGCATGAATCTTTTACTGCCCTTGAGCATACATCAACATAATCTCTATATGTACAAGCATGAATGCAGTCAGAGTGTGTGTGTGTGTCCCAACTCGCCCATCTAAAAATAGAGATTTTACACTTTGCAACAAGACTGGACACTGCTACCATGTCCTAGCATGACATTCTACCTAAGAAATGCATAGACCCTCTGGGATAAGATTATCTTGCCATCTTGCTCTGTATATAATGCAATAACTTTAAATTTGATTATGCATTATTATGGTGTTCTTCATTACATTATTGGAATTCACATTTAAAAATCTGAGATCTGCTGTTTGATTTATAATGTCATTGTAGGATCAGACCAGAAATGCAGTGGTTACATAAATGACAATTCATTTCTATGCCTAACTTTGTTACTGTTTTCAATCCCTTTCCATCTTCCTTTTTCCAGGAAGTCCAAGAATTGGCTTTCTCAATCCTACACGATCCAGATGAAGCTCTAAACTTTATTGCTCCAAACAAATATGAGGTGAGCACACCCTGTGTGTCTGTTGCTCAATGTACAGTTTGACAGAACATGCATTTGAAGAGAAAACTCATTCCTAATCATGGTGTTCTCTTTAACTCAACAGAGACTTTGAAATGCTGCTTAATAACCTTTGAAATACCTAGGAATTGTTTTGCCATAGTCAATGCACATGCCATTATCTTTCTCCTGCCCCTTCTCTACTCCCCTACTGTCAGTTTACCACTTACTTTCATACCAATGTCATAGGACTTCAGTCCCCAGCTACTCTCTAGGACATGCTTAGGTGGTCAGTGAACTTTGTAAGCAGGCACACTATGGTAATGCATAAATCCTGAGTGTGTCATTTTCCATGGTCAATGGCTCTGTGCCTTTTGCAGGGACATGGGTTATGAGGAAGGTTTGGATAGCCTGGGACTTTTTACTCTGTAGTGTACGAAGCTGAGGGGGTGATCTTATAGAGAGATGTATGACATTACGAAGGAGCTTAGAAAAGGTGAATATCAGTCTCTTTTCTCTGGGGGAGGAAGTCTAAAACTATGGTGGATAGATTTAAGGTGGGAAGGAAAAGACTTAACGGGAGCTTTCTCAGGTAGAGTATGGTGGGTATGTGGAACGAGCTGTCAGAAGAAGTGGTAAAAGGTTGGTAAAATCACAAAGTTTCAAAATCGTTTGGACAATCGCAGGTAAATGGGACAAGTTCTGGACTAATTGGGCTGAAAGGCCTGTTTCCATGCTGTATAACTGACTCTGGCTCCTTTTGTTTCTTTTTAACACTCTGTTTGTGTTCCCTGCAGTACTGTATCTGGACTGATGGACTTAATGCTCTTCTGGGAAAAGAAATGACTAGTGAACTGACCAAGAATGATCTGGATACTCTGCTGAGTATGGAACTTAAACTTCGACTGCTGGACCTGGAGAACATACAGATTCCAGAGGCACCTCCTCCCATCCCTAAAGAGCCAAGCAGCTATGACTTTGTGTATCACTATGGCTGAACAACAGTGTGACCAACACCTGGCAAGCACAAAGACAATTAAAACAAAAACACCCAACCAATAATGCCCTATTTGACCAGCTATTAAAGTGACCCCTTTGTTAAGAAACATGCAAAATCCTATCATCTATGGTGAGGTAGCATAGCAGGAAGCAAAGGAACAAACCCGTTGTGTTTTTGTTCGGTATAAAGTAAACAAACAGAAAACTGGTCCCCTTTACAAAGAGGTATATAGCCCAGTATTTTGTTTTTTGACAGGTTGAACAATTTGGTGAATAATGTGATTTGATACAGTGAAGTTTGTATGCTGTTTATTGTTCAATCAAGCCAACTAGATCCTTTCACTGTATTAGGCAATCCTCTGAATGCTATTCCACCTTTAGGATTCTGAATATTTTAATACTGTACATGCAAATTGTCACAGAACAAATTTACAAAGAGAGCCTTGTGTACTTACCATTTCTTGGATTGTCTTTGAGTTTGTTGCACGGAGATGCTTTCTACTGTCTGGTGGTTCTAACTTTGAGGGACCAACTTTTATTTTTCTTTCTGTATTCAAATATATTCATGTTTAGCCAAATCTCTGCTTCAGCACCATCAGTTTTTCAGTGGTAAAGTAAGATGCAAGGACAATTGGAAATACTAGCACACAGATGATAGGATCGAGAGTGCAGTGCATCCATTAACGTTCCATGATCTGTTGTTGTACATAATCTGTGCTTCACTTTTCTCTTTAAATTATCGATGATATAATTAGATCAGAGCCTTGTATTTTATTTTGGTTAAATATCCCAAGTCCACATAATTTTTAAAGTCCAGGAGCACATGTTAGGCAGGATTGAATAATGACTAGTATTGGTTTATTATTGTCGCCTGCACCAAGATACAGTGAAAAACATTGCGTACTGTCCTAATATAAAATCAAATCACAATATACAATCACAGTATACAATCAAGCCATACATAAATAAAACAGGTAGGCAATGAAAATGAAATCCGATGCAGAATATAATGTTAGTGTAGTTACAATGTACAGTTACAGAGATTTTTTTTAAGTGCAAGGTCCATATCCATAAGGTAGGTTACAGAGGTTGAATGGTTACACAGTTGCACGGTACTAGGTATGCTTAAAACCGTTTGAACTTCAGGAAATCAGTCTTATAGCATTGTCTCAGCTTTTGCATTTGAATTGAGACCTTAGCACAGGAATTGCACAGGTACTTGAATGGATTGTATTAAAGAAACTGAAAATATTCATTTTGTGCTGGCAAAGTATATGAATGAAGTTGACTAGATTATAGACAGAATTTAAACCGTACTTGAATAATAGGCAAAAATACGAATGTGAACAATCCATATTACTGAATTAAATCAGTCAATCAATGATAGCTATAGTATTACTGTGAGTAAGATGACCATTAATCAATAGTTTTAGACATTCCTCTCTAATCAGTAGCATTTTTAATCTTAAACTAATTCTGGCCCGAGCTAAAATAATACTTTCAATGGCAAACCTGTGTTTCATTGAGGCCGAAAAAAAAGATTTCCAGACTGGAAACAATTTATGGCCGGTCTCGTTGCTGCTCCCATGCTACTGTGATTTTAACTGAACTTAAACTGACACCTTTAAAAATATATCACTTAATTATAGGATGCAGGAACACATAAATACTGAAGAGAATGTGACAATTGAAACCACTTAAATGTTTTTTGTTGTTTTGGCTGACTGGTTTTTACTTTAAGGTAGTCATTGACTCTACAGGGAAACCAAGAAGTAATAAAGATTTAAAAGCAAGGTGCACAACTTCATACTGTATCATAACTTCTAATCTATGGATGTCTAAATCTGAGAATTGGTGCTTCAGATTTCTAATCTTTGACAATTGGCTGTTTTTGTATTCACAATAACAGGATAATTTGGGACTAATTTAAAAGCCTCAGCAAACAATTGTTGCATCTGTTCATACATACTGCACTGTTAATCTGTTTGGCCAATGATAACGTACATAGGAAGCATGTGTGCCATCAAACTGAGCTGTATCTAAGATAATTTAAATGGCACAGTGTTAAGGGGCTTTAATATTTTTATAAAAGTACAGAGGATTGTACCTAAAATCTTCTGATTTGAGTGCAGGAGATTTGGGCAATAACTCTATGGGTGATGGTAATTGGTACCACCTACTATTCTAATTTCCTTGTGGAAAAGGAAGAAATGAAGAATGTGAAAATACTGACATTAAGAAAATTACTATAAGTCTAGTGCCAGGTTATTTTAGTTTGAAACTTGCATTGTCCATGTCCATAATATATGACATTGCACTCTTTACTTTTTTGTCTGATCAAAAAATGTATGCTTATTTCTGTTAGGAATACAGAGCAAGTAAAACAAATTATGTTTGTTCCAATTTAGCAATTATGGTGAAACATTTTTTTTTCCAAGTACTTATTTTATAAAGAAAAATGTTACAATTTTAAATTGGGAATTAATTCTTCCAATTTTGCTGATTCTTTCACAAACCCTGTTGTTAAAAGTGTGGCTGCGTGCACTTGAGCAATTCAAGGCATTTGTGCTGAAACAAGCTTCATTAAGCTTGCCACCTCATCAGCGTAAACCTTATTTACGCTGATGAGGTGGCAAGCTTAATGAACCTGGAGACCACCTGTTAAAAAATTAAGGGATCTTAAATGGATGTCTGTGAACATTATTTTCTAATTACGTTAATTACCTCCATGGGACGACAGTGAAAAGGCTTACATAGTAAACTCCAATATATCGCTAGCAAAAATATTTAACAATTTATTATGATCCTTCCCTTGTAACAATCCCAGAGGTAGTATGTGAAAATTTTTGAGAATATTTGTCTATTATATCTGTGCATTGGTCAGTGTTATAATAGTTGTTTTGAAAAAAAATGAATTGTAAACATTTACACTGATAAATCTGCTATAATGTGTCTTAGTTTTTATATTTAAATAATTGGTGACCAACAGAATTTGCATTGAACTGGTGATGTTGAAATACTACTACATAGACTTATTAACACATGTTAGATCACTCTCAACTATGTATGATCATACTTTCCAGTTGCAAGGAGTTGCTAATCTCAATGTCACGAAAAATGATGAAAACAATGTAATTCAACCTGCCCTGGGTACATTCAGCAGAAACGATTGCCTCTCTACCAGTGCGCTTGTTTCTCCACCTCATCTGCATTGCGGAGCACCGTGATCTTAAAATCTGTTTCTTCAATATCATCAACCTGCTAATAACCAAAACTAAATTAGGTGTTGGTGACCCAAGTCCACCCTCTCTCGCCATCTCCCCTCCAGTCAGCTCCAGAAGCAGAATTTAATTGTCTTAATGTCTTCACTTCCGCACTCCAAAACAATTGAATAACCTTCCCATTTCTCTGATTGCTCTTATTTTGAGGTACTAATTGTTTTTGTATACATGGACTTATCAGTAAACCTTTCATTGTCCACCTCAAAGTCCCCATGTAAGAGATTTATTTTCAGGGGCAACAAAAAAAACACAGCTGGAGATACTCAGCAGGTCAGCCAGAATGTGTGGAGAGTTAACATTTCACCCTGATGATCATTCATTACAATTTTTGAACATTGTTATTGCCCACCCTTTGCCCCTCCTCCACATTTCTTGTTCAATACTGAAACATGTAATATCTAGATAAATAGTTATTTTAGTTTTGGTATTTCTGTGCATTCTGTTCTATGTAGGCTTGGAACTGAATTACTCCACTCCAAAATAAATGATAGATTATCTTTTTTTTTGTGCTGGCATATTTAATGATCTTGATTAGATTTGAACATACTGGCAGGTGCACAAGGTCATAACTAGCCAATCCTTAATCTTTAATCTTTTTCTGGCAACTTTTATTAACTTTATCCTTAGACTTTCAATTCTTCTATAATCCATGAGTGGATATTTTTTTTCTGCTATGGTTTTGTGTCACATACCAAGGCATGTCAGAGATTTGATGGAAATCTCTCCACTTGCCTGGATGAAAGCAGTTGCTTGAGCCATCTAGGACATTGCACCCCACATCATCAGTACCACATTCACAGAACCAGACCCTTTGGCCTAACTTGTCCATGTCAACCAAGATGGCACACTGGGCTAGCCCCATTTAACTATATTTGCCCATGGACTTCTAAACTTCCAATCAATATAACTGTCCAAATGCCTTTTTAAAGTTGTAATTGTATCCTAGCTGGGATAACAACTGTGTGCAATCACTTTATCCATGATCTTGTACACCACAATAAGACAACTAACCCCTTGGCTTTCTATTCACCATGATAAGGGGAGGGGGAGGTGGGGGGCAGTTGTCGTAGTTGTTGTCTGCACCATTTCAGCTAGCATACTCCAACAGCACTTCAACACCACTCCAACCCATGAGATCAATAGTGACATGGGTGTGCCTTTAACTAGAACGATTACAACAGCTCAAAGTAACGAGCAATTAGTAATGGGTGATAAATACTAACCTTGTCAGTGATCCCCAATTCTGAAAATAATCTATCAGAAAAAGGTCAGTTGTACAATCACATTGAGCACTACAGCACAGGCAGAGGCCCTTCGGTCCACAATCTCTCACAATGTGATCCACATCCCTTCCTTCCGTGCATGTCCACTACCACCATTGGCAACTTATTCCAAGTGCTTATCACTTCCTGCACAAAGAGAAAAACTTGCCACTCGCATCTACTTTAAATTTTGCCTCTCTCACATTAAAGTAGTTCCCTCTAGTCTTTGACATTTCCACCTGGGCAGCAAAAAAAGGTTCAGATTGTCTATCTATAACTCTCAGAAATGTATATACTTCTATTTGGTCTCCACTCAGCATCTAAAGCTCCAGAGAAAACAATCCAAGTTAATCCAACATTATAGCTCATACTCTTTTCCAGGCAGCATTCTGGCAAACCTTTTTTGCACCCTCTCCTAAAGCCTCCACATCCTTCCTGTAATGGAGCAATCAGAACTGCACACCAAATGCAGCTGCAACGTGAACGTTGACTCTTATACTCAATGCCCACAAATGATGAAGGCAACATATCATACACCTTCATTTCCACTCTATCGATTTGTGTTGCCACTTTCAGGGAGATAAGAACTTGGACACCAAGATCCTTCTGTACATCAATGCGGTTAGAGGTCTTGCTGTAGACTTTCCCTTACAGTGTGATCTCCTAAGAGTAACAACTCGCTCTTACTCAGACTAAACTCAATTTCTCTGCCCATTACTGTCACTAATCTATATCCTGTTGTATACTAATTAAATCCTTAATTTAAACTAAACAATTTTTCAAAGATAAATTTTGCTTAGATAGTCTGTACCTTTTCAAAGGGGAAAGACTTTGCATACATTTTTGTTTACAATTCAATTTCAATACAATATATTTGTTGTCATTTGAACCTCATTGAAGTTCAAACGAAATTTGGTTTCTGCAGTCACAGTGACTCCAACTCCAGAGATGCCAAGTGTCCCGTATTCGCCGTATTTTATCCCGGCGAAAAACGTTTTTACGGTTCCGTGCTTTACGGAACACCGCCGCGCCGGTAACGTCGGCGCCACAATTACCTATTTGGGGAGTGTTGCCGGGCCCCAGTGGAGTGGGGGAGGGTTGCCGGGCCCCATTTCGGGCAAGTAAAAAAACAAGCTCCTTGTGCCGCATCTAAAGGTGTAATGGTTACAAATTTCCTAATTCTTCCAGATGTTTTCGCAAAATCTCCCGCTCTCGCTTGAATTTAATTTCTCTTTGCACATTTCGCGCTACACAGGGAAGTAGGAGTGATCTACGCAGGGCAGTAAAAAAACTAGCAAAAATTCTTCCAGTGTCCAATGTTCCTTTGCATTAATACACAGGTACTTACGCAGACCAAAACAACAATCGTAATTTCCAGTTTAATTGGTTATTTATTGAAGTAGTTATACAAACAAAGAGATGAACATACCAGGTTTTCCTTATTCTGCATACAAGTTGTAGCTTTCTGATCCGATGAGACCTGTATACTCCCCACTCCTGTACCTGGTGTGATCACTCCCTGTCCACTATGCCCTTATGCATACGCCCCTCTGTGACTGCCCCCAAGTGTCCAAAATAATACTGCAAGATATATCTCGACAAAATAATATAATATGCCAACAGTAGCTTGCCTAAATGGCTCCTACAAAAGGAATATGAAGTTCACTGATGCACTTTGCTCATGTTGAAGAGGGCAAATATTCTTGTAAAAGAATTCAAAGCATAATATTGGTCTAAAGACTTATGTTTCTCAAAGAGTTTGGGAAAGGATAATGAAATAACAGCTGAGATGAATAAAATTGTAACATTCAATTGCACAGAGCACTTGAGAAGCAGGAGTTGGAGAAGTGGGATCTTGGGTCCAAAGAACTGGTGAAGAATAAAGCCCCATAATCAATACCAAATTCACTGAAGAAAACCCAAAGACCCTTAATTTCTGTTTTTTCATGATGATATTCTCCAACAACAGCTTCATGGGTGTCTCTGGGGATGGAGGATGACGTTTCATACTGGTTTTGTGGTGACTTGTGAAGCCAATGTAGAAGCACAGAGTTTTCTAATCAAGGTAGTTGGTGCCTGATAAAGTGGGTGGGTAATTTGTGAGGTAGTGCAATCCTTCTACCACTTAAGCAGGGCCACAGATGCATAGGCTCAAGATTCTCCACTTTGAGGTGATCATGAGCCAAGGATCCCCATGGGGAAGTTGGGATGCTGAATTTAAAGAAGATTTGAGCACATCCTCGAATCTTTTCCTGTGTGCAAAATCTGCACCTCGGGTCTGTTTTAAATCTTTTCTCTCTAATGTTAATACAATAATCGCTCTATCCTGGGATAAAGACCGTGGCTATTCGCCGTATTTACACCTTTATGATTTTATTAACTTCAAGAAGCATCCTTTGGCCTCCCATGCTCCAGGGTAAAAAGACCCAGACTCTCGTTCTAATTCAACCCTCTTAAACCGGCAACATCCTTGTAATTCCTTATTGCACCCTTTCCAGATTAATGATAACCTTCCTATAGCACGATGACCGGAACTATACACAGCACAATGTAACATAACATCCCAACTCCTGTACTCAATGCCTTGACTGATGAAGGCAAGCATGCCAAACAGCATCTTCAAGAATTTCACTACGTAGGTACAAGTGACAAAGTATCATCATCATCATTAGTTTAGTTTAGTTCGTCGTCACGTGTAAACGTAAAAAGCTTTTGTTGCGTGTTAAGCAGTCAGCGGAAAGACAATAGATGATTACAATTGAGCCATTCACAGTGTACAGATTGATAAGAGAGTACCGTTTAATGCAAGATAAAGCCAGTAAAGTCCAATCAAAGATAGTCCGGGGGTCTCCAAATAGGGTGGATAGTAGTAGTTCAGGACTGCTCTCTAGTTGTGATAGGATGGTTCAGTTGCCTGAAAACAACATCAGCACTGAATTACTGTGGACCAACATATAACGTTGCACTACATCATTTTGCTTTCACTAGAATAATTGATAATTTATTGTATTGGTGAATATTGGGTTGTTGAGGTATTGCGTTGCTGTGCCTGTGAAGTTGCAGCAGGTAGGTTCCATTGCTGTGGTCCGGGGTAGACTACCCCTGCTCCATGTGTAGGAAGGAAGTGTAGATGTCGTTTTACACCGAAGATAGACACGAAATGCTGGAGTAACGCAGTGAGACAGGCAGCATCTCGGGATAGAAGGAATGGGTGATGTTTCGAGTCGAGACACTTTTTCAGACTCATTTACAAAAATAGATGTCAGGCGATAGTTTATTTCCCGGTGATGAAGACCGTGAGATCAAGAGACGGTAGTGAGATGTCGGAGATGGTCCAAGTGAATTTGAGTGCAGGATGGAAATTAGTCATGAAGTCTGAAGAAGGGTCTCGATCTGAAAGGATGGAAGTTAGTGGTGAAGTATGAAGAAGGGTCTCGACCCGAAGCGTGGAGATGTTGAGCTACTCCAGCATTTTGTGGCCATCCGCCCACCTCTCGCCCGCCCCTCCCCCAGGCTGAGAGCCGCCGCGGCGCATGCGCGCACCAGCCATCCGCCCACCTCTCGCCCGCCCCCTCCCCCAGGCTGAGGGCCGCCGCGGCGCACGCGCGCCGCCAGCCATCCGCCCACCTCTCGCCCGCCCCTCCCCCAGGCTGAGGGCCGCCGCGGCGCATGCGCGCACCAGCCATCCGCCCACCTCTCGCCCGCCCCTCCCCCAGGCTGAGGGCCGCCGCGGCGCATGCGCGCACCTGCAGCCGCCGCTGCCAGCCGCGAGCCGCCGCCGCCGCGCTCCTCTCTCGCGCCACAATCCGCCGGGTTGCGCGCCCATCCCGCCCGCAGTCATGGTGAGGACGCCCGCTCCGCCAGCTCGCCGGCACCAGCTACGATGCCCAGCCGATATTGCGCGGAAAAGCGGGCGGATGGATCGTGGTTCATAGTAGTTTGGGGCTGGCGCCGGGCTGCGGCCTGGTCGCGGGCGGCGGGGGGGGGGGGGGAGAGGGGCCGTGCAGCCTGCGGCCGGGCAGTGCCGGGAGAGTGGACGAGGCTAGAGCCGGTCCGATGCGGGGAGAGACTCTCTCTCCCGGGTTGTGGGGCCGGGAGGAGAAGGGCGCTGGGGCCCGCGGGCGGCCCGCCTCGCCGTCAGATGCCCGGGGAATCTCTCCCGGGCCGTGGAGCCGAGGGGAGGGGAACTGAGGGTCCGGTCTCTCCCGGGCCGTGGAGCCGAGGGGAGGGGAACTGAGGGTCCGGTCTCTCCCGGGCCGTGGAGCCGAGGGGAGGGGAACTGAGGGTCCGGTCCCGCCCGGGCCGTGGAGCCGAGGGGAGGGGAACTGAGGGTCCGGTCCCGCCCGGGCTGGGGCGTCTGCTGCCGCTTCATGCATCGGGAAGGTTTCGAGAGACGAGGGCCAAAGCGCCGGGGCTAGCATTGGTGGAACATGTTGGTTGGCAGGGACGAGTTGGGCCGAAGGGAATGTTTTTGTTGTATGGCTCTGACTTGGTCGACTTCATCCCATTACTGTGGGGTCACCCATTAAGGAAATTGAGAACGGACGAAATACGGATCAGTAAACCTGTAAATAAGAACGAAGACACCGGTGTTCCCGAGAGAAAGATCCTTGGCTGCCTACATCAGGAAAATTATGGATAGTGTTAAATCCAAGGAAGAGGCATATAAATTGGCCAGTGGAAGCAGCAGACTGGAGGAGTGCGAGAAATTTAGAATTCAACAGAGGACAAAGGGGATAATTAAGAGGGGGGAATATAAAAACCGACTTCTGCAGTTGTATAGGGCTCTGGTGAGACCACATCTGGAGTATTGTGTCCAGTTTTGGTCTCCGAATTTGAGGAAGGGCATCCTTGAGATTGAGGCAGTGATCAATCTCGTAGGTTTACGAGATTGATCACTGGGATGGCGGGACTGTCATTTGAGGAAAGATTGAAAAGACTAGGCTTGTATTCACTGGAGTTTAGAAGGATGGGGGGGGGGGGATCTTATAGAAACATATAACATTATAAAAGGACTGGACAAGCTAGATGCAGGAAAAATGTTCCCAATGTTGGGCGAGTCCAGAACCAGGGGCCGCAGTCTTAGAATAAAGGGGAAGCCATTTAAGACTGGGGTGAGAAAAAGTTTTTTCACCCAGAGAGTTGTGAATTTGTGGAATTCCCTGCCACTGAGGGCAGTGGAGGCCAAGTCACTGGATGGATTTAAGAGAGAGTTAGATAGAGCTCTAGGGGCTAGTGGAATCAAGGGATATGGGGAGAAGGCAGGCACGGGTTATTGATAGCGGAAGATCAGCCATGATCACAATGAATGGCGGTGCTGGCTCCAAGGGCTAAATGGTCTCCTGCACCTGTTTTCTATGTTTCTATGTAAACTTCTATAGATATGTGAAGAGGAAAAGATTAGTGAAGACAAATGTAGGTCCCTTACAGTGGGAAGCAAGAAAATGGCAGACCAATTAAGCAAGTATTTTGGTTCTGCCTTCCCTAAGGAAGACACAAACAATCTCCCAGAAATACTAGGGGACTGAAGATCTAGTGATAGGGAGGAACTGAAGGAAATCCACATTAGTCAGGAAATGTTGTTAAGGGCTTGGACACACTGGAGGCAGGAAACATGTTCCCGATGTTGCGGGAGTTCAGAACATGGGGCCACAGTTTAAGAATAAGGAGTAAGCCATTTAGAACGGAAACAAGGAAGCCGAGAGTGGTGAGTCTGTGGAATTCTCTGCCTCAGAGGGCGGTGGAGGCAGGTTCTCTGGATGCTTTCATGAGAGAGCTAGATAGGGCTCTTAAAAACAGCGGAGTCAGGGGATATGGGGAGAAGGCAGGAATGGGGTACTGATTTGAGATGATCACATTGAATGGCGGTGCTGGCTTGTAGGGCCAAATGGCCTAATCCTGCACCTATTGTCTATTGTCTAAATGGTGTTTGGTAAACTGTTGGGACTGAAGGCAGATAAATCTCCAGGGACTGATGGTCTGCATCCCAGAGTACTCAAGGAGGTGGCCCTAGAAATCGTGGACGCATGGGTGATCATTTTCCAATATTCTATGAACTCTGGATCGGTTCCTGTGGACTGGAGGGTAGCCCCACTTTTTAAGACAGGAGGGAGAGCCAAAACAGGGAATTGTAGATGTTAACCTGTCATCGGTAGTGGGGAAGATGCTCGAGTCAATTATTAAAGATGTAACAGCAACGCATTTGGAAAGCAGTGGCAGGATTGGTCATGGATTTATGAAGGGGAAATCATGCTTGACTAATCTGGAATATTTTGAGGATGTAACGGGTAGAATGGATAAGGCATATCTGGACTTTCAAAAAGCCTTTGATAAGGTTCCATACAAGAGATTGGTGTGCAAAATTAGAGCACATGTTATTTGGTGTATGGTATTGACATGGATAGAGAACTGGTTGGCAGACAGGAAGCAAAGATTAGGAATTCATGGGTCCTTTTCAGAATGGCAAGCAGTGACTAATGAGGTGCCACAAGGCTCAGTGCTGGGACCCCAGTTATTTACAATATATATTAACGATTTAGACGAAGGAATTAAATACAACACCTCCAGGTTTGCGGGTGACACAAAGCTGGGTGGCAGTGTGAGCTGCGAGGAGGATGCTATGAGGCTGCAGGGTGACTTGGACAGGTTGGGTGAGTGGGCAGATGCAGTATAATGTGGATAAATGAGAGGTTATCCACTTTTGTGGCATGCACAAGAAGGCACATTATTATCTGAATGTTTTCAGGTTAGGAAAAGGAGAGGTGCAACAAGACCTGGTGTCCTTGTACATCAGTCACTGAAAGTAGGGGGTACACAAAAAGCTGGAGAAACTCAGCGGGTGCAGCAGCATCTAAGGAGCGAAGGAGGTAGGCAACGTTTCGGGCCGAAACCCTTCTTCAGACTGGTGGGGGGGAGGGGCGGGGAGAAGAAAGGAAAAAGGAGGAGGAGGAGGAGGAGCCCGAGGACTGAGGGAGAGGTGGGAAGGGGAGGAGACAGCAAGGGTTAACAGAATTGAGAAAATTCAATGTTCAAGCCAAGAGGATGCAGATTCCCCAAGCGGAATATGAGGTGCTGTTCCTCCAATTTGCGGTGTTGCTCACTCTGGCCATGGAGGAGGCCCAGGACAGAGAGGTCGTATACGGAATAGGAGGGGGAGTTGAAGTGCTGAGCCACCGGGAGGTCGGGTTGGTTATTGCGGACCGAGCTGAGGTGTTCGACGAAACGATCGCTTGGTCTCACCGATATAGATCATCTGGCATCTAGAGCAGCGGATCCAGTAGATGAGGTTGGAGGAGGCGCAGGTGAACCTCTTGTCGGACCTGGAAGGACTGCTAGGGTCCCTGAAAGGAGTGGAGGGGGGTGGTAAAGGGACAAGTGTAGCATCTCTTGCGGTTGCAAGGGAAAGTGCCCGGGGAAGGGGTGGAGCGGGGGGGGAAGGGAAGAATTGACAAGGGAGTTGTGGAGGGAGCGGTCTTTGCGGAAGGCAGACGGGGGGAGATGTGAAGATGTGGCGAGTGGTGGGGTCACGTTGGAGGTGGCGAAACTGGTGGAGGACTATGTGTTGTATAGGCCGGCTGGTGGGGTGAAAGGTGAGGACCAGGGGGACTCTGCCCTTGTTGCGAGTGAGGGAATGGGGAGAGAGGGCAGAGTTGCGGGGTATGGAGAAGACCCTGGTGCGAGCCTCATCTATAGTGGGGGAGGGGAATCCCCGTTCTCTGAAGAATGAGGGCATTTGTGATGACCTGGTGTGGAACACCTCATCCTGGGAGCAGATGCGGCGTAGACGGAGGAATTGGGAGTAGGGAATGGATTCAGAATGGAGTCCTTACAGAAGCTAGGGTGGGAGGAATAGTAGTCCAGGTAGCCGTGGGAGTCAGTGGGTTTACAGGGGATGTCGGTCAGGAGTGTATCCCCTGCAATGGAGATGCTGAGGTCAAGGAATGGTAGGGAAGTGTCGGAAATGGTCCAGGTATATTTGAGTGCCGGATGGAAGTTGGTAGTGAAACGGATGAAGTCAGTCAGTTGTGTGTGGGTGCAGGAGGTGGCACCAAAGCAGTCGTCGATGTAACGGAGGTAGAGGTTGGGGATGGGGCCCTAGTACGCCGAGAACAAGGATTGTTCGACGTACCCAACAAAGAGGCAGGCGTAGCTGGGGCCCATGCGTGTGTCCATAGCTATACCTTGTATGTGGAGAAAATGGGAGGAGTCAAAAGAGAAGTTATTGAGGGTAAGGACCAACTCCGCTAGGCGGAGGAGGGTGTCAGTGGACGGGTATGGGTTGCTCCTCTGGTCGAGGAAGAACCGGAGGGCTTTGAGACCATCCTGGTGGAGGATGGAGGTGTAGAGTGATTGGACGTCCATGCTGAAGATGTGAGGATGGGGGCCTGGAAAATGGAATGCCCGGAGACGACGGATAGTGTCTGAGGTGTCGTGAACATAGGTGGGGAGGGATTTAACCAAGGGGGATAGGATGGAGTAAAGGTATGTGGAAATGTGTTCGGTGGGGCACGAGAAAGTCACTGAAAGTAAGCATGCAGGTACAGCAGGCAGTGAAGAATGGGTTGTTGCCCATCGTAGCGAGAGGATTTTTGCATGGCAGCAAGGAAGTCCGATTGCAGTTGTACAGGGCCCTGGTGAGACCACAACTGGAGTATTGTGTGCAGTTTTGGTGTCGTAATTTGAGGGGGTGCAGTAGGGTCACCAGGTTAATTCCCGGGATGGCGGGACTGACATATGATGAAATAATGGAGCGATTGGGCTTCTATTCACTGGAATTTAGAAGGATGAGAGGGGGTCGTATAGAAACATATAACATTCCTAAGGGATTGGACAGGCTAGATGCAGGAAAAATGTTCCCCATGTTGAGGGAGTCCAGAACCAGGGGTCACAGTTTAAGAATAAGGGGTAAGCCATTTTGGACTGAGATGAGGAAAAAAAATTTGCCCAAAGTGTTGTGAATCTGTGGAATTCTCTGCCACAGAAGGCAGTGGAGGCCAATTCACTGGATGTTTTCCAGAAAGAGTTAGATATAGCTCTTAGGGCTATACGGAATCAAGGGATATGGAGAGAAAGCAGGAATGAGGTGCTGATTATGGATGATTAGCCATGATCATATTGAATGGCAGCACTGGCTCGAATGGCCTATTCCGGCACCTATTTTCTATGTTTCTATCATGAACTTAATGACTGTCTCCACAAGAAGTTTAAATATTCAGTCAATGTTCCTGGTTGGTTTTTCAGTTTTTTTTTGTGCATCTCCACATTCATATTGATGTAGACACAAGAGACTGCAGATGGTGGAATCTTCAGCAAAACAAAGTGCTAGAGGCAGCATGTCGGGAAGTAATGGTCAGTAGAAAGGAGGGTCAGGAACCAAAACATTGCCTGCCTATTCCTTCCACAGAGACTAACTGACTTGCTGAGAACCTTCAGCACTTTGTTTTACTTTGTTGATGCTGTTGGCTGACTGGCAGTGTTCTTATTCTCATCATTTTTAGCTGTGGATGTGAGAAATAACTGTGTCGAGCCTGGCTTCCAAGTGCAGAAAGCAGGTGTAGGGTATGAGATGTTTCTGGTTCTGGAGAAGAGTAGAGTGAGAGTTAATTTAAATTCATAAACTATTCAACTGTCTTATCATGGGTCCCAAACAATAGAAAGCTGTTTTCATAATGAAGTCAAAGACGGACACAAAATCAGGCAGCATCTCTGGAGAAAAGGAATAGGTGATGTTTCGATCAAGATCCTTCTTCAGAGTGAGAGTCAGGGGTAAGGGGAACAAATGCTATAGATGGTACTGCGAAGAAATGAATGGAAGATGATGCAAAAAGCTGTCCCTTCATTGGGACAATATTGATACTGTCTGAGCATTCATTGGCATTGCAACTGTAGGTTCAGGAGGAGAAAAATAGGAGGGGGGGGGTTGCATTGTTGGTTAAAGAGGATGTCACGGCTTTCAGAGGTGACGTTACGGATGGTTCGTCTAGTGAGGCTATATGGGTCTTA
This sequence comes from Okamejei kenojei, assembly GCA_035221665.1. NCBI lineage: Eukaryota > Metazoa > Chordata > Chondrichthyes > Rajiformes > Rajidae > Okamejei > Okamejei kenojei. Next base: position 8,420,696 of record CM069150.1, on the reverse strand, counting down.
TAGAGGTGCATACTATCACAAGGGGAAATAGATAGGGTAAATGCCCAGAATCTTTTACCCAGAGAAGGGATTTCAAGAACCAGAGGACATAAGTTTGAGTTGAGAGGGGAAAGATTAGTAGGAACCTGAGTGGCAACTTTTCCCCGGAGGATGGTGGGTATATGGAACGAGCTGCCAAAGGAGGTTGCCAAAGCAGGTACTAGCACAACATTTAAAAGACATTTTGACAGGTACATGGATAGGAAAGATTTAGAAGGATAGGAGCCAAATGCAGGTAGATGTGACTAGCGTAGATGGGCAAGCTGGCCAAAAGGACCTGTTACCATGCTGTATGACCATGATTCATTGCTCTTGGCTCCAGCTGCAGTCCTGCGGTAAACTACTTTCCCCATCATTATTCAGACCACCTCTCCTACCAGCATTCAGACATGTTAAACAGCAAGATGCCTTTACAATCTCCTAAAGTCATAGTCATAGTGATACAATGTGGAAACAGGCCCTTCGGCCGAACTCGTCCACACCGGCCAACAATGTCCCAGCTACACTAGTCCCACTTGCGTATGCATATCCCGCCAAACCTGTCCTATCCAGTAGAAAATGTTTGGAGGAAGCAGAATTTTTAATTGACTTCAATTGTCAAGATATGGCAGGAGAATACAAGGCAGTGTGGTATACAAAATGTTGTGTTATAACACAATCTGTATTAACTTTTGAAGTTATTTTGTTCAAGGATTTTTGTTTTTCATGTTAAAGGCTGTCATTGGCCTAGTGTCTTTGTTGTTCTTAGCTACGTATGAATCAGGCAATACTGATCACCTTGAGATTGATCGATGGAAATCATTTTTATTTCTCTGAAATTATGCTAAAGTACAATCGTATTGCCTAAAAGCCACAAAATGGCTAGACTTCAATTCATTTGGAGGAGTGACTGTTTGGAGTAATGATTTTCTTCTCTCATCAGACGGTGGGTAAGAGTAGTAAGATGCTTCAGCATATCGACTACAGAATGAGGTGCATCCTTCAGGATGGGCGCATCTTCATTGGAACATTCAAAGCATTCGACAAACACATGAACCTTATCCTATGTGATTGTGATGAATTCAGGAAAATCAAGTAAGAAAATGAAAAATAGATTCTTGTATGAATAGGAAAAAGATTTATATTTCATTATGAGGTGTATGGTGTACAATTTTGGTCGCCTAATTATAGGAAGGATGTCAACAAAATAGAGAGAGTACAGAGGAGATTTACTAGAATGTTGCCTGGGATCCAGCAACTATGTTACAGAGAAAGGTTGAACAAGTTAGAAGGTTAAGGGGGGACTTGATTGAGGTCTTTAAAATGATGAAAGGGATAGACAGAGTTGATGTGGATAAGCTTTTCCCATTGAGGGTAGGGAAGATTCAAACAAGAGGGCATGACATGCGAATTAAGGGACGGAAGTTTAGGGGTAACGTGAGGGGGAACGTCTTTACTCAGAGGGTGGTGGCTGTGTGGAATGAACTTCCAGCAGAAGTGGTGGAGGCAGGATCGATTTTAACATTTAAAAGTAAAGTGGATAGATATATGGACGGGAAGGGAATGGAGGGGTATGGTCTGAGTGCAGGTAGATGGGACTAGGGGAAAACAAATGGTCGGCACGGACTGGAAGGGCCGAGAGGGCCTGTTTCCGTGCTGTAATTGTTATATGAGAGACATCCTTCTGTTTATATATCATAAAAATGTTGACTGGCTGGTTGGTATTGTCTTGTGGATGTAGAGGTGTGGGTGTGCTGACTCTTCATTGTGCAGTCCAAGGCTTGCTAACATTGTCTTTTTTATATATAGCCACTCAGATCGTTCTGAACACATGTGTCTAATGCCAGTTAAACAACCTGCAATTTTTGTTGTCCAGGAGTCCTATATCAGACTCCATTTGTTGATTTATTTTCTTACTTGCTTACCTTTGCCTACCTTTAAATCTCCAGCATATTTGGATACTTTTGACTTGGTTCCTTCGTCCAAGTTATTTTAAATAGGTAACGCCCCTTGTCAAGTTGGTTAAGCTTGCTGGCCTGAAGATGACCTCCTTACCCCTCCTTTTTGACACTTTCTCAAATTACATCAATTCAAATGATTTCTTGAATTACATCTTCTGTTTTCTTATGCAAAGTCTGGAGACACTGGCAGCCGGTCTACAACAAACTCATAGAACCCTAGGATGCAGCTATTGAATTCCATGGATTGATAGTACTTTTCTGTAGATTGCTTTAAGTCCCTCGTGTCTTGGTGGTTGAATATAATGTCTCTCATTTCCTTCTTCCAGTCCTATAATATCTCTTCCCACATGAAATACCAGGCCACATTTATAGGAAATCCCATGCCAATTTAAGTGATCTTGCAATAAAAAGGGGGAGCGGGATTTCTAATTCGCCTGAATGTGTGGTTTTTAAATTCCAATCACCTTGTCTTTGACTGACGGCTCACTACACCATTTATACAATTAATGATTTCCTGAACTAATCTCTGGTTACTTGACCAGATATGGCAGATAGCCAACTTGTGCATAAGGTCAGTCTGGATATGTAGTGAGGAACATTTCAGACTCTGCTGCTGTCTGCCAGAACTGCTCAAGCCAGTCACGAGATAAATCACATTATTTCTCTATTGCAAGCCACTGCCTTATAATTCCTCTTTTTTGTCTCCTTATTTCCCCATAAATGTGAGGACTTCTGGTCACTAAGATTATTTGATCAACGGCCCCCTCTTGTGCTAAACAGGCCAAATCTCTACTCCCCCTCCCCTCCCCTCACTTACCTCCAGCCCAGAACTTGCATTCAGTTTTTACTCCCTATTTCAGCTCATGCTTCTCAAATGTATTTTTTCAAACACACCTGTTTTCATCAACCTCTGGCAGTATCATCTGAAAATGTTGTGATTTACATGCAAAAGTTGTCTACGTCCACATTTTAACCACTGATCTTCCGCTATCCAAAAAACTCAAAAAAATTGAAGTGTAAATTTCTTCCTGCTAAGCAATTCATTCTCAACCCCAAATTCCATTCCCTGGTTTTGGACTTAATTTGTTTGGCAGCTTGGGGGGGGGGGGGGCGTACTTTTGACCCTAGAATGAGCTTTATTTGTATCCAAAGCTATTTCTACTTCTTGTGGCTTCAACAAAGTTACTCTCTCTGCCTCCTGAAATGATGTCATTGTTGCCACTGCAATTTGAATAGACATCTGCAAGTCTATGTTGTTGTACACTTGTAAACTTGAGGTCATCTTGAAACTTGCAGTGTATGTCCAAACTTGTACCAAGCCATGCTCAGCCATTTACTTCTGCTCAGATGTACATTGGCTCCTGATAAAACTTATTTTCAAATCTCTCTTAATTCCTTTTTTCTTTAATCTTCTACGACCCTCCATGATATATCACTGGTCTCAAAGCCTGGTCTCTTACCAAATCTAGACTATAATAGCTCTTCCAGTGATACCTGTCTTTTCAGCTGTTGTGGCCTTTAATGTTAAGTAAAACATTTATTGCTGCATCCAAAGAATGTTTTTAAACAAATTCTAACATCAAGCTACTTTAGAAGATTTGTTCATAAAAAAAGTTTACAGATTTCAAATCCTTGAGCTCTGCGATTAGAATTTTTCTGTTATTTTCTCCTGGAAATGTTCTTGAATGCCTATATCTATAACATGCCCTAATATCTACTTGAATGACTTGGTGTCATATTTTATCTTGAGATGCTTTTCTATCTACAGACACAATAGAAATCACAGGGTCTGCTTTTGTTGACATTTTAATATTGCAAAGTAGTACGTTCCCCTAATAGTGTGTTATTGTCCATTTTCTACCATTTCTTTCTTTTAAACAACCTAGTAATTCTCCGTTGGTGAAAACTGACCCTTTATCCCACGATATCTGTGCTGAACAAGATGCCAAGACAAACTCTTAGCTGCCTATACATAATCCATATCCCTCCATTCCCTGTAAATGTATCAGCTTATTCATAAGCCTCTTAAATGTCACCATTGTATCTGCCTCTACCACCATCCCTGGTAGTGCATTCTAGGTCTCGCCATTAATTGTATGTATAATTGTTTATTTTGTTGGCTTATATTTGACCTCCCAAACTGCAACACATCACACTTGCTTAGGTTAAACTCCGTCTGCCATTTCACTGCCCATATCTGTAGCTGATTTATATGCTGCTCTATAATCTGACAGATATTCTCGCAGTCTGTGACTCCAGCAATCTTGGTGTCCTTTGCAAACTTACTACCAACACATCTACATTTACATCGCCATAATTGTTTTATGTATGTGTGTGTGTGTGTGTGTGTGTGTATATATATATATATATACACACACACACATATATATGGTGTGTGTGTGCGTGCATGTATGTATGCTTATGCTTATATGTGTGTGTGTGTGTGTGTGTGTTTATAACAGGAGAGGTCCCAGCTCATATCCTGCAACTCCACTAGTCACAGACCTCCAGCCTGAATATCATCCTTCCACAGCAACCCTCTGTCTTCTATCAATAAGCCAGTTGTAAATCAATGATAACAAGTCACAAGTTAATCCAGCGCATTATAATTTTTTGGATCAGCCTACAATGGGAGACTTTATTAAATACCATACCAAAATCCATGTAGACACATCCACTGTCCTACCTCCGTCAACTCCTCAAAAAACTCGATCAAGTTAGTAAAACACAGCCAGCCACATACAAAGCTATGCTGACTGTAATTAGCCCATTCTCTTCCAAATGAGCGTAAATTCTCTCCAATAGCTTCCATACTACTCACGTTGGGCCCACTGGCTTGTAATTGGCCTGGATATTTTCTACCTCCTCCTTAAAGGAACACATTAACATCCAGTCCTCTGGAACCTCGTCTGTGGCTATAGAAGATGCAAAGATCATCAAGGCTCCTGCAATCTCTGCTCTTACCTCTGCCAATAACATATAGATATAGATGCAACACCTGTCCCCTTTACCTTCCCCCTCGACTCCATCCAAGGACCCCAACAGTCTTTTCAGGTGAGGCAGAGGTTCACTTGCACCTCCTCCAAAATCATCGACTGTATCAGCTGTTCCAATTGTAAACTTCTGTACATCGGCGAGACCAAGTGCAAGCTCTGCGAACTTTTCGCTGAATGCCTCAGCTCAGTCCGCCTTAACCAACCTGATCTCCCGGTTGCTCAGCTCTTTAACTCCCCCTCCCATTCCAAATCTGAACTTTCTGTCTGGGCCTCCTCCGTTGTCAGAGTGAGGCCCAGTGGCAAATTGGGGGAACAGCACCTCATATTTTGCTTGGGTAGCTTACACCTCAGCAGTGTGAAATTTGACTTCAAATAGCCCTTGCTTTCCCTCTCTCTCCATCCCCTCCCCCTTCCCAGTTCTCACACCAGTCTTACTGTCTCCGACTACATTCTATCTCTGTCCCGCCCATTCCCTGACATCAGTCTGAAGAAGGGTCTCGACCCGAAACGTCACCCATTCCTTCTCTCCAGAGATGCTGCCTGACCCACTGAGTTACTCCAGCATTTTGTGTCGACTAGAGATATATGTTTGTTGCATTTGCCACAAAAAGTTATTCCTTGCAATAAAGTGATATGGGATTAAAATGATTTATTTCACACCAACGGTTTACATGTGTTCATGAAGCCGAAAGAATCTTCTAAAATTAGACTAGCCTATAAAGGTATCTTAAGACCTAAGGTGCCCAGTCTAAAGCGAAATGTGTGGGTATGAGATATGTGCCAACCAACTAACACTGAATCTGACAATGCACCGATTATATCGTGGTGTATTTCATCAGTGATGGCGTACTTGATTTGCATAACTTTTCTGCAATTGTTGCCTGCGCTTGTAGGCATGGGTGTTTGTATGAGATACTGGAACTAACCTAACATGCAATGTACCCAATAAGTCATCTTTGGTTTGGGGATGTTTGCTATCTGCAGCCTTCCTCCTGGGTTTGTTGGCACCATAAAACCTTATAGATTAGGGTAGACTTGTTTCTGTTCCAGTGATTCAATGAAATTGAAGGCATAATCTTGCTAAACTCAGATGATAAGAGAAAATAGTTTAATTGTTAATCTTTTGTTGGCTGTGAAAACTAATCTATTTTTCCTCCCTTCTTAAGGCCCAAAAACTCCAAACAGCCTGAGCGGGAGGAGAAGCGGGTTCTTGGATTGGTCTTGCTTCGTGGCGAAACACTGGTCTCTATGACTGTAGAAGGACCTCCTCCAAAAGATGCAAGTATCTTCCTTCTCACTGTAGATTGCATATTTCCAATATCAATAAGGCTTATACCCATGAAATGCTCAATTTCCACTCTATTACTTGGTAGCAGTCAGTAACGTTTTGGAAATTGTTGCGTGGTTGTTAAACGTGCTTATTGCCCATAGGAGATATTTTGCCGAATATTTGAAATCGAGCCAGATTGGCAGAAATTGTGAAAGGGTGGTAAAATTGGCAAGTTGCATACAAATTGCTGGCACATATGACCAAATTGTCACCTAAACATCCGTGATTCTATTTTGAAGAGTGCTGCTGAAATAATATCTGAAAATTATAATAGATCATATAAATGTTTTAGTGTGTAATTTGGACTGAATTTACTATAAATGATATTTGATTGTGAATTACAGTCTTTGGAAGATATTAGAGGTTTAGGTGTTTCAAATAGAGAAGATGCAAAGATCATCAAGGATCCTGCAATCTCTTCTCTTGCCTCTGTCAATAACCTAAATACATTTGTTGCAGTTATCACAAGGAAGTTATCCCTTGCAATAAAGTGATATGGGATTAAAATTATTTAATTTTAAACTAATGTTTGAAATAAAGTTTGCCAGTTAAAATACCCTGCCTGCCCAATCCTTAAATCCCATAGGTTTTTGGAGTAAAAAAAATCTATTCATTAATCTATTAGTAACCTCCAGATACAAAGTTGGAACAATCATAACAATAACACTTTGAATGTCTGTTGTCTGAAAAATGAACTCCTAAAACACTGGTTTGCTTACCATGCTGCCATGCATCTTGTTAAAATCTGCATTTGCTCATCCAAAGTAATACTTTATTAAATGAAAGTATCTGTTGTTACTAAGATTAAGCAAACATAGTGAGTAATCAAAGTCGTTGCTAATATGTTGTGTCACGTTGTCTCAATGTGCTGAACCAGTTCATAGTGGTGACAGAGCAACAATGCATTGGGGTGGAACTAAATTGGGAGGCAACAGCAGAAGTCCGTCCAGACGGTGCACACTGATCTAGAACATTTTATGTTGGGACATGTTGGTTGCCATGCTCCTTTGCCTAGTGAGTGTACAATGTTAAGTGATCTGTGGGGAGAGGAATTGGAGGTTGCATTAAGTATCTCTGCTTTTGCACGCTTGACATTCTGGCTGTTGATTTGTTTGGACATCTTGGATTACATGTGTTTTTCTAATTGCAGACCGGAATTGCTCGTGTGCCTCTTGCTGGTGCAGCTGGAGGTCCCGGTATCGGGCGAGCAGCGGGCCGTGGGGTCCCTGCGGGAGCACCAATGCCACAGGCTCCAGCTGGGTTGGCAGGCCCTGTCCGAGGAGTGGGTGGACCATCTCAGCAGGTGCGAATCTTCCTGACTGCTGCTCTCCGTCATTTATAAACTGCAACACTTTAATTTAACTTGACTGGTCTGTACCCAGATATTAACATGCCAGAGTACATCACGGTAAACTAGTTATTTTAAATGTTTGTGTCTTCCATTATAAAAAGATCTGAACGACTAGTGCGTGTGCAGTGACATGCCTGCCTTGGCTGATTTTGGTTGCAAAATTTATCATATAATTAGTTTTGTAAATCACTCTGTCCCTTTAGCAAGAATTATTATACATCATATACATATATATCCTGAATGTGGAATGTATTAATGTGCACTGAGATCTATCGTTGGGGAAGTATGCCCCTCTAAATAATAATATAATTTGGCATGTTATATTTGCAGCAGTCAGGAGCTGATGTTTAATGATGATGTTTCTACCTTTATGTATAGGTGATGACACCCCAGGCACGTGGAACTGTTGCAGCAGCTGCAGTTACTTCCAGTATCGCGGCAGCACCACAGCAGTACATACCTGGCCGCGGAGGCCCACCACCAATGGGCCGAGGCGCACCCCCACCAGGTGAGAGCATAATACATTGGCAGCAGTGTGATGGTGTAGTGATACACACTAGAGCTTGCTAGACAATGGCAGAATGGTTCATTGTAAAGTCTACTGTCAGACTTCACAAGGTCATAGGGTCAGGCAACATGGACACAACCACGTTGGCCCAACCTGTCCATGCAGACCAAGATGTCCCATATATATCAGTCCCACCTACCTCTGCTTGGCCCATGTCCCTCTAAATCTTTTCTATCGTGTTCCTGTCCAAATGTCTTTTAAATGTTGAAAATCTACCTGACTCAACCTCCTCCGGCAGCTTGTTCCATATACCTAGCATCCTTTGTTTGCGACAGTTGCCCTCCAGTTTCCTGTTCAATCTTTCCCCGCTCATCGTAAACTTAGCTCTCGAGTTCTTGATTCCCCTATCTGTGTTCACATTATCCCCCTTATGAATTAAATACCTCTATAAGTTCACTCTTTTCCAAGGAATAAAGTCCTAGCCTGCCCAACCTCTCTCTATAGCCCAGGCCCTCGTGTTCTGGCAACATCCTCGTGAATCTTCACCTGCGCCCGTTCCAACTTAATGGTATCTTTCTTATAGCAGGGTGATCAAAACTGAACAGTTAACAACTGGTCAAGTTTCATATTGTTATTTCAAAGTTCCTTTTTATCAACTGCCCCTTATTTGGAATGCTTGGAATTAGCACAATTGAACAATGGAAAATTGTGGGGCCTAATGTGTATTTTCTGAATACAACATACCCCAGTGCAGCAGTAGTTTGGATAATTGAAATCCGCTATTAGGGAATTTGTGAGATGTAGTAACTAAGTAAATGCATGCAAAAGAAACAGAATTTAACAAATTTTCTTTACAGTTTTCTGGAAATGTTACCCCTCCATGATGCGGCAGTATAATGTAAATGGTTTATTTGTTTCGGCACATTAAAAATCATAATTTTAAAAGTGTTAGTTTAGTACACTGATTTACAATTGTTGGAGGACACTTTTAAAAAACGAAATAAAGCTTTGCATTTCTATCACCTACCACCGGGCCCTCAATGGTGCAGTACTTCACTTTTCATTGAACATTGTGCTTTATTGATCTTGTTGTCTGTTTGGGGGTGAATTTGCTGCTGAAGTGTACAATCGAAACAGAATAGGCATTTCCCATCTCATATTGCATCAAGCAACAAGTATATCGTATGGTGGCAGATATGGTGACTCCTATGGTTATCTGGACCACACTTCTTCCCACCCTGTAAGGACTCTATCCCCCACTCCCAATTCCTCCGTCTACACCGCATCTGCACGCAGGATGAGGTGTTCAAGACCAGGGCATCAGAGATGTCCTAATTCTTTAGGGAACAGGGGTTCCCCTCTTCGACTATAGATGAGGCTCTCACCAAGGTCTCCTCTATATCCCATAACTCTGCTCTTACTCCCCGTTCCAGCTGCCGCATACAACAGATAATCCTCCGACATTTTCACCACCTCCAACGGGATCCCATTGCTGGTCACATCTACCCATCTCCTCCCCTTTCGGCTTTCCGCAGAGACCGCTCCCTCCGTAACTCGCTGGTCAATTCATTCCTAACCACCCCCTCCCCTGGTATTTTCCCTTGCAACCGCAGGAAATGCTACACTTGTCGCTTTACCTCCCCCCTCGACTCCATCCAAGGACCCAAGCAGTCTTTCTTGGTGAGGCAGGGGTTCACCTGCACCTCCTCCAACCTCAGGTGGAATTCTTGCTTTTAATTTTTGTTTGAGTAACTTGGTTAAAATTTGCTCAATTGACTCCCTCAAACCCAAAGTGATCACTCCATCTGTGTTATTTAGTAACTTATGAAGCCCCTTTTGATAATCTTTCAAAGATATCACTACTTCATATGAGCGCATCAGGCTGATGATGCTTGACATAAATGATTATAATTTTATATTGTGATCTGTGAAGCTAAGATAATTTCTCACAACTGCACTGATTTCCTTTATTAATAGTGCTATATCTGTTACCCGTTCTTCCTAAATGTTGATTACCCTGCAAAACGTCCTGAGTTCAGGAAAGATATTAACCCCTAGTAGCCTTAAAATTCCTGTGAGCTCCAAATCCCAAGTGTTGGACTCTGTTTATGAATGTGTTTATTGGCCAGTTTATGAATACGTTTATTATACAAGGAATTTGCCTTGGTGCTCCGCCCGCAAGTGACAACATGACATACAGTGATAGTTAAGAATGATACATTAAACATTAATAATAAAACATTATTGATTAAACGTGTGAATTAAATAAAATACCAGAGCAAAAGGAGGCTACAGATTTTTGGTTATTAAGTAGAGCTACTACTCATGGAAAAAAGCTGTTTTTATGTCATTAGAAACATAGAAAATAGGTGCAGGAAAAGGCCATTCGGCCCTTCGAGCCAGCACCGCCATTCAACTCTCTTAAATCCATCCAGTGATTTGGCCTCCACTGCCCTCTGTGGCAGGGAATTCCTTAAATTCACAACTCTCTGGGTAAAAAAGTTTTTTCTCAGCTCAGTCTTAAATGACCTCCCCTTTATTCTAAGACTGTGGCCCCTGGTTCTGGACTCGCCCAACATTGGGAACATTTTTCCTGCATCTAGCTTGTCCAGTCCTTTTATAATTTTATATGTTTCTATAAGATAACCCCTCATCCTTCTAAACTCCAGTGAATACAAGCCTAGTCTTTTCAATCTTTCTCCATATGACAGCCCCGCCATCCCCGGGGTCAATCTCGTGAACCTACGCTGCACTGCCTCAATCACAAGGATGTCCTTCCTCAAATTAGGAGACCAAAATTGTACACAATACTCCAGATGTGGTCTCACCAGAGCCCTATACAACTGCAGAAGAACCTCTACTCCTGTACTGGAATCCTCTTGTTATGAAGGCCAACATTCCATTAGCTTTCTTCACTGCCTGCTGTACCTCCCCCTTACCTAACCTAACCCCATTGAGATAATAATCTACCCCCTTGTTTTTGCCGCCAAAGTGGATAAATTGTCTGGCTGTGGCAGCTTTGACAGTCCGGAGTCACCTTCCAGAAGGAAGTGATTCAAAGAGTTTGTGACCAGGGTGAGCGGGGTCAGAAATGATCTTATCCGCTCGCTTCCTGGCCCTTGCAGTGTAAAGTTCATCAATGGAGGGAAGGTTGCATCTAGTAACCTTCTCTGCTGATCGGACGATTCGCTGCAGCCTCCGGATGTCGTGCTTGGTGGCTGAGCCAAACCAGACCATGATGGAGAAGGTGAGGACAGACTCTACGATGGCCGTATAGATTTGGACCATCATTGCCTGTGGCAGATTGTGCTTCCTCAGCTGCCGCAGGAAGTACATCCTCTGTTGTGCCTTTTTGACTGTGGAGTCGATGGTAGTTCCCCACTTAAGGTCCTTGGAGATGATGATTCCCAGGAACTTAAATGTGACTGTGGTTTTGTTGATGGTGAGTGGGGTGAGGGGAGGGAGAGCTCTCCTAAAGTCTACAATCAATTCCACTGTCTTAAGAGCATTGAGCTCCAGGTTGTTGCGATGGCACCAGGGCGCCAGCAGTGTCACTTCCTGCCTGTAGGCAGATTCCTCCCCATCCTGAATCAGTCCAATCAGGGTTGTGTCGTCCGCATACTTGAGAAGCTTGATAGAGGAGTCAGTGGAGGTGCAGTCATTGGTGTAGAGAGATTAGAGGAGAGGTGAGAGTAGGCAGCCTTGCAGTGTCCTATGCTGAGGGTTTGCGGGTCCGAGATGTGCTTTCCCAGCCTCACATGCTGCTTCCTGTGTGTCAGGAAACTGTTGATCCACCGACAGAGGGGTTCAGGCACAGTCAACTCGGAAAGTTTGGTATGTAGTAGCTCTGGCACAACGGTGTTGAATGCAGAGCTAAAATCAACAAACAAAATCCTCGCATAGATCCACTGGCAGTCTAGGTGCTGGAGGATGAAGTGCAGGCCCAGGTTGACTGCATCATCCACAGATCTATTGCAAACTGCAGAGGGTCCAGCAGGGGGCTTGTGATATTTATCCATGGGACATTTCTGTGCTACTTGCTAGGAAGGAAATGATGACTGTTCTCTTGTGTTTGAGTGCTCTAACATTGTATACATTTGGTTGGCAGGTATGATGGGCCCTCCCCCTGGTATGAGGCCACCTATGGGACCGCCAATGGGAATGCCCCTTGGCCGAGGGGCACCGATGGGAATGCCACCAGGGATGAGACCGCCGCCACCGGGAATGCGAGGCAAGTTTGGTAATTATGCTCCATCAATCACATCAATATTTTGGATAAGAACATACAGGGCAAGTTTGCTGATGATACAGAAGTGGGGTGTTTTTGCAGATATTGAAGATGTGAAAGATTGCAGCAGGATCTGGGTCAATTGGCCAGGTGGGCTGAGGAATGGTTGATGCAATATTTAATACTGAAAAGTGTGAGGTGTTGCATTTTGGGATGTCGAACAAGGGCAGGACCTACACAGTAAATGGTAGGCCTCTGGTGAGTGATGTGGAGCAGAGGGATCTAGGAGTACAGATGCATGTTTCCTTGAAGGTCGAGTCGCAGGTAGATAAGGTAGACAAAAAGGCTTTTAACACATTGTCCTTCATCAGTCAGAGTATAGACGTTGGGAGGTCATGTTGCAGTTGTATAATTTTGTTAGCATTTGGAATATTGTGTTCAGTTCTGAGCACCATGTAATAGGATATTGACATGCTTGAAAGGGTTCAGAGAAGATTTACGAGGATGTTGCCTCTAGAGGGTATGTGCTTTTGGGAGAGGTTGAGTAGGCTGGGTCTCTATTCCTTGGAGCTCGGGAGGATGACTAAAATCTAATGGAGGTGTATAAAATCATGAGAGGAATAGATTGGATAGATGCACAGCCTCTTGCCCAGAGTAGGGAAATCTAGGACCAATGGGCATAGGTTCAAGGTGAAGGGGAAAAGATTTAATAGGAATCTGAGGGGTAACGTTTTCCACACAAAGGGTGGTGGGTGTTTGGAACAAGCTGCCAGAGGAGGTAGTTGAGCCTGGGATTATCCCATCGTTTAAGAAACAGTTAGACAGGTGCATGGATACGACAGGTTTGGAGGGATATGGGCCAAATGCCAGCAGGTGGGAAGAGTGTAGCTGGGACATGTTGCCGGGTGTGGGCAAGTTGGGCTGAAGGGCATGTTTCCCCACACTATGACTCTACCAACTGGTGGAATGTATCAAAATTTAATTACCAGCAGGTATCTTTTATGACTAATTATGTTAACAGCAACAGGTCATAAATTCTAATCCTACTGCAACAATCAGTGAAATACAATTTAGCACCTGATCATTTCTAGGCCAAAACCAAGGTTGAAACAAACTTTGTTGTTATCCAGTTTAGGATTGCATCTGTCTTCTATCTCATTGGCTAATGAATCATCAATGTTCATGCAGCAACTTCTCTGTGCCAAACCTGATAAGTGGGTGTTGTTGCCATTTTTATTAGTCTCGCATACTCCATGGGTTGACTTGCTGTTTGTAGAGATTCTCCGGAGTGATTCAAAGCTGCCTGCAGTACTTATCAATCACCCCAGCCAATCTGGGTAAAGTGATGGGTACTAAACACAGCCATGTCTGTGTCATGATGTATATACAGCCTGCTTCAGAGACTCCTCTCCCATCCAATTTCAGAGTTTTTTTGTCATGACCCTTCAATACTAAACTAAGCTTGGGGTTGACATTCTGAAACGTTTAATTTTCTTTTCTAACAAATGCTTCCTGGTGGATAATCAATATGACAGATGCAGTTAAGAGGAAGCTAGCTAAGCAAATGATTTAAAAAAATATATAGAACAGTAAGCTGTGCTGCGCTGAATTTTATGTTGTTAGAGATACGTCAATGACAACTGGCCAAAGTATTAAATTAAAGGCAACACCAAATGCTTACATTTTGCATTGTATACAAGATGTGATTGGTCTAGTGGTGACTCCCAGGCTCAGAAAATGCTAATCCTCTGGTTTCTCTACAATCCCGGTTAGGATGCTGTTCCATTGTGGAGATAAATCCCGTTTCCAAGGACTGCCTGCCTCATCTTGCTCCCATCTCAGTCCAATCCTTTTCATCCCTCTTGTAGCTGGACTATGGTTAGCATGGTGTTTGCTCCATTTTCCACTTGAATTGTGAGACACCTCAGTTAATGAGCCAGAAGAGTGAGTTTGATTGCTCTGGCGGTTTATACTAGGGCCCCACTCCAAGTGGGTTTCATGACCCGGCCTCATTACTTGAGGGATGTGTGTTAATCTGGATTTATAGTTTCTCATATTACCGTGGTAAAGGCCAGTCCTTTTGCTCAGCATTACTCAATGTTTATCATATCTCACTCATATCTGGAAAATGGCACACATACGTTGGCATCTTGCTTGGTTTGGATGAGTTGGACCGAGGAGCTATGACTCCATTTCACAGCTGCTTTATTGTGCTGTCCCACAAAGGCTCGGGGTCAGAGTTGAACAGCACAGAAATGAACCTTTTGGCTATGCCAAGTAGGATGCCCTTCCAACATTTTAATCCCATTTAGCTCGCTATCACTATGATTTGCTTATTCATGTGCCTGTCTAAATTTCTCTTACAGTGTTTGTATCTGATTCCATCATCTTCTATGATAGCGAGTTCCAGTTCTAACACTGGTTTAAAACAAAACCTTTTTGTTGTTATCCCTTTTAAAACTTCTTCCTCTCTTGTTAAGCTAGTGTCCTTTTTTTTGCTAACATTACATTTGTAGAAGTTATAACGATCCTATCTATGTTCTTATGTTATATACCTGTATCAGAGCTGCCAAATAGTACGGAAATGCGATAAGAATACTGAAGTACGATGTTAAATACTGAGTTCAGTTCAGTCTGAAGAAGGGTCACGACCAGAAACGTCACCCATTCCTCTCTCCAGAGTCGCTGCCAGGTTTAAACAGAGCGCTGTCAGTTTAACGTGTGGGAATTTAAACAAAGATCTGTTGGCTGCAACTCTGTGGGTTCTAAATATAGTGCTACTGGCTGGAGCACTATGGGCTTTAAACATAGCGCTATGGGTCACAGGCTGTTCAGGAAAATTCTCGTGTAACAATGAGTCTTTGGAATTCTCTTTGTCAGTTGAGCCTTTGATTATTTTTCAGGCAGTGGTAGAATTCTGGATAAACCTAGCGGTGAAAGGTTACCAGTGGGATTGCAGTTACTTTGGGATTGGCCTTGATCTTACAAAACGGTGGGTGGGCTCAAGGGGCAGAGAGGGAGGGGTGGGGAGAGGGAGAGCGAGGGAGGCTTCCAAAATGGCTTCTACATCATCATCTGGTGCTAAAAGCAGGAAGCAGCCGTTCAAACAGATGTATACAAAGAGATGGCAATGAATGCACTGTCAAGTGAGGTGCGTAGAAGACATGGCAATTGGTAGCAAAGTTATGCATTCTTGCACTCTTACACATGAGTATGACCGCACATTTAAAAAAAATCAGCAAAATTGCACTCCGTAAAAATACTGATTTTTCAGGTACTAGAATACTGAAATGCTCTGACAAAACTTTGCAGCTCTGCTGTATGAGGTCACTTCTCGGCATCCTTTGTTCAAGGGCAAGCAAACCCAGCCCATCCAATATCTCCTAACTAAAGTCCCCCTATCCAAGCTACATCCTGGTGTGTCTATTGTAATTTCTCAGTTCAACTACGTCCTTCCTGTAATCTGATGACCAGAACTGCACGCAAAACTTCTAAAGGCCCTAATTAGTCTGTAGAAGTTGCAACAAAGTTCCAACTTTTATTTTCTATACACTGACCTATTAAGGAAAGCCATGTGCTGCCTTCATCATGCCACCTAGGTGTTTTGCCACTTTGGATTTGAACTCCAAGGTCCCCGCTGTTTCTTTAGTTCCCAATTTTGAATTGTCAAGCTTGCCTTGGGTCCCATTTGGCTTAATCCTCTGAACCAGTCTACTGTGCTTGACCTTTCCAATTACTTATTCATAGAGATAACAAGAGAGTGCAGGAAGCAGGCTTTGTTTAAGTTTAAGGTGCAAACCTCCATGCCTTGTTGCAGCAGCATCTTGTGTTCTAGCATTAAGTAGCCTTTCCTTCATCGATCTCCATCAAACGAGCAAATCGGGATTACTCCCACAATCCCACATAAACATGCTGAATAACCCTAATCAGCCCTGGTCTTTCCAAATGTACATAAATCCTATTCCTTGGAAATATTCTTTGGAAATATTCTGTCACTTGCATAAGGCTCTACCAGTTTTATACCTGCTTTCGTTTAATAAATTAAAAGCATTGCCATTTTTATGGTACCTCACTGGTGCAAAAATCTCAGAACTAATACATGTCTAATTTACTTTCAGGTCCTCCACCACCCAGTATGCGTCCTCCAAGGCCGTGAAATTTAAACCGATGAGAAGTCAGGGTTGACAGATTATACCCGTCCACGTGGGAACATTTGTTTTTGAGGAGGTGGTGGCCTGAACAAAGACTCCCTCTTGTGACAGTCCGTGGTTGCAATGCAAGCACTGACATTTCTGGGATTCTTATCAGTAGAATGGCAAATTGTTGGATTTGTTTGATTTGTATTGTAATATTTTACATTTTTATTAAATGTTTGACTAAAGGTTGACTTTCAGCTTTTCTTTCCAAGTCACTCCATTAGATTGTCAGCATAAGCTTCCGCATAATCCAGGTCACGGCAGAAAAACTTGTTTTTTTTGTAACCACACATTGATAGCTTTGGTTACATATATAATGCAAAAATGTATGTTTACTAATCGCATTTGGGTCTGCTGACAAACAGGAAACTAATAATTTCTTTACGTACATAATCGACTTATTTTCAGCATGGGGAGCATAATTGACAATCATTTTAGTTTATCCTGGAATTTAGTAACTGCCGTGGCCCAAACATTTAAAATATTCATAGCTTTTAAAATGGAATCAAAATTTCATTACTATACTTAGTCTGAACCTCCACCATTTCTATTTGTCTAACTTGCTGTACACATCACCTCACTGATCCTCAGTCTCTTTCCCTCTCAATGTCTTCTTCCTATCAACTTCTGAACATGGACTAGTGTTCTTACACCTAGGTTTAGTTAGGGATCACTGGGACTGCTGCTTAAATTTAATTACATTTTTGCCTCAGCAGAATGAATGTATTTGCAAGCCTAAAAGCTGGATTGAGGAAGCTGTCCCAAGAAATACAACAGACATGACCATGGACTCTTACCTTGATGCACTGCATAAATGCATTAGATAAGCATGGCATAACTCTCCTATTCACAGCATCACCCCCGGGTCATGACTCTACCCAACAAAAGACTCAATACCCTAGCAGGTCTTGACTCAAAATGTCAACTGTCCATTTCTGTCCTGCAATGTTGTCTGCTCTGCTAAGTTTCTACAGCACTTGCTTTAGCTCAAGATTCCAACATTTCCAATTCCTTCTGATTCCACCCTAGTAGGTTATATGGGCCTACGAGTGCATTAATAAAGGTTATACATATTGGACACTTGTGATAAATCGTACTGCAGAATGGGTGCATTGGTTTAGCTTCCCTGCCAAATGATCTAGTTTGAGGACATGCAACTCGGCTCCGCTAGATTGATTTCCCTTCCCTATTCACAACACTACTATCTTAATGTTCCCCCTTCTGATTTAAGTCTTATTGTACCCGTGTCAATTTTTCTTTCAGCTAATTTTGAAAAATTGATTAGGTTTAGAGAGGGGAAAAAACTAGCCAGTGGCAAAATGGAATTTTAACTTTGGAAACGTTCACATTGACACGGCAAAGCGAAGGATGCATCAGTCAAATAAGCAGAACCTCTATACCAAAGGATTGCCAGTGGAGCATATTTCAATTTTTTTGTCAAAATACTCTTTTTAGATGTCAGATCTTATATAATACAAAATAATCAAGGATAGGTGCTCACTTCAAGGCAACAAGGTTCCTATTTCAATATTTTCTCTTGTTCGTTTTTTGTTGGCAGTAGAGATTCTCCTCTGTAAGGTGAAGACGAGGCAGTGTGCGAGGGTTAAGTGAACATGGGTGTCTGCGGGACACCACTTAAAATTGAGACATACCCATTTCAATTACAATGCAATTTCTCTATTTCTGAAAGGATTTTACCCACAATAATCAATACTTGGGTACAGAACATGGAAGAGTACAGATGAAGTGAAACAATACCAAATATGAAATCTCAATTATAACAAAATTGGAAGTCGGCTTGTTTCAATAAATTGATGTCCATCCTTACACAATTTTTCCGGATCAGAAGTATGAATCAGTTTCATTATTAAGTATGTCACAAGTGTACATGCTAATAAGAACCTCATTCTTGGAAAAGCAATTTCATAAATATCCAGCTGCTTTTTCTGTTCGGTTCACCTTCTCTTGTACCTGAAACACAAAGGATGTATGTGAATAATATGCAGTTGGTGAACAGGCCTTAAGAAATGGGCAAGAGGATGATTCCAGCTTATCTTAAGTGATTGGGAGAAGTATTAGAGGGAACATGAGAGAAGGGGCCAGGAGCCTGACCGCACTGAAATGACCATGTAAGAAAAGCCTTGGAGATGCACATAAAGAGCTGCGACTGGCAGGCAGTGGACCTGATGGTGGAAGATTTATGAACATGATGGGCCAAATGGCCTTTGCTTAAAAAAATCTAAAATTCTAATTCAATGGGAGAGGATGTTGAGTGGGAAAGCTTCTGGATCACAACAAAATTAACCTGCCTTGTAAGTACTCCAAATGTACAAAGTACTAATGGTATCACTTTTATCATATGGGTGCTGTACCCAAGCGCTACAGTTAAATATCTTCAAATGGCAAAAACCAGATTATAGAAACATTCAACAAAGCATATCCAAACCTCAGTTATACCATTAGAATAAAATGTCTATATTGAACTGGCTGTTATATTTAGCTTTAGCATCCTTAAACTGGGGGCAGGGGATGAATACAAACATTTTAAAATCATGTTTCACAGCCAAATGTTGCGGCTACTCACTTTTGAGATGTAATCATGTCTGAAGCAGAAGACTGATCTCACTCCTGCACCCACTGGAGGGGCTGAATACACGACCTAATGTCTAGGTTAACATGTAACATTGGGCAATGCACTAGCAGGCTGTTTGTCCTTGGACTGCACAACAGAAGAACTGCAAATTCAACTCCCTCTTTTAAAGAGGGCAAAAAACCTCATTGCAGCAAATTGCAGAAACTTTACATTTTAACATTTCCCAGGTTGAGAGTGAAGAGTCAAATGGACTAGAACATTTAAATTCATGCTTGCCGCAGCTTTTCAGGATAGTAGCTGCAACACCGACAAATATAAACGACAAATTATCAGTTATTTGAAGTAAACTGGACCATACAAAGACAAAAAGCAAAAATATGTAGAGCAAACTTAACTGAGTTCTGGTGAAGGTGTACTGAAGGACCTAATCACCTAAGCGAAAGTTGACCACTTTTTTTTAAATGGAACAGAAAAGCTTACCTAGATTTCGATTTAGATGCATTCCCTTTCCTATGCTGTGATATTCCGAGTCTCTGTCTGTCTTCAAATGATGGCCTTCAAAAGAAAGCAAGATTTAATTAATCTACACACCAAAATAGCATCACATCTCAGGAATCGAAAGTATACAATAGTGTCCCACACAGCAAGTTTTGCCGAATAGCAATGGTTGTATAGGACAATTTATCTCCTAAATAAGAGCTACAAAAAAATCTCATGAAGCTTTGGTGCATGCCTCTGGTCGCGTGAAGCTGCCTGGCTCCAGTTTTGTAAATTTGGTTCTTATGATGCCAAGGAGAGGAAAGCTCATCTATTTCACCTGAGGTGACGTACTTCTCTCCCCAAGTACCAAATAGTTAGACAAAGAATACCTTCCTTCTACTTTGTTCCAAGCAGAAGGAAAGGTTTTCTGAATCTCCAAAACGACATTTGCCATTTGCTGTGAGTGATAAAGCTCCATTTGAGAGGGATGAGCATCTGGCTCCAGACCAAGGAGGGCAGAGGCATCCCTGACCGGCACAATTGAGGCATTGCAGCTTCTGATCCCAGGTGGGTACAGACCCCAGTATGATTATTATCCATAAAGTTAGAGAATTTAACATGTTTACTTCCTCTCCATCCAAGAACTAGTACCCTCCATGTCAGCTAATTTTCCTACAAGTATTCTATCTGCAAGGTAACCTTATGAGCTCAAGTTCCCCACTAGTGTGTTTTCTTCGCATTAAACTAAATGACGTCCACTATTCTTGCATCCTGTCCATAAGCACCGGTCTACCACTGATATAGGTTTCCACACACCCACAAAACAACACATCAGAATGTGTCCCAACCCTCCCCACTCCTGGGTGGCACGGCGGTAGAGTTGCTGCCTCACCGCGCCAGAGACCCGGGTTTGATCCTGACCGCAGGTGCTTGTCCACGGAGTTTGTACGTTCTCCGCGTGACTTGCACAGGTTTTCTCCGGGATCTTCTGTTTTCTCCCACATCCCAAAGACATACAGGTTTGTAGGTTAATTTGCTTGGTATAATTGTAAATTGTGCCTAGTGTGTGTAAGATAGTGTAAGCGTGCAGGGGGTCGCTGGTCGGTGCAGACTCGGTGGGCCGAAGGGCCTGTTTCCGAACTCGGGAATAAATCTTGTGGCTTCCCTCACCTCCTTTAATATATTATTTTAAACCATTTTATTGGGATGCATCACACAGCATGGTTTTGGAACAGCTCCAGCTAAGACCGCAAGAAATTGCAGAGAATTATGGACACAGCCCAGACCATTGTACAAACCAACCTCCCTTCCATTGATTCCATCTACACTTCACGCTGCCTCGGCAAGGCCATCAGCATAATCAAGGATGAGTCTCACCCCAGTCACTCCCTCTTTTCCTCTCTCCCATCAGACACGAGGTACAGAACTAAACTAAACCACTGAAGGAGCTGCAGGTCCTTTATTAACATCTGATGTCGTTTGCATCATATTCTACTTAATAATGCTCCTGTGTAATAACATGAGATATCGTACTGCCTCAAATGAAATATACAAAATGGAAGATGCTGGATTCTACAACTTACCCTGCTCGATATCGTTTAAGAGCTTTCTGACTTGTATTTGTCAATTCTTCATCGAATACAGACTTCTTTGATTTGTTTATTCTATTCATTTTATCTATGATAAAGAAAAAAATATTTTTCATTCAACGCATAAAAATGTTTACAATCAGACTGGTATAATAAAATAATACCTAATAATTTCCTTTTACAAGATAACCAGCTATGATCTTGTTTGAAGAGCATGTTTAATTGTGGTTTCATCCTGCAATTGGTCCATGCTTCACCCACCTGCAGCTTGGCTTGACTCCTCTTCAGGCATTACTCGTGCCCTCTTTGGTCTGCGGCCTCGCTTAGCAACACGCTCTGCATACATCTGCGATTTGACTATTTCAATCTGTGCCCTGTCTTCAGCCTGAGGTCAACAAGAGAGTACTGTCACTGCATCTGCCGCCGTACACCACAGTCTCACCTCAGGCTAGCATCTTAAGAATGTTGTCACTGGGTACCATAGATTTACCACATCTGCCTCCCAACACATCACTGCTCTCCTGCTCAACGGTTGCCAAATGTTTCACTTAGAAAAAGAGAGAGGAGCAACTAAATTTAAACCAAAGTGAAATGGTTTACTACAGTTTCTATGCATCCATTTATTTGTATTCTTACAGTTACATTCTCCATTTTTTCCCTCCACTCTTGTGCAGGAAACCTTTCCAGTTCCTGTCACTATAAATCTAGATCAAGACCTGTGTTAAGGGCCTTTTCTGCACTACTCCATTTCATTCAGTTGAAGGAGTTTTGTAGTCACTCCAGTCCACTCAATCGAAAAATCCACCCCACACTCATTCTAGATATTCTGCCAATGGAACACTAATACGAGTACAATTATATTTGCACTGCTACTCTCTTCACAAGACTTTAATTTAACTTCAATCAGCTGCATGAGGTTATCAAATGCTTGTGAATATGCCGGCGTGTTACATTCCCTGAAACACCCAACAGTACTCACCGTCATTTCCTTCTTTTTCATGTTTTCCATGAATTTCCTCTTCTTTTTGCCTCTTAATGCAATGTCAAACTCTTGCAGAGCCTTTGAAACTGTTTAACAGAAAGCATCAAACAACCTTCATAAATATGTTCCAGTCAAACGACTCCATGATCAATTTCCCTATTCAAATGAGAATTGCAAACATGCAATCTGTACTATTTACTGATCGAGGTGGAATGTCGGTACAATCTAAGGAATTACAAAATAAATGTCTGTTTGCATGTGGTTTTAAGTCAGAGTTATTCCCCTGTCCCACTTAGGAAACCTGAACGGAAACCTCTGGAGACTTTGCGCTCCACACAAGGTTTCCGTGCGGTTCCCGGAGGTTTTTGTCAGGTTCCCGGAGGTTTTTTTCAATTTTTTGAAATAATCGCCGAAACATAGAAGAAGCGGAAGCCTCTTTCGACCATTAGGGAGACTGACAAAAACCTCCGGGAACCGCACGGAAACCTTGGATGGGGCGCAAAGTCTCCAGAGGTTTCCGTTCAGGTTTCCTAAGTGGGACAGGAGCATTATACAGCACATAACCCCATTGTCAAATACCATTTCCACACCAGTCATTCTCTTCAAGGATCACTTTCATCAGGATCAAGGTTATTCTCTCCTGTCCCTTGCACTAAACCAGACATTTCAGCACTTTAGTGATAGCTTTTCTGGGCTTATCCAGAATGAAGCTCACCTTTCTCTCTCTTGCGTTCCTCTCTGGTCTGGAACCAGGTGCGCTCTGGCCTGGTTTCCTCATTGTCCTTCTGCAGCTTGTTTTGCGCAGTGTTGATCTGTAGGGATCAAGTAATTTAGGAGTCATGGTTTACTGCTAATCAATGTTCCAGCTCAATGGCAGTGGCCCTCCTTCCACCTCCGTACACTGTCATCAACAATTCTTTCCACTCTACATTGCTTCGTGCAAAATAACGAGCTATAGTCATGCAATCAACAGTATTGTGGAAAAATTAGACCAATAATCATGAAAAAAAAATGCTCCTACTTGTTTATATCATTCTTTTCATTTGGGCACAACTAGCCAAAAATGCTAACCTTTGATACACAATCCCTACCGAACAACATAAACTTGCGTTAGGAGTATCACTTAGCAGAAAGCACCATTACCTAAAGACAGAGATAGTTCTGTTTAAAAAGGCAAATAATTTAGCATGTGGATATTGATCATCCCTGTACAGCAGGGGTCGGCAACCTACGGCCCATGGGCCCGATCCAGCCCACAAATGAAAATCGTCCGGCTGGCAGGCGTATTTTATCAATTAGTTTTCGCGACCTGGGAACTGTTGTCAGTCCCGGGAATGCGAGCTGATCTGGGAACTGCAGCTAGTCCCGGAGCATGTAGGTGACCTGGAAACTGCAGCTAGTCCCAGGGCACGCGAGGGACCTGGGAACTGCAGAAAACTAATTGAAAAACATGTGAAAACTAATGCGAAAAACACCAAATGTCACACTATGGCGATAGATGTGGCCCGCCATCCGCTCACAGACATGGGTCTTGGCCCCTATGTAGAACAAGGTTGCCAACTCCTGCTATACAGGTTATACAGATGGAGAGTACACCTGAAAAATGTGAGGCGATGCATTTTGGATGGAGTAATGAGGCTAGGACACACACTATTAATGGTAGGACCAGAGAAAACAGGGAGGAACTGAGGGACCTTGATGTACGTGTCCAAATATTGCTCAAAGCTGCAGCGCAGGCGGTTGAGGCAAACGAGTTACTTGCTTTCATCAACCAAAACACAGATACAGACAAAACGATAGCCAAGCCAAGTGGGAATATTGTGCGCAATTCTCTTCAACACACTATAGGAAAGATGTGAATGCATTGGGGGAGATTCAAGAGAATGTTGACAGGTAAGGACTGGAGCAGAGAAAACAAAGAGCAGAGCGGACTGTGGTGCACTAACTTATGATGGACAGAACTGTGAGAAACTTTTCCCTCAGCCAATGCATCCAGAGTGCCCTCCATAATGTTTGGGACAAAGACCCATAATTTATTTATTTGCCTCTGTACGCCACAATTTGGGATTTGTAATAGAAAAAAATCACATGTGGTTAAAGTGCACATTGTCCGATTTTAATAAAGACCATTTTTTATAGATTTTGGTTTCACCATACAGAAATTACACCAGTGTTTATACATAGTCCCCCCATTTCAGGGCATCATAATGCTTGGGACACGTCATGTAAATGAAAGTAGTCATGTTTAGTATTTTGTTGCATATCCTTTGCATGCAATAACTGCTTGAAGTCTGCGATTCATGGACATCACCAGTTGCTGGGTGTCTTCTCTGGTGATGCTCTGCCAGGCCTGAATTGCAGTCATCTTTAGTTTATGCTTGTTTTGGGGGCTAATCCCCTTCAGTTTTCTCTTCAGCAAATCAAAGGCATGCTCAATTGGGTTCAGATTGGGTGATTGATTTGGCCATTCAAGAATTGACCATTTTTTAGCTTTGGAAACTCCTTTGCTGCTTTAGCAGTATCTTTGGGATCATTGGCTTGATGTAGAATGAACCACCGGCCAATGAGTTTTGAGGCATTTGTTTGAACTTGAGCGGGTAGGATGTGTCTATACACTTCAGAATTCATTATGCTACCACCATCAGCAGTTGTATCATCAATGAAGATAAGTGAGTCAGTACCTTCAGCAGCCATACATGCCCAGGCCATAACACCCCCATCACCGTGTTTCACAGATGAGGTGGTATGCTTTGGATCTTGGGCAGTTCCTTCTCTCTTCCATACTTTGCTCTTGCCATCACTCTGATATGTTAATCTTTGTCTCATCTGTCCACAAGACCTTTTTCCAGAACTGTGGTTGCTCTTTTAAGTATTTCTTGGCAAACTGTAACCTGGCCATCCTATTTTTGCGGCTAACCAGTGGTTTGCATCTTGCAGTGTAGCATCTGTATTTCTGTTCACGAAGTCTTCTGCGGACAGTGGTCATTGACAAATTCACACCCGACTCCTGAAGAGTGTTTCTGATCTGGCGGACAGGTGTTTGGGGATTTTTCTTTATTATAGAGAGAATTCTTCTGTCATCAGCTGTGGAGGTCTTCCTTGGCCTGCCACTCCCTTTGTGATTAGTATGCTCACCAGTGCTCTCTTTCTTCTTAATGATGTTCCATAGTTGATTTTGGTAAGCCTAAGGTTTGGCTGATGCCTCTAACAGTTTTGTTCTTGCTTCCCAGTCTCATAATGGCTTCTTTGACTTTCATTGGCACAACTTTGGTCCTCATGTTGATAAACAGCAATAAAAGTTTCCAAGGGTGATGGAAAGACTGGAGGAAAGACTAGGTGCTGAGAGGTCTCTTATACCTGCATTAAGGAGGCAGTTAAACACACCTGAGCAATTACAAACAGCTGTGAAACTATGTGTCCCAAACATTACTGTGCCTTGAAATGGGGGGGACACAGCTGTAATTTCTACATGAAACCAAAAATACCCTTTAATAAAATCTGACAATGTGCACTTTAACCATGTGTGATTTTTTCTATTACAAATCTCAAATTGTGGAGTACAGAGGCAAATAAATAAATGATGGGTCTTTGTCCCAAACATTATGGAGGGTACTGTATAATCTGAGTGTACAGGGTTAAAGTAAGGGATAAGAGATTTGAGGAAGAGATTTTTCACCCAGAGAGCATTTGAAATCTGAAACACACTGCTAGACATGGTGGTAAAGACAAGTAAACACCATGGCATGGAAGGATACAGGCCGACGGTTGAAAAAATTGGATTAGCATACGTAGGTATTCAAAGGCCAGCATGGATTTTTGGAATGAAAGTTTGATTCCTACATTGCATGATTCACCGACCAACTGTAGCTAATATATCCAGCCTTTGGTCACGTTGTCGACCATTATCAACACTTAATTTGCCACCACTAATAAAATGGTATGAAACCCGAGGTAAATGTCACATACCTGAGCCTCCGAGTGTTGCATCATTTTTTCCTCTTTCTCCAGCTGCAGAACAGCATAGATTTCCTTTTCCAATTTCTCAATTTTCTGCCGGAACTTCATCACCACATCTGTGAGTAGGAACGAGGACATGAGAACTGGGTCCCGCACAGAATAACATGCATCATCTGTCATACTGTAAAGTTTAATTTGGGACATTCTCTAATTTTAGCTGGTACAACCGTGAGGGACAAGTGCTTATACTACCCTTAATCCAGAATCAAACACAATTAGCATCAACCGACATGTCCTTTCCTGCCTCCTCTGCCCAAGACCAACTGTAGCACCTATCACAGTCCTGACTGTGATTCAGCTCCCCAAAGACAAAGGGGACAGGTAATTTTAGTTAATTAATTTATTTGAACATGCAGCATGTAGGGAAGACTAATGCTTGAGCAATGTACAGAATCCAACGAGTTCAAGATGTCACTCTCCATTGGTACGAGTTGTACAATTCCTCCCTCTTGTAATTCTCAACTCCTGCTGAACTATGGCTCCACAAGCACCAGCCACCTGTCAGGTCTTCATCCACTGGTCATCAGATTGTGAGCAGGAGCAACAGTGTTGGGCAAATGCAAATCCAGTTAAGGTCTTTTAACTTTACAGCACATGCCAAGCACAATGGTTCTGTCTGTTCTCACCTTGTGGAACGACACGAGCTTTCACCTCAGTTTTAGCTTTCCTCACAATTTCTTTTAGCATTTTCCTTTCCATCTCTCCAGCGAGGGACACGGACCGCCCACTGCGGCCGGCTCTTGCTGTACGGCCCACCCTGTGCACATAATGCTTGACCGTGTTGGGCATTGTGAAGTTGATCACCTAGAACAGTAAAAACACATTATTTCACTGAAACTAACCAAATAATAAACTCAGTCAATTTACTTAAACTTTCTTACTTGCTAAACAAAGATCAGCTTTCAGGAAATCAGAGTACCCAGATCAACGCAATCACAGGCAGAACGCGTAATCTCCACACAGACAGCACCAGAGGTCAGGATCAAATCGATGTCTCCGGTGCTGTGAGGTGGCAGCTCTACCAGCTGTAACACTGTGAGAACACTTATTATAAATATAGCAGTTTAAGGGAATTGGAAAGCCAACAGTGGATCACAAGACCATTACAAATTTAGACTTGCAACTCCCCGGGACATTGCAGAGTGCCGCCCGTGTTTGACCTTGTCGTGAAATCAACTTCCAGTTACCTCAGGAGGAATCCTTCTCGACAACATCCAGTGTGGCAAAGGGGCTTAATCAGCTGGTAATGGGATCAGGTGGGGTGAATATACAAGCCCACCCGCGAAAATAAGAGAAACTTCTGTGTAAGATCCATGCCATCAATTTCCCATTGATTGTCCTTTTGCACATTTGAGTCACTTACTGTTTTGACCCCATCAATATCCAGTCCTCTAGCAGCAACATCTGTAGCTACAAGAATATCGATTTGTTCATCCTTAAAGCGCCTGTCACATTGGAAAAGACAAATGATGAGCTAATATTACTTTTACATCCAACAGCATAAAACTCTCCTGGAAGTAAAGTTGTTATATTAGCTATGGTTTAAGTTTAAACTCATCATGCAAAATAAGCTCTTCGACAAGAGGAATCTTTATTTAGATTTGCCCTCATGTATCATACTTCAGGAAATAGTCATTGATTAAAAATGTACATTCAAAACAAGAGGGGACTGATCAAGGATAAAGAGGGAATTTGTGTTTGAAGTGAGAGGATGTAGGCCTGATACTAAACAGATACTTTGCAGCTGTATTCACAAAGGAGAAGGGCATAGAGGACAGCAATATCTGAATAGAGAATACTAAAATGCAATGGGAGTTTCAGGTCATGAGGGAGGTGATGCTGGCGAGCTTGAAGAGTATTAAGGTGAATAAATCCTCAGGGCCCAATGAAATCTAGCCCAGGAAATTAATAAAAGCAATTGGGGAAATTGCGGACTTTGACAAAGATCTTTGTGTCTTCTCTAACAGCAGGCGAATGCCCAGGTGGGTGGAGAATAGCCAATGCTGTTTCTTTGTTTAAGAAGGGAGTGGGAGATAATCCAGGGAGCCTCACATCAGTGGTAGGGGTGATATTCGAGAAGATTATTTGGGATAGGATTTATTCACATTTGGAAGGGAATGGACTAGTTAGGGACGGTCTGTATGGCTTTGCACATGGCAGGTCATATCTTACTAACCCAATCAATAATTTTTTGAGGAAATGACAAAGGTAATTGATAAGGGTAGGACGGAGGATGTCCACATGGATTTTAGTAAGACTTTTGATAAAGTTCCATAATGGTAGGCTGATCGAGAAGATTAAGATATATGTGATTCAAGGCAACCTGGTCATATGGATTCATGACTGTCTTACCCATAGCAGAGTTGTGGTGGAAGGGTGCTATTCTGGCTGGAAGTCTGTAATCACTGAACTTCCAAAGGTATCTGTGCTAGTATCACTGGGATATATAAATGTAGTAACGGCGTAAATGTAGATGGGTTGGATCGTAGGTTTGCAAACACCAAAAGTACCGGAGTTGCGGACAAAGAGGAAGGCTATCAAAGTAAACAGTGGGATATAGATGAACTACAGAAATGGGTAGAGAATAGCAGATATGAGTTTAATCAAGCAAGTGCGAGATATTACACTTTGGGAGCTCGAATGTAAAGGAAAAGTACATATGTAGTATGGAAAATGGGTAGCACCCTGGAGTAGGAGGCGGACTGATTTAGTTTCCCTGCTCCAGGTTGCAGAAGTTAACTGCATTGTCTCAACTATTGATCTAGCCAAGATGAGCAAATATACCACTGATCAAGGACTCCACCTGGAACTCTGCTGGTCACATCATACCAATCAATTTTGAAATACTTAAACTTCTTTTGAACATGTGTTCTTTTGAACTGTCATCTCTTGCAGGTCACAATATTAAACCAAATACACTCTATTAAAACAAATGCTGAGGTTACAATGGAAACGCATCACAAATCTATAGGATGTACACTAAAATCTCTTGTACATAGAACTAAGCGAGTGCGATCAATTTGATGGATCCCGGTGATCCCCTCATTCTCCAAACAGCATCTCAAACTTCATAAGCGGACATGAAGAGGTGCAAGTTTAGACGATGCAAGTTAGCAGATCACGTCCACAAAGACAGAATTAAGGGCAAGCCTAATCACACCCTAAATCTACTCACATCCACACAGTTTTCAGCAGGGATGACTAGCAGCATTCAAGAGCAGGAATTATAAACTATGGGTGCAACCTACTCAAAAGATTTCCACTCAGTAAAAATTGGGAATGACTTTGGTTTTGCACGTCTTACCATTCAGTTTGTTTTACCTACAAGGCACAAAATGCATTAGAAATCTAACACCAACTACACCATCAGTGGAGCAGCTTACCTAAGAGCTTCCAGCCGCTGGGTTTGGGAAAGATCACCATGTAGTTCGCCAACCTTTAGTCCCATCAGCCCCAGCAGGATGTGCATTCTATGAGCTTGCTTTTTAGTCTGCGTAAATAGCATAACATGGTCCTGAAATGTGCGAGTGAGAAGAGCTAGGAGGAAGAAAAGGAAATTAAAACACAATCAAATCAAATCACTTTGCACAAATATTACCCCCAATTTTATTCACTCCCACCTCTCACTCACTCCATATCAAACATCTTGCAAACAATATTAGTCATCTTAACCCTAGTTCGAATGTGGTAGACTAGTGTGTACATAATTAAGTCCTTTCTAATTTGAAGAGATCATGGGTTTAGTTTAACATCTCATCCAAAATACAACTCCCCACCAATGGTGCAGCATGCCCTTGATAGTATCAGTCGAAAATAAATCCATTTCCCATGAACAATATGATTACACCTCAACAGTTACTGTGCTCTAAACCATGTTCCATACATATAAGAGATGTTTTGTTATATTGTTAGATAAGGGGGGGGGGGGGGGTGGTTTATTGTTCCAACTACTAAAATGGCTTCTACAGACTTCTCATTCTGCAACAGTTCGCGCTATCTAAATCACATGACTTTACGCCATGCATTTAATTTGCATGTTACAACCCAGTTTCAATTGTGACAATATAACAACATTGTATGATCAGACTCCCTTTAATACAACATGTCTCTGGTTGTGAAAATGCAAGGGCTATAATTGTTCATTTTGCAGAATTAATCTTAAAGCAAAGGCAACAACGAGAAGGGGAGTGACCAGGCTGACATTAGTGGTCATTACTGTGAATTGGTATCAGCCACATACATATAAGAAGTGTAAATCTGCAACAGTGGTTGAACAAGATTGAACCATTTGCATTAATGGTGCAATAGCACATTTTAACACTGCTTTCATTTCAACTGAATTCTCTAACAAACGTCTACACATTTTTGCAGTCTTTTTTTCTTTTTACGTTCTTGCAGAATTTTGTATAATTTATGTATCATTTATGTTTTTGTTGTGTTGTCTATATGCCTGTGATGCTGCTGCAAGCAAGATTTTCATTGTACTCCACTGTTCTTGTGCATATGACAATAAACTCAAAGACTCAGAATTCAAATGCAGCTCCTACTACCTGCAACAATTGCCTCTCTGTCTCCCTCACGGTTTGGACGGATGCGTACGAATTCCTGACGGAGGAAGGGGGCAACATCTGTGTTACTGTTCACAAAGATTCGAACCGGGTTCTTCAATGACACCGATGCCAGATCATTCACCTGCAGGAAATGACAGAAAAAGCCTGAAATTACAATCAAAAAAGAGTTCTTGAAAGTGGCAGAAAATAAATAAATGGATGAACCAGATAACCTGCACCAAGAATAGCAACACGATTAATGGATCATTCCTGGAGCAATATAGACAGATTAATGACAACCATCATACATTGTTTAAGAAACAATGGCAATTTTTTTCTGTTTTTTTAGGAAATGAAAAGCAAGAGTGTAGGTAGAATTTTAAAGAAGGCTTTTAACGAATGCTGCACAGGATGTTTGCCGATAGCACTAATATACAGTATTAATAGTTGATGGTGGAAGTGACGGCCAGGGAACAAAAATGAACAAAAGTGACTGGTGGACTGTTGCCTCCTCCTAATGGTTACCACTGGGACTACAAGACTATCAGGAATGCTGACGACACAAACGTAGGAAAATGTAACAAGAAATTTAGGAGGCTATATAGACATATGGATGGTTTAAGTGTGTGGGCAAACATCTGACACTTGGATGATATCATGGGGATAATTAAATGGACAATTTTGGCAAGGAAAATAGAAAGCAAATTATTTACTTTAGATTGCAGAGCTCTATGATGTTCAGGAATCTGGGTATCAGTGTATGGCTTACAAAAGCTGCAATACAGATACATCATTATAAGAACTAACAGAATACGCACAAAATGCTGGAGTAACTCAGCAGGACTTAAAGCATCTCTGGAGAGAAGAAATGGGTGATGTTTCGGGTCTGATTGATTTAAACTAGCATCTGCAGTTCTTGCGACTGATTATTACTACTGCAATTAATGCAAAACTTCTTCAGTTAGAGATCACAGGTGATACTACAGCTGGAATACTGTGTACAAAATTTGTCTTATTTAAGAGACAACTTTTATATTGGAAGCAATTCATAGGTTTATTATATTAATAAGTGGACGGGTGTGATTAGACAGGCTTCAGGTTAGACCGGCAAAGACTGTATTCACTGAAGTTTAGAAGAATGAGAGGCAAGTGACTGAAACAAATAAGGGGGTCAAGAAGGATGTGGGGGTGATGTTTCCTCATGGGAAATTCAAAAACTAGGGGGCTGCTGTTTAAAACTGAAGGGTCATTCATTTAGGACAGAAATGATGCAGACATTTTTCTTACAGAACATCATCAGCCTTGGACCTCTGCTTCCATCATCTACTGAGAGAGTTTTTGAATATTTTTAAGGCAGAGGTAGATAGAGTTTAGACAGGCAAGGGGGTGAAAGATGACCATGGCAGAGTTGATGGTACAACGGGATCAGCCACACATGTATTAAATTGCAGTGCAAGCAAGGACTAGAGCAACCAAGTCCTAATTCATATTTTTATAACAATCTGCCTCTGGTTGTGCGCTACCATGATCACACAGGCTGGCATATTGGATATAAAGATGTCTAATGAAATGTCCAAATACAAGATAGGGTGGGAAGAATGAGAGGGTCGCAGAGTGGCGCGGCTTTGAGGTTGAAGCACACAAAAGCAAAAACAAGTACAAACATTGGACTTAAAAGCTGAGTTTTCCAAGTTTGGAAACAAAATACAACAGCAAAACATGAATAAACGTAGACAAATGTTTATTAGGATGCCCCTGTAACAGCAAACGAAACAGAAGCAACAGTATTATAGGACTGCTGCAACTACTGCACCATACAATAAAACACTGGCATATCTGTTCTTAGTCGAATCTCCACTTTCCTTCCCCTTCTCAATAACTTTGACTCACTTATAATCCCCAAAATTGCCTTTCTCTATCTTGTATATATTCAATGACTAGGAATCAGAGATCTGGGGAAAGAATTCCAAAGATTCAAGAGAGAACAAAGCCTCTTCGGTGATCACTTACTCTGAAAATATGCCCCCAATTCTAGTGACCTTTGAGAGAAAACAGGCTCACTGCATTCAGGTTGACAATCCTCTCAAAATTCTGCTCGTTTCAATATGATCGCCTCTCATTCTTTTAAAATTCCATGAGCATGGATCGACTTGCTCAACAGTTCTTGGTGAGACAATCTCCATCACAGGAATCTACCTCATGATCCAACGTTCAACTGCCTTCAATAAACGTATAAACCTCCTTAAATAATCTGCTACTCTAGGTCCAACCTCGTCAACAATATACTAAGACGTTCAAGTGTATAATCCTTCCCTTTTATAATAAAAGGCTACACTCCAACTGCCTTCCTTACTAACTCCTGCACATTAACTTTCTGTGCTCTGTATAGGATGACACCCAGGTTCCACTGTAGTCTCTCCATTTAAACAATTTTTTTGATTTTCTGTTCTTAACAAATTAGATAACTTCTCATTTTCCCACATTATGCTCCATCTGCCAAACTATATCCAGACATCTGTATGCCTATGCATCCATGTTTGGATACATTTTGACAGATGGACTTTTCGGGTCCTTGCCACAACTTGCTTTCCCTCGTATCTTTATATCATCACCAGTCCTCAAGTTAGACGGCTAACAAAATGTGAAGCCCCTTTAGTTGCAGAAGTTGACGCACCCCACAATTTGTCCATTTTGAGAGCACTCAGCAAGGATGCCGAAAGATTAATTGCAGTGCAAGGCAAATACAAAGCTCGCTATGTTCAAGAGCTTCCTGTAGGTGACCACTACTTGAGGATACATGTTAGTGTTCAGCAAGTCAGTTAGTCTGACTCTGCAACATGGTGGAACTATTTTGATATGCCATCCAGCAACACCTCCACACACCTCATCAGTCATGGTCGCAGAAAACAGCATTGTCTGTCGTTGGTGGGAGCAGAGCCGAATTATTTCCTTCATCTGTTCCTCAAAGTATTCATCGAGCATCCTGCATACGAGAAAGAAACAGAAATGACACAAAGCAGTAACCCCGCCTCACAAATATTTCCATTTCTTTTGTACAAAACACTGCTGTAGCAACTTGAACAAAAAAAAGCCAAAGTCGCAACAATGCACCATATTGGATGGATTAAGGGCCGAAGATATGCACTGAATAGATTTGATAAAATGTGAGTAATGGTTAAATGAAAATTAATGTAGAGCTGCATAGGTGAGGTTTATACATCCAAAATAAATTACTTTCAAATTGTTAACACTTTCACCATTTGAAGAATAATATTTAATTAGTGAATATTTGATGACACAGCACTTGGGCCTACCATGTTCATGCGGACCATCAAGCACCAAGTTGTTATCATCCCACTTTATTCTCCCCATTTTCCTGTCAACTTGGATAGAGTGGATGTGGAGAGGATGTTTCCGCTAGTGGGAGAGTCTCGGACTAGAGGTCATAGCCTCAGAATTAAAGGACATTCTTTTAGGAAGGAGATGAGGAGGAATGTCTTTAATCAGAGGGTGGAGAATCTCTGGAATTCTTTGCCACATAAGGTTGTGGAGGAGAGGTTAGTGGATATATTTAAGGCAGAGATAGATAGATTCTTGATTAGTACTGGTGTCGGACGTTATGGGTAAAAGGCAGGAGAATGGGGTTAGGAGGGAGAGATAGATCAGGCATGATTGAATGGCGGAGTAGACTTGATGGGCCGAATGGCCTAATTCTGCTCCTATCAGAAGAATTTCCCCCATATCTACCATTCTCCTACACATTAGAGGCAACTGGAACAAAACCTTAAAATGACTGTTTTACTCCCCCACCCCCTCCATGAACAAGGTTTCTTTACCCTTTCTTACCTGTCAGCTTCATCCAGAATGAGGACCTCAATGTTGGTGATGTCAAAGGATGGACAATTATGAAGATGATCGATCAGTCGGCCTGGGGTGGCAATGAGAACATCAGGCCCTGCTCTCAGAGATGCTTCTTGGGTTTTTACATCCAATCCACCTGAAAATAAACAGTTTTTTGTACTGTAGTTATCTAAAGCTCCTCAATGAAAATGTTGCAGCACAGAAATCCCACTCAATTCACTCCTATGCTGAGAATTTGTTCTTTATTCCTAGAAGGCAAGATCCTGTGCAACAAAAAAGCCCCATGTTCTTTCCTGGCTAGAACTCCCATGTAAAAACATGTTATCCTGCTAAACAGAACTTTTGTAATGTGCAAAATCTGACATCATGTTCCAGTCGATTTAAAAGGCACTTGCTTTGAATATTAGTCCAGATTTTATGGGATAACAGCAAAAAGAACCAGAATTGCTGTCAGGACCTGTGATACTGACAGCAACCTCTGGGATTTCCATGCACGAAGATGAAAGTCAATATTTCAAAATGGCATCAGTTTGTTACTACGCTCCAATTATAACGTCCAACAGAGGTGAAGAAACTTGGATGAAAACCTCAACATTTGCACTTCATACTCACTTTAGAATCATGTGGTAGATCCCAGGAGATGCAATGGGATTTCTCTCCCAGATTTGAATGGGAAAAGCTGAGAGTACCTCAAGAACAACTTCAGAAAACTAATATTTTTCAATAACATTTTAAGAATACTGTCCAAAGAATACACTTAAAATGTTTTTAATAAATTAATGCCAACTAGTCTATTTTGAGAGTGTGTGTACTTTTTCAAGTTGTGATTACCACAGTCCTGAAATGTTAACTCTGCTTTTCTTTCCACATATGCTGCCTGACCAACTGGATATTTCCAGAATTTTCAGTTTTTATTTTAGATTTCAATCCTTTATAGTTTTCTTGATTTTCATTTAAAAGTTATCCTTTCCTTCAAAAGGAAAGTTTTCTTTAAGTTCAGTTCCAGTCACCTCTGAAGTCATTACGTGATGCCCATGAATTTGCATTAAGGTGCATTTGCAAAGCCTTGAGATAAAGAATTTCCCATCTGACAATTCTCTTTAAACAGCTATAGTGGTTGCAGCAATACTGTCTGTGCTCAGGCTGATTTAGCAGCAACAGAAAATTGGCATGTGTTTGTAACAACCATGTAACTATAATGTCCCAAGCAAACCATGATCTGGATTTTCATTGCCCCTCTGCTAAGAGATATCAACGCCTTTGGTTGACATGGATACCATTGGCAGATCATATATCAATAAGCGAGTTCGGTATTCCGATAAATGCAAGGAATCATGGAATTTGTCAAAGGTCACTCACTATAAAGAAAAAGCGAACGAGGCGCTGGCTGCATGAACTGTATGTAAATTCTTATCTTTATGATTTATGTGTAAAAATATTTAATCTGAGGGAGAGCAGGTGTAACAGTGAGAGAGGAGGCAGATGCCAGTGGTAGACAGGGGAGAGCGTTCAGACCCGCGCCTCATCCGCAGCCCGGGTCGAGCCCGTGTCCCCGGCGCTGCCGAGCCACTGCTGGACCACACCATCCGTCGTCTCCCCTCCACCCCACCACCCGGGTGTCCCGTCTCCGCCCGGGCAGTCGGAGACGTCCGGGACAACCCCGGATCGGCGGCCCGCAGGCCTGTGGCCGTAGCGGGGGTGTGGGTGGGGGAGAGAGGTGCCTGCTCCAGCCCCGCTCCTACTCCCGAGGAACCCATTCCTTTTCTCCGGGGATGCTGCCCGTCCACCCCGCACGCATCCCCGCCGACGATCCGGCCCCGGGGTGGTTGGCTGGCTGCACCCTTGCCCCACCCAGCCAATGCCGCGTGTGCGCTAGGCCCCCATTGCCACCAAACCTCTCCGTCCACCAGCAGGGCCTTTGATGCCGGAACACCCTCCACCGGCAGGGCCTTTGATGCGGGAAGACTACAAGCAGCTCCAGTGGAACTGATTGCCTATCCCAGCTCCGACTGACTCACTGTTTGTAATGATTATGATGACTCATGCCCTCCACTGAGGGGGCAAACCGACGGCCACTGGACAGGGAGAGAGGCGCGACTGGCGGTCTCCTGCCCGTTGGGGGACAGCCCGCCTGGGAGCCGAAGAAGAGCCGGGCTGGAGCCGGCGCCGAGCCCCCACCACCCGCGAGCCCGGCCCGATACCTCCGGCCGCCCAGCGGCGGTTCGGTGGCGCCGGAGACCCACGGAGCAGCACAAAGCACTCACTAAAATGAAGGTCTGATAACCAAAGATAACACACAGCAGATCCTCACCCTCCAATGTTTATCTTGTGACCTATGACCTGGGCATGCGCTGTCAGAATACCGAACCCTGCTTATTACTCTGTATTGTGGCTATCTATGCCTTTTCTGTTACACTATCACACAAGTGATACATATTGTTTCATAAAGAGCATACAGAAGTTGGCACAAATCTAAAGCATTGAAATAGATGTTGTTGCCACATTCAGGTTCAGTTTCCGCATTACAGCAGTTACAAATTTAGTCCAAACTTACCAACAGCAAGGCAGACGGTGATGGATGTGTACTGTGCCAGATTTCTGGTGACAGAATGCACTTGAATTCCTAATTCACGAGTTGGAACAAGAACCAACACCCTGGTAACAGGAGCCTGACGTGGTTTATAGATCAAACGTTCTAGCACAGGCAGCATGAAGGCAGCAGTTTTACCTAAAGTGTAAGAGAATACAATGAGAAACCTAATTAACAGCCACATGAGAGTTTAAAATCTTTAAACAAGAGGTGTTCGGTGATATATCAGGTTGAGAGATAACTGACTGTTATCAGGCAACTGGCCATCCTACCAACAACTAAAGAGCAGTCCTGAATTACAATCCATCTCATTGGAGACCCTCGGACTATCTATTGGACTTTACTAGCTTTATCTTGCACTAGCCGTTATTCACGTTATTTCCTTTATCATGTATCGGTACACTGTGGATGGCTCGATTGTAATCGTGTCTTGTCCTTCCGCTGACTGGTTAACACACAAAAGCTTTCACTGTACCTTGGTACACGTGAGAATAAACTAAACTAAACATATGAGACTTTATCCTTGTTGTCAAATGCAGTACTCTTAAAATGGGTTTAGGTTCATATCTGAGTAAACCTAAATTCTGTTTCACCATTAATTTGCCTTGGACTAAACTCATTTGAAGCTATGGCCAGAAAAAGCATACCAATGCATCTACTTGCTAGAATACCAATGGTGCCAAGAGTATTGTGTGAAAAGTACATCATGGGTAGACTGCATTGTCACAAAAAAGTCTTAACTCACGACAGAGCAGTAGCTGCACAATTTACAATAAATAAATAAAGATAGTACATAGATAGCACAAAAATGTATTGTATTGACAGCCCAAATTGATAGCTTGTGCTTGGAATACAGAAAATTATATCACAGAAAAAAATAATGTTCAGTTCCAGAAATATATTATTGTCTAACATCACAGTAAAAATCCTACGTGTACAAAATATAAAAATACAAGTAATATTGGTGACTGACAGGCAAGTTATTGAACAACACCCACCTGTCCCAGTAGCAGCACAGGCACACAGGTCTCGCCCCAGCAAACCCAAAGGGATGCACATTTTCTGAATGGGAGTTGGCTGCTTGAAACCCATGGTAGTGATTGCCTAAATTCAATCACACAGAAGAAGAAGAACGGTTAGGGAGATTGAAGAAATTGTCCATGAGATGCTATATTGCATGCTATATAGTTATCGGACTCTATTAGGATATGTCCACAGGGATATGGGCCAAATGCCAATTTGGTCAGCATGCATAAGTTGGGCCAAAGGGCCTGTTTTCATGCCGTATATCTTTCTATCACTCAAGATCCTAGACTTGCAAACCAGCAGTCATCATGGACAGCCATTAACAAACATCAAACAATTTAAACTGTACATTTTAAGAATCCCAATAGAACAATTAAATATGTACAAAATGGTCTAAGCGTTTGCCTTAGCAAGTTTAAAAACTAACAACTTCATACTTTAAGTACTACACATTAACACAAGATACCTTTAAAAGTGGTCGAGAGAGATTCATGTCCTGGAACATGAGGCTGTCATCAATCTCCGGAGCTTCCTCAAAGAACAAGCCTAATTTCTGTATTGGTGCAGAAAAACAGTGTGAATCTGGAGGCCAACACAAATATTTTGTCACACCATATTTCCTCATCTTCCCTCAATTTAACAATCTTATCCAGCATCCCTTGCTTCGTAATACTTTCACAATGCTCTCCTACCTTGTATACGTTGAATACTTTTACCCAAATGTATCTTAATTTTCCAAAGCACTTCACTTTATCATCTTAATTTGCTCGTCCACTACTCTCCCCAGCTAACTCTGCCCCCTCTCCTTCAATATTGCTGTTGGCTCACCCCTTACTCCTTTCCTTTCAATCTGCCTTGATATTGTTCCTCTTACTTTCCTGCATTTACTTGTCTCTTCAATCCCAAGCAACCAATCGGTATTCAAGCATTTCTTGCCAGCTCTGAGATTTAGAACAAAGCAAAGTAAAATCTCAACTGTTGGTAAAGATCATGAACAACTCTCTATTGCAGCTTCTGCCAAAGCATCTAGGCTCATCTTCAGCAATAAATTCATCCTTGTTATCTTCACACCGCAAAAGAAGGTGAAGTACTCACGTTTCTAGGAGTTTTCTTCTTTCCTTTTAATTTCAGTGTGTCTATGAAACAAATAGCAATCAAATAAAATCAATGCTGGAATTAAATTACACTCTACAATTTAAGACCCAGCAGTTTTCTTACCTGCTTTCTTTAAAATATTCTCATCTTCACGAGAGAATTCAGATATCGATTCTTCATCATCTTCATCATCTGTCGCTTGTTCTCCATCAGATTCGTTTTCTTCATCATTATCCTCGATTTTGTCTGCTTCTTCCTCATCTGCCTTTGTCACGTCTGCATTGGATACGGAGTTCTCAGTCGAATCGGTCTTTATTAGCTTTGCTTCTTTTGTCAATTTCTCCTGCAAGTGAACAGGGACAGACAGGTCGATTATTTTATTTTTTTAAACAGTGAATAATGGATACTCAGTAGATTTACCACAATCCTCGGATAATTTAATGAATTCATCCAAAGGAGAGATTAAAGTCATTCCAGAGTTTAGTTTGAGCTAAACTGCACTTTAAAAAAAATCAGGCATAAAAAATGATACAAATGTCACCCAAACTTGATTTAGCTAAGCAAGAGATAAAGATATTGACTGGACCTCACCTAAATACAATGAACAAGTTTAGCTAAGGTTGTTTGTAAATTTAACATTTATAGAATCTGGCTTGTTTTAGTTTAATAATCTGTAATGCAGATCACCAATGTACACAAAATGTGGAATCTTGAATATAGAATAATGTTGACGTGTTTTATCAAGAAAATTTGACACAGGCCAACAGAGACATCAGGGCAAATGATCCAAGAGATACGATCTAAGAAGAGGCCAAAAGAGAAATCATGGAAAGGTTTAGGAAGATAAATTCAGAGCCTAGGCTTTGGTAGCTGAAACCCTCTGCCAATGGAAACATTCAAGTTGGGAAAGGTCAAATAGTCAAGATTGGACCAGCGCATATATATTTCAGAGGATTATTTAGGACAGGAAAATTTCAGATAGGAAAGGGCAAAGACTACCTTTGTGTTGGCTTTCAATCGTGCTAGATTAAAGGCCTCCCGTCACTTCTGGTGTGAAGATACACTCTTTTCTTGTCTGTCGGGAAGCCAAAGGACAAAAAGACAGATAGGAAGATGCCGCACAGAGCGGGAGCTAGGATACAGCCTTGCTTCACTCCATTTCTCATGGGGAAACTCTCTGATGTAGCGCCATCAAATTGCACCATACCATGCATATTCTCATGGCTGAATGACGTTTAGAATGGAATTGAAGACGTGGACATCCAATCTTTTCCTGTACCTGGTAGAGACAACGACTGCTGATAGAATCAAAAGCTTTTGTTAGATCCATAAAAGTGATGTATAATGGGGTTATCTGCTCTCTGCATTTTTGTTGGAAGTGACGCAGGTACAAGATCATTGTCTATTGTTAATCTACCTCTGTGGAAATGGCATTCAGGGTATATCTGGTCAGCGAGTCGGTGAAGCCGTTGCAGGATCACTTTGGCAAAGGCCATTCCTGTAACACTCAGAAGTGAGATACCCCTCTGGTTGTTGCAATCACCCTTGTTTGTAATGATGTTAGCATTGCACATATCTTGAGGGACACACCCTTTCTCCAGGAGAGCAGGAGAAGGTTGTGCAGGCATGGCAGGAGTTGACGATTTCCACACTCAAGTTCAGCAAATATGCCACCGTCCTGGATCCTTCCTGGTTGCCGGGCGATTGATGGCTTTAACAAGTTCATGCAAGGGTGGTTCATAATCGAGCTCCCGAGGGAGAGCATCAAGAGCTGCGTTGGATATGTCAACCTCACACAAATATAGCTGAGAGCAGTGTTTGACCCAGCGATCCAGCTGTTTCCTTTTGTCAGTGATGATGGTGATGTCTGCAGATTTCAAAGGAGGGATTTTGGGGACGGTTGGACCTATTGCTTGGTTAATGCCAATGTTCATGGGCATAAAGGTTTCCACAGCCACTTGCAGCTTGGATTTCTTTGCACAATTCATTCTGTTTGCATGATGCCTTGCTGCTCTGTGTGTGGCTGCTTTTGCAAACCTTAGGCCTTTTTCCGTGTTGGGGTTCGGATGTGCATCATGTGTGATGTGCACAAAGCATTTAACTTTAATTCATTTCATCGATGTATGCCTCAAACCAGTCAGTATTCTTACGCTTTTCTTTTCTGACGGCAAGCGATGCTGCATCATAGACCTTTTTCAGGAATTTTCAGACTTTGTTGTCATTCCTTGGAGGGTCCAGAGCTGAGAGCTCTTGGGTGAGCAGTTCACCCACATTATTGGAGATGTTAATATAAGCTTTTCTGTTTGGACGCATGTACCTTACGTGGGAGAAGCTTCACCTTGCTCTTCATGGGTGAATGGTCAAGTGTTGCAATCTACACAGTTAAATTTGAGTGCAGGCAACACAAGGCAGATCCTTCATCTGCATCTGCCTGTTGTCCACATGCAAACAACCTAGCATAAGTTTGCCAATTTTAAGTACCATTTATAGAAACCTTGGTAACAATTTGCTGGCTCACACCTCACTGGTTCCTTTCAGCTGTGCGTTTTTAAATAGGCATCTGCTAGTTATTAATGGGTTCCATACATGGTCTTCTGCATCTTTCCACAATTCGTAGCTTCATACAGATGTTATCAAAGTATATCCGTCTTAACTCTCTGTCAGACCAAAGGCCCCAGCTTTGATTCTTTTTACTAGTACAGTCATAGATTCATAATGCACCAAAACGGGCCCGCCATGTCCATGTTGAGCATTTTGCCTAACTACATTAATTCTAGTTACCCATATTATGACTATGTCTTACCTATTTAAGTACCTTTTAAAATATCCCTTAAATGTTGTGATGGTATCTGATTCCATCACCTCCCCTGGCAGCGAGTTCCAGATAACAGCATTCTTAGCGTTAAAATCTTTCCCCTCAAATCTCCTTTAAAACACTTTCCCATCATCTCAAACCTATGCTTTTTTGTTCTTGATATCAATACCAAAGGTAACAGGTCTCTGACTATCCACCCTTTCTATGTCTTTCATAATCTTATATACTTCTATCGGGTCACCCCTTGATCTCCTTCATTCCATGGAAAACCTATCCAATCTCTCCTCATAACTCGTTCTCCGATCCAGGCACATTCAGGTGAATCTCCCACGAGCGCATCCACGTCCTTCCCGTAGTGCGTTAATCAGAATTGCAGACAATATTCCAAGTGTAGTCTAACCAACGTTTGGTAAAAATGCAACAAACTGTCCTAACTTTTGTATTCTGTTCCGACCAGTGAAGAAGGCAAGGATACCATCTGCTATCTGAAGCGCCTTTTCAACATTTGTCTTCTTTTATCGGCACTACCATTTCATAGGGAACTATGAACCTGAATCACAAAGTTCCTCTGCTCATCAATATTCCTTAGTACCCTACCATTTACTGTATGTCCTACTCCTATTTGACTTCACAAAATACATAGCCCTAAACCTTACCCATGTCAGGATTAAATTCCATCTGTCAAAGCTCTGCCCAACTTTCCATTTGATCTCCATCCTTTGGTGCCCTAAGACAACATTACTCACTATCCACAGCACAATTTTTTTTTTGTCTGCAAACTTATAAAATCATACCTGCTATATTAATGTTTAAAACAAACAAGAAAGATCCCCTAAAAAATCCCTATGGTACACCTCTGGTCACACAGTTCCAATCACTGGGGTATTACTGGGCTAGATTGAAAGTAAATGATTTATCAGAGCTCCAGCTGCTGACTGGTTTTCTGTTGCCCTGGATCATGCGTATGAGTGGAACAAAATCAGTTTTGATTGTGAAATCTGCATTTACCGAGACTTACACATAAAGCATAACCACTCAAATACAATACAGAAAATCTGCTAGCACCAGTGAGATAGTTCCTGCAAACCAACAGCTTAATTATTAGTTTTATTACTTTAGATATATGTGAAGAGGTAACAGTGGAAATTCAAGAAAAAGGACGAGGTTGCAAAATGTAGTCATTTTGCCAGCATCCAGGTTTCACTGAACTTCCGATATATGAGCATTCAGACACAATTTACTGATGGATTGTTTTTTTTAAAACAACAGACCTCTTTCTTT
Organism: Okamejei kenojei; assembly: GCA_035221665.1. NCBI lineage: Eukaryota > Metazoa > Chordata > Chondrichthyes > Rajiformes > Rajidae > Okamejei > Okamejei kenojei. The sequence continues at coordinate 8,377,229 of CM069150.1, read as the reverse complement.
CTTTTCTTTCGAACTTTGTCTATCTTTTCGTCCAAGGTTGTTGCTGCTTTCTGGAAAGAAACAAAAATATCAATCTTTAACTTTTACTTTAGCAGAAACAGGCCCCATTCGGCCCACTGAGTCCATGCTGACCAGCGATCATCCCATGCACTAACATATACTAACTACAAAAACTAGGGAGAATTTACAATTTTTTATTGAAGCCAATTAACTTACAAATGCATGCGGTCACAGGGCGAACGTACAAACTCTGCAGAGGCAGCACCTGTAGCCAGGATCAGCGCCTGACTACAGAGACTAGTGTCTCTGGTGCTTAAGGCAGTAACTTTACCATTGCCCCACTGTGCCGACCTTTATTCCTCCAGGGGAACTGATGAAATGTAGTTAGGGCCAGTCAAAAATCACAAGTTGCCATGTTAGATAATCCAGATGTCGGATCAATTCACTTGTGACTGATAGTTTGCAAAACTTAGGGAATAAAACACCTGTCTCTGTGCAGGGAAATTGATAAATAATCAGATGTATTGAAGGTGGAAAAACAAACTGAGTTAGGATCATATGGACTTCCATACATATACTTCAGATTATTATTGTCACATTGGAATGCGGAGATACTCTTACTTTAGCAGAAAATCAAAAACAAAGCTTCCAAGTTTTGTTACTCTGTTGAATAGAGAACAATGTCTTCTACTGCACTAATAGTCAAAATAATCTAATTTTAACAACATTGGAAGATCAGCCTGAAAATCAAGATGATTTATTTTCTTGGTCATTCCAAAAATCTGGGATTTCATACACCCCTTTCAAACAATAGGCCATAAAAGGCACAGTAAATGGACCACACTGCAACAGTAAGCACAGCACCATGCACATCATTGCTCACAGTGTGATTGGACGTTTCTGGCTCAACCATGTTATTGTGGCAACATTTTGAGCAATACAACACTGAATGCAATTTGACATTTTTATAAAACCTGTAGGATTACTGCAGTTGAAATATGACATCAGAAAACCTCACTTTTTTCTTCAATTGCTTCAGGACATCTGCCATCGCCCAATCATCATCACATTCCCCATCCTTCTCAGTAAAGAGAAAGTCTTCGCTGAAGTCCACACACTGTTTCCTGAACTTCTTTTTCTTCAGCAAAATGACAGGCAATTCCTGAACAAACATAAAATAACTCTGTAAGTCAAAAGTAAATGCAATATCCGAGATGACCTGTCCTCTCCAATGCTTACAATCAGTATAATACATATCCAAATGAGATTCCTTGGTGCAAACCCTGGTCATTGTTTTGTAAGTTCGGTATAAAATTTAAAGTTCCTTAGAAAACAGCATTAGTCGACGTGCAAAGGTTATTAATTTTTATTTAGTGACAAATTTTTGAAAGTATGACTTTTCTCATAATTGATCCTAAAGTACAAACATTTCCAAGTGCATTACTTTTAAATGTAAATAAGGGCCAAGAGAAGACGACAGTTGAAGGAGAGCCCAGTGAACAGTTCATCCCAGCTTGTATCAGATTGCTTTCTCCAAC